>VWZG01000447.1:261537-275448 GCA_013396735.1 Grallaria varia
AAAAACCAAAAAAAAAAAAATTGGAGAACAAAGCTTTTGACAGAACAATTCCACTTTCCTAAGGGAATGAAACCTGCACCATGGTGCATTTCCAGACACTCATGTCTCAAGGAAATCTTTCCTTTGCCCATTTTTGCAAAAGAAAGGGCACTTAGGATGAAATTGGCAATGAAAGGCACCAAGGGTACCAAAGGATTAGAAATCTGATGTCAGAACAATGATTAAATACCACTATTACCTTGTGTCAACCGACTTACAGGAGTTTGTAAATTAAGCTGGTGTAGCTGTAATTACTGAGGAACTGTTCTGTCTTTTTTTTAATGTTCTTTCAAATTGACATGAACCCTATTGAAAATAGTATGATTCAACACCAAGATAATGCATCTGCCAGCAGCTGCTGTGCTCAGAGGGGGTTTGGAGTCTTTTTTAAAAACTTGTCCTCTCCTCAGGTGACAAAGGTGAGGATTTAGTGTGGATTTCTGCTAGGATTCTTGTACAATTGCAAGCATCCAGGCAAAACTGCAAGATGCTCTTATATTCCACTTGTAGGACACTGATGGAGAGAGGTCATTAGCATGTGAAATCATTCTTTCTCGGTGTAAACGATGAGCAGAGTGCCTCTTGATATCCATACTAATAGACCAGCTCAGCATAACACTGGCAGTTTATTTTCTGAACTTGTTGGTTACTCAAAATCCATGTCTGATTTTCTTTTAAAAAATAAACAAAAAAAGCTTTTCTCCAGAGAAAGTCAGACAATTTCAAAAGGATTTGTTCGTTATAGTCCTGTAAATTTTGCTATTTATTTATTGTGCTAAAACTATTGCCTATATCTTGTCAGCGTGAAAATTAAGGTGAGCACCAAATGAATGCCTGAATGAACAGATTTGCCTTTTTGCACAGTTAATTTAACCACTTACTTGGATTTGGTATTGCAGGGGAACCACAGGCATAAAGCTGAAACTAGTTCGTTCTACTAGGCTACAGGCTAATGCTGGGGTGAAACTGAGAATGCAAATATAGGGTCTCAAATGCTCTCCTGTCCTTCCAGTAAATCCCTGATGACCTCCCTTGCAAGGCAAAGTCAAGGGAAGTGCCCTGCCTTTACCTGGCACAGAGATTAGCACAGGGAGTTTCTGAATCAGGGACAGCAGGCAGGGGTAGGGGAGGCATCACAAATACGTGATACAAATGTTTGTGCCATCATCTGCATGCTGAAAGACCATTTTATTCTTGTCCCAGACAATAGCTGATTTGTATCTTAACCTGGAATATGGCATGGACACCTTGATTTCAGCTTGCTTCTGATTAGGCTTCCTATTTTCTGCATCTCCCACTCAAACCATTTCTTGGTGTGAGCAGGTATTTGTTGGATGACTGTTTGTAAAAACATACTTGGCACTTAATAGTTACTGGAAAATGGCAGCTCTGGCAGCAAATTTTCCTTCTGGAAAACTAGACCAGTCTGTCTAACCACACCTTAGTGGTACTATTTTAATATAAAAACTAGCTTTTGCATTTCTGTAACTCCCACAGGAGTCCAGCTCAGTGCAGAAACAGACAGTAAATCCAGGCAGCCTTTTGGCATGTCCCTCTGCTTGATACATGTGTCTAAATTGGGGAGTTTCAACAAAACAATTGATGACTGCAGCAAGATGAAATGAGATCCTAATCCTTTTGCTCACTGATCCAGAGAGTTTAAGCCCTTTAGGAAACAGCAGGTTCCCTCACCTCATCACAGATGTCACCGCTACTATGTGATATTCTTGTTCTGCTCCTCAAGCCTAGTGATCTCTGTTTGACCAGAGTCTCCCAGAGAAGCATCCTACTGATGCTAGGAGTCCTCAGGAAACAGAGACCCTGCTCCTTCCCTGTCTGTCTACTCAAATAGCTGCTCATGTCAAGTTCATATCAGAACCTTACTTTTTCTTACTCAAATTTTCCATGTCCAGGATCCAGCCACTGGAGATCATTACACCTTCCTCTGCCCTGAGCTTAATGAGCCATTCACTAACTGATATTTTCTTCCTGTCAAAGTTTTCCAGGTCACAATAAAACAGTGTTTCATTTTTATTTCTGGCAGCCTGAACAACCTGAAGCTTGTGAAGCTCTCACATTTCAGTATTTCTTCTACATATTACATAATTTTGGGGGGTCTTTTCTGTGTCTTTAGCAGCCTTTTTAAATCCTTTATAATGCCCGTGTTAGGATACAACATGCCCCTCCCCAAAGCATGTTCAGTGACTAAAAGGAGAGCAGGCAGCCTTGCCCAGTCCTCCCAGTCCTAGTCCCTTCCCCGAACCATTACCAGATCCTCAGTATGGTCTTCCAGTGCTGTGCATACAGATCAGTCCTGATTTATTTGATACCCCTCTCTTAAGGCACAGAAAGAACACATTTTTCACAAAGTGTCTCACAGGAGACTGACACTGGAGCCTTGTGCCACCATAATCTTTTCTCAAGCGTCTGCTTCCTGAGGTGCAGTCCCCATCCCATGGAGCTGGTGTGAAAACCTTGGCCCTACTCAGATGAGAAGTACTCCAAAACACCATCGCCTTCCTCCCATATTCTCGTCATGGTTCACCCAAATGGAGACTAAATGTTGGTTGTCTGAAAATTCTGTCTGCTCCTGCAGATTCAACACAGATTTCTACTCAATGGGACCTTGTGGTAAGAACCTCAGGTCACACCACCTGCTTGACAGCATCTACCTGGCATTGCCTTTCTGAATGTTCCAGCATCCAGGAAACAGACGGGATTCCCCGCATGGTGAATACTCATCATGTCCTCGCAAGCCTGCCCCAGGAATCCGTAGCCACACCAGCCATGTGGTGCTGACCATGCTTTTGTCCTCATGAACAGCCTCAAAGGCCGATCCAGCACAGTACCAGGGAAAACATCTTTTCCTGGGCATACCCAAATGTTACAGATTGGTTGCCCAGCTCTTGCCGCTGCTTGATACTGCACCAGCATCATGTGCAGATTTTCTATTATCACTGGTTTTGGACTTGCTTTGGGAACACTGGCAGAAACACTGCCACATGTTGAGTGCAGTGCCAATCCGTGGAGCATCCCAACAGGCACAGCCCATATCCTGATGGTTCCCCATTCCCTGCTGCCACCCGCAGCCTGCCGGTGAGACAGCATTTTGTCCATTTAATGCACACACTTTCCATGAACGCAGTTTCACCTTCATGCAGCAGACAGGATACCACAGAGCTCTGAAATCATTGAGTCATAGAAATGCCTGTGTTGAAAGGGACCTTAAAAATCATCTAGTTCTAACCTTCCTGCTGTGCACAGGGACACCTTCCACTAAACCAGGTTGCTCAGAGCTCCAGCCAAATTGGCCTTGGAACACTTGCAGGGATTGGACATCCACAACTTCTCTGGGCAACCTGTTCCATCATCTCACCACCCCCATAGTGAAGAATTTCTTCTGAATATCTAATCTAAACCTGCCTTCTTTCAATTCAACTCCTTGTCCTATCCCCATATGCCCTTGTAAAAAGTCCCTCTCCAGCTTCCTTGCAAGATTTTGCTATATTTATGCAATTAACATTTTTGAGCCAAATTTTTAATTCAAAACCAGATGAACACAATTGTTTACTAAGATAAATTAAGCAATTAGCTGTAAAAGGATATATATTCCTACATGTTATTACAATCTTTGGACAGGGTAATGGCTGGTAAAATGCCCACAGCTGAGGAGCAGAGCTGTGAAACAGAGACAGAGTATTACGGAATGTTTCAGTTGCTGATATGGGTGGCTATGCCTTGACGTCTGATTGATGGCAAGGATTTTCCTGTTGACCTCATTGTACAGGGAAGTCTGAGCAGAGCCAATGGCAGAAAAGATGAAGAGCAAAGGTGGAGAGTGGCATTCCTGTGGTGCATGGCCCTGCAGTGGAGGAGGAGAGGAGCCTCCTCTCAGGTTCTCACTTCAGGAGTGCAATATGGCAGCCAGAACTGTCTAGAGGAGCAGGGGAGGGGCTTGTGCATGGTTGTACACTCAGTGGAGACCAACAGCACATACCGAGTGCTGATGCAGATCTCCCTTGCTATCATTTTTGCCTGGAAAGGTGAGAAGAGAAGATGGATCTTCATTTAAAGTAGAAAGGGATGAGAAGAGTAGCACAGAAAAGAGCAGTCTACGTACGAATGACAGGCAAGTGACAGTGTATTTTGCAGAGCTGGGTGTAGAGCATAGTCTATAAAATCTTTGCTTAGTACTTATCAGGCCCCATCATGCCCAAATAATACATTTCCATGCAACCTGCACTCCTTCAACCTTTTTCCTTCAATCATGTCTTACAGGCCTATTTCACATCAGCATCATTCTGCAGAGGTGCTCTGTATTCGTAGATGGACAGAGATAGTAATCTGCAGCACGTCACCACTGATCAGAACCGGCTGCTGAATTGAATTGACAGTTTCATCAGCTGATGCTCTTTTTAGTTTCATATTTCATCCTATGCACACAGCTCCATCCTCATTATTATGTCTTCTTGTTGTGACTGTACCTTAGTAGCACTGGATCTTATGGACACAACATAACCCAGACTCCTCCATCATTCTGACACCACCTAAAGGGCATGTGGATACACAAACAGAAATTGAAAGCTATTGTTTGTTTTCACCTGATATGATGAACCCAAGTGAAAACCAAAAAGAAATAGGACCTAAAGGTGCATATTTCCTGAGAAGAGTTACTAGCTCATGCTGTCTGGCTTTTAGTCTGGACAGAATTTCCCAGTCCTCTAAATATAGACCCTTGAAATTACCCTGCAGCGACCAGCGATTTAAAGTGTGTCTGTGGCCAATATTCAGGAGAAATTGCTGTAATACTTCCCTAGGTATTGTTTAACTAGTGAACCTGGCAGGATCGCTGCATTCAGGGATTATGAACCATGTACTTTGTCAGTGTCTGCCACATGACTTGTGCTATCAGCTAAAACAAAGCAAACCATTTCAAGACAGGTCAGGGATTTTGAAGCACTCTCTGTTTGCACACTGTGTTTGTACATCCTCCTGCATGATCCCCCAGCTCCAGCTGAAAGTACAACAGAGAGGAAACTTGCTCTGGGCTGGATAGTTTGTTATTTGCTGCTTTTCTTCTGTTGATTTAAACAGCAAGTGTTTGCGCATTGACAAGGCAGAGCACAAGTCACAATGTGCTCTATAGTCACAGCCACTGCTGACAAATGAATCTGTGTGCAATGGGACAGCTGTTTCTGTCAGGGATCCAATGCTTCTCTCCTCAAAGTGCCACTGCAGGGGGATTAAGGCAACAACCTGGCAGAGTCAACACATCAGAGAGATGCTCCTGCAGGTAAGGTGGATTTTCAGGGATCTTTCTTCTCCTTCCCAGCAACAGCATGCAGAAAGCTTGGAAACTTTCTGCCTTTGCTGCACCTGAGTGAGTACAGATGTACCTTACAGCCCTGGTGCTCCACAGAGCTGGCTGGGCTGTTGCCTCTGTTGGCACAGAGCAGTCATCTGGATGACTCAGGGCTCTGAGGGAGAGTAAAGAGGCATCAGGGTGAGTGAGCACATGGATGGCATATCTCAACTTCAGTGATGGGTAAATAATTCCCTTTTTGTGAGTGCTTAAAAGGACTGGGAACACACTAAGCAGTACTTCTTTTGAAGATCACCTGGAAATGATTCTCAGGGTCTACAAGAGAAAAATGTTGTAGGAAAGCTCTGCTGAGTTTGACAAAGTACTTGGTACCTTCATGGTGACTGACAGAAAGAGCTCAAGGAGTCTCCTTAATAGATGTCCAGGAAAAGTATTCAGGCTTTAAAGTATCCCCAAAACAAGCTCTAACCCAAAGAGGGCTCTTGGGTCACAAGCATTCAGCAGAGAGGCACTTTGTGCCAAATTAAAAGTTGGTCATAAAAGCAATATTCACTTCAAGCTACAACATCATGGTAAATAGTCATCTAGGCTTCTGATATGTATCTCTGAACATCTCTTTCCCAAGATGTTGGACTATTAGGGGCCTTTGTCCTTTAATCTAAATAGAGATTGGACTTAATTGTGCTTGTCTTTGCTACAAAGAAGGAAAGTGTACATCCTTAGTGCTCTGGAAATTCTTGATACGTTAGGTGTGCCCCAGTGTCTAGGGGTGTTAAAGAGGATGAAAAGTGCCACAGGCTGTGACTGGTCTGTTTTGATATCAGTTGTAGGGACAGTGATCCTCCTTTCTAAGGTGGATCAGGATTTTCCCTTCTACTCTTTTCACAAGTTCTGACCAGCACTCCTTACCAGATCTGGAATGTCTCTGCAGTCCTATGCCTTGGGAGAGAAGGTGACATCCGTTCTCCTCCAGATGAAATTGTCATCCAGTTTTGGCTATTTGGATCAGCCAAAGGATGAGATCCCACTTGCAGCTTACTCTGATTAATAGCTTTTTCTTAGGAGGTGGCTCTAAAACCTGGGAGACAATGACATTTGCAACGTGGTCTGCATGCCTCTGGTCTTGAGTAAGGATTTACTACTGCTTATGGAGCTTTATGATGTTTTTTCCTTTCTCTCACATCCCAGGAGGTGCTGACTTGCAGTGATGGTAGAGAAGCACTTTATTTCTGCTGACCTCTTTGTTCCATGTTTAATTTGGGTATGTATCCTATATGACAGTGACTTCTCTTATTTAATACTCTCTGGCAGAAACTGGGAGAAAAGTTCATAAGAATATGTCTCAGAGACATACCTTTCATTAGACATCTCACAAAGCCATCAAAGTCCATGGCTGTGGCCTCCATTTACCTGCACTCAGAGGTAGCAGGCAACATCATTCTAAGCTGGTGCATTTTTCTCAGGAAAACAGAGACTGGCATCCAGTTTGATGATGCTCCTGCAGCAGCACCACCAGTGTTGAAATCAAGGACACAGCCTCCAGGGCTAATGGAAACAGTATACTTGTCATTTTGCTATATGAAATATACTCTGAAATCAAATTATGTCACTGTATTACTGTTCCTTATTCAACTAATGAAGCTTAGTCCTTCAAAGGACAATTATAATGCAGACTGCAATATCATAAATGCCTATGCAAAAAGACCACAGGCTCTCCTTGAGAAGAAGAAGTTAAACTAAAATTGCCTGTTCGCTTCTGGTTTTCCTGCCATTTGTATGCCATAATTTCTTCCACTGATTTGTTGGACATCATCAGAGACATTGCCTCATTAATTCCCATTGCCTTACCATGTTTTTCCTCTATTGACTCTGGGCTATTTGAGGTCAGGATGGTTTCTCGCAGTGGGAACACATATAACACAATAACAGTGTTACCTGCAGCTACCTTCTGATACCTGCAGCTCAGGGAGATGGACCCAAGATAGCTTCTTTTTAGGAAAGTCCAGTGCAAAGGAGCAAAGCCATAGCTGTAGGAAGCTTATTGGAAGAGATAAACAGCCCTTCAGAAGCTCATACTGCCTCAGATGCACTTCGCCTCAGCCCACCTCCAAAACTGGACAAACACTTGGCTCTCCAGGCCATGTCTAGCAGGTATATTGACTGCTGAAATATTGTGATGTGTCAACAGCTCATTAGGCTAAAGCAGACTCAAGCTCTACTAGAGGGCTGCAGGATTAATGTCACCTAACTGTAGCCACATAGAATAGAATAGAATAGAATAGAATAGAATAGAATAGAATAGAATAGAATAGAATAGAATAGAATAGAATAGAATAATTCAGTTTGAAGTGACCTAAAACAATCATCTACTCCAGCTGCAAATGATGATGAGTCAAAGCCAGGCGTCTAGGTTTCCCTTCACTGAGATACTGTCATCTCCATGTGATGGTTCAGTCCCGCTAACCTAGACAGTGCCTCCTTGGTCGACAGGTAAACTCTAGACTAGTTACCTGTCTTTAAAGTACCCACAGATAGGTGATAAAAATTAAATCCCATGTAGACTGCTGTTCTGGCTTCCTTGGAGCTTCCAAGTTCTGGTCCAATTCTAGCATAGCAAACAGGAGTCAGCTCGTTGTCCGTGCCAAAATACTGTTTTTTCTGCATAAGAAAGTCTCACCACACACATTTTGGGACAATATTTTTCTGTATATCACCCTTGTACATTTATGTGCTCTTGTCAGTGAGACTGAGGAGATTTTCATTATTATTTTACAAGTGCATTTTATTCTGACACAGAGAGAATTTGATATCACAGGCCAGATACTTAATAGTGTGTGTTTCTGTTTGGCTATTTTCCTTCCAGGTTTTTACCTTCAAGGTCAACTGCAGGCAGGTGATGATGTGTCAAGAATGAGAGTGATTGCAGTGTTAACAACTCACCAACAACTGTATTAGACAGAGCAAACATTCCTTTTTGCAGTGAAGACTTGTGTGGCTGTATTTTCTCCAGTGTTTCTTCTGCAAATAATTAATAAATTACTGTTTTTTTGAAAAGCCCAAGTCTTGACTATGTTGAATATGAAGGAAAGGAAGAAGAATCCTGTCATCTTTTGCCAAGTCATCAATGGAAATTTCCACAAAGTAATATGTTGGAAAGCTGGCATGGGTTGCAAGGTGATGTAACGCCTAACATACCAGAACGGACCTTGGAGTTCTTTGGTTTCTGCTGTGACTTCTTATATGGTCAAGGACTAATGACTTTCACTCAGGCCCTGGACAACATTCCGTTGCCTTCCTTTCACCAACAGAAATGCAATAGAGGCAACGTGCAGGCGCTCCAGGCACATTTGTGACTCAGGTTGCAGCACTTCTGTCTGTCACAGTCTTGGAAGACAGCACTGAAGGGATGTTTTGCCAGAGATCAATTTCTGCATCCATGCAAGCATGTGGTGAGTACAAGGAAGGGAGTCTGTCTTGGCAGAGGTTTAGCATTACCGAGACAATTGACTTAAATGCATGAAGACAATATTCAGACTTCTGGCACCAATAGTTAGGAATATCTACTGCCTGGCAGTTGTAATGCAAAGCTTTATATTATTGTCCAGACATGGTTCCCATTGTTCTTCACTTCTGTTTCCTTTCTTCACAATCTGGTAACATGGCTGGCGTTGTTATTCATTTTTGCCATCAAATTCTCAGGACTGAATAAAAAAAACACAATCCTTCTGCCCCAAGGAAAGCATACAGGACAGACAGTGAACTGGGGAGGGATTTTCCACCATGGAGGCAGAGAGTCCCCAGAGCAGCTGCCATTCCTCAGGTCTCCACCAGCCGGTCTGGCTTCAGCCCAGCTGGGAAGACATTGAGTTCACTCACAGGGATTAAATGAGAGATGACAACTGTGCCATGCTCCCACATGAGGTGGAGCTTATGCAGAGTCAGGGAGATTGGTGTCCTGCTCTTGGTATCCACCAGGCTCCTTGCTGTGGACCAGGCCATCTGTTTTGCAGAAGGGACTGCATGCACAGTGAGCACCCAGTGTCTGGAGGGCTGAGACCAAGCCATCAGTTCCCATCAACACCCACTGGTCATTCTCAGCCAGCAGCTAATCAGCTGCTAAAAAGATTTTCCTCTCTCTGACTGGAATGTATCATCTAACTCCAAGCTGAAAGAACTGCATTTTACCCTTTAAACAGAGAACAAACTGAGTGAGGTTATTAATGAATCTCGGATCTGTTCCTTTAACAGAAGCAGAAGACAAGGACGTTGTCACTGATGAACTACAGTTTACAGGTGTCCATATTCACTCAGGTATATTCCACCTGAGGGCACTGCAGTTCAGATACCTGTCATTGCTAATAAATAATTTTAGCAAGCAAATTCAGTCCCAGTCTATTAAAGCACCTGCTTGTGTTTAATTTTAAGTGCTAGAAGTGACAGAACTATTCATACACCTACATTAAGCCTATGTTCAGCTGCTTAACTGAATTGCAGCAGCACCGTATATTTAAACTTCCACAAACAGAGAACTTTATACAGTGTTGATTAGGTGAATCATTGCAGTTTCATCCAGTTTTTTTTTCAGCTTGCTCTGCTCACATTCCTGAATAGAGTAAATAGTAGGCAGTGTTAAACACAGATCTGTAAGAAGTCATCTTCCTAGAATCATGGTACAGTCAAGATTGGAAAAGATCTCCAAGGTCATCAAGTACAACCTTTGACCAAACACCACCATGCCAACTAAACCACAATACTAAGTGCCATGTCTAGTCATTGTTTGAACATTTCCAGCGTTGGTGATTCCACTACCTCCCTGAGCAGCCCTTTCCATTACCTAACCACCCTTTCAGTGAAAATATTCTTCTTGATGTCCAACCTGAACCTACCCTGGTGCATATTGAGGCCATTTCTTCTTGCCCTATCTCTTGTTGCCTGGGAGAAGAGACCAATCCCCACCTGGCTACAACCTCCTTTCAGATAGTTGCAGGGAGTGATATGGTCACCCCTGAGCCTCCTTTTCTCCAGGCTAAACACCCCCAGTTCCCTCAGGCCCTGCTCATCAGACTTGTGCTCCAGACCCTTCCCCAGACCTGTTGCCTTTCTCAAGACACACTCCAGCACCTCAAGGTCTTTCTTGCAGTGAGGGGCTCAAAAGTGAACACAGGATTCAAGGTGTGGCCTCACCCGTGCCACGTACATGGGGATGATCATTGCCCTGGTCCTGTTGGCCACGAAGTTTTTAATATAGTCCAGGATTCTTGACCACCTGGGCACTCTGCCATCTCATATTCAGCCAGCTGGGTCCTCTGAGCCTGATTCCTGTGTTTTCTCAGAACTGCTGAGCTGGCTGCTGGACGGACTTTCTCCATCATCCAGAGGATGAGTTTATTTCCCAGGCTCAAGTTTTATGAGCCAGTCCGTTCATAGCGGGAAGAAAATTCTGAATTCATAGGATCATACTTTTAGCTCCTCTAAACAGTTGTTGGTTTATTGGTTGATATTAGTTATTGTTATGTATCATGAAATTTTTGCCTGCACTGAACTAAAGTCAGTGTGCTTTAGAGTTGCTTTAAATATTGTTTAAAAATAAAGAAGTGTTTTTAATTCAAGAGAAATCAAGGCCACATATCTCTCACAGAGTTTTATACAGAATAATAAATAATAAATGCACTGAAGAAGTTAAATTTATATTGGCAATCAATTGAACAATAGACTGCATATACTTGCAAAGTAACAATGTGTATAGAAAACAATATACATACTCTTGGAAGCAGAAGAGTTATTCAGAGCCTCAAGATGTAGTGGAAGAAAGCTAAACAAGGAAAATTTGAGGTAAAATAAAAGGGATTTTTTTTCATAAGCACAGATAAGAGGAGCAAACTCTTGCAGGAAAATAAGGCATTTTTGATGGCAGATAGAATTCAGTCATTAGGATAAAGAGCTACAGGTTCTTTAAGACTTTCACGGCACTTGAAGTCCATTGAGAGGTGTGGACATGTCATCCTTTCACCGAATGAGGTCTACAAGTTTTATTTAGGTAAGTGCCATGCTCACATTTTGTTCGTCTTTGCAGTTCAAAGCTCCCATTCCTCAACGTCCCCAGATCCTCCTTTCCTGGTCCACTCAGCCATTAAAGGACTCCCTGCTGCCCACCTGCACTGGAGCCTCTGTGAAATAGCAGCTACCTCAGGTTGCATTTATAGTACTTAACACACAGCTAATTGCACTTATTGTGTCCAAAAAAAACAACATGGCAAATAACTACTATTCCCTAGGCACTGTTATAGGAGCGCAGCAGTAATGGGAGCAACCCTGCAGCTAGTTTGCTTATGAACATACAGAAAAGTATAGCCACAGCCTAATCCTGCCTCAGTTAAACGCTCGTTTCACTGCAATGAATAAAAGAAGCCTGGTTTCAAATAAAAAGATGCTCGTATCTTCTTATCATAGACCACTAACAAACACCTGTGGTCCTGCTCATAGTTGATAAAACTTTAAGCCTCTAGACTATCACTGATACCATGATCCACACAAGGCAACAGCCGGCTGCTTCCACCAGCAGATTAGCGTGCCTGTCTGGTGACTGAAGAGGAGACTGAGCCAGGAGGCACCAAATGCAATTTGATCACCAAGAGAAGAACCTGAAGTCAGTGTGGCAGTAGAATGACCATGGCAGCAGCAACTTCCTTGAGATATCAGAACTCAGAGTATTTTTATTGAAAGCCAAAAAGTGTTTCCCTCCCTTTGAATGAAATTGAACAGCAACAGGGATTACAATTTAGAGCACTTTAAATGATCAGTGAATCAGGAACATGGTCCATGAAAACAGAGAGGTACTTCATGCTCAGAGATGGTGAGTTGTCCCAAGCTGTAAGCATCAGAAGGCTTTTCAATCTTCTTGCCTGTGACTGTGCCTGTACCAGCAGTCTCAGAACCTCCAGCAAATAACACCTCACAGCATGCTCTCTTTCCCCCGCCTTGCCTCAGCAGACATCTCCCAGGGCAAGGGAGCTGGACTGAAAACGCACTGACATGAACGTTGGTCCTGCATGAACGCAGCTCCTTCCCACCTCCTCTCCATTTGGTATTTCCCTTCTTGATCACCACACCCTACCTGGCCAGGCTCCTGCCCTTAGAGGACAAGGCCCTGCTCCCACACTGCACTCACTCCTTTCCATTCATTCAGGCTTGGACTTTTCTGCTTCAGACTCTACTGCATCCCCCCATTAGTGTCACCAGTGGCTCTGAATGTGATCACAGGTCTATCTATACCAAACACTACACACAGGTAGTCATCAGGTAGATCTTCAGTATACTGGAGAAGGCTGGAAGGGCTCATTATCCTTGGGGGTTTGGTAAAATTGTGGCTGATCTGCCCAAGGAGAGAATCCTTAATTTCTATCAGGTTCCATTAGAGCTGGCAGAAGGTACCCCAATATTGCCAGAATTTCTCCTCCTAACAGAAGTACCTGAATGTATCTCCTACAAGCAACAAAACCTGACTGGGTGTGAATGGACTATTAAAACAGTGCACATCCATCTCACTTCTCTGATATTAATTATGACTCATGGGATGGGGACTTCTTGCTCCAGGAGTCTCCCATGAGGACGAGTGAAAAGACAGTGCAGTCCCAGTAAGCACATTCTCTGGTCTGAAAACATAAACCCAGAGAGATGATATTCCCTCAACACCAACACAACATCCCAACCACTGGGTGACAGATCAGGCATCCCACTGGACAGCCTGAGCAGTTTCCTAAAATCCTTTATTCTTATAGACAGTACTTACATATATATATGTATATATTGTATTTTATGCTGTAGACTTTCCTTATTTTTTAACCTGGTTTTACCCATAGAATGGGATTTGTCTGAGCAAGGAAAGTTGTTATATGCTTCCTGCTACAGGCAACATCAAGCCCAACATTTCTTGGCCTTACATATTTGCAGACCATCTGTGAAAACTCTGTTGGTCGTGAACTCTGCATTTGAAGGCTCAAGACAGATTAGTTACTGAATATGTAGTGACTCCATAGAAAACATACAGAAATCTAAGGAGAATGGGAAGGCTTTGTGATAAATGGCTCAGGATCTAAAGTTCACTCAAATTCCCTTCCTAAAGCAGATTCAAATTATAGAAATTCTTGTTAAAGCATCTAGCAAATATTACCCTAAATATGAATTAAAACTTGTTCAGTGGATTTGTGCTCTAATGGTGAGAAAAAAGTCTTCTGTATGCTGTATGAGCAATGTCAGGAAAAAATATAAAGGGAATTACTTTAACTTTGTAGTGTCATAAAGCAGGAGACAGTAAAACTAACCAGGGAGACAGAGAGGTGGCAAATAGTTTATAAAGGATGTCTCTAAGTATCACAGAGATTAAAAATTAGTTAGGGAGCACAAAGATAATAAAGAACTTGAACACTAATGGTTTTCTTTCAATTGACATGAAATCAACACTACTGAGCACTGAAAGAGCAAAACATACAGCCCACAAACAGCCCCAAAATTCTTTTATATTATCCAAGTCTGTAACACTAAAAAAAAAA
>VWZG01000449.1:20467-96610 GCA_013396735.1 Grallaria varia
GGGGACAGCCGTGTGTGTGTGTGTGTGTGTCTGTGTGTCTGTGTGTGTGTGCCGGGGTACAGCTGTGTGTGTGTGTGTGTGTGTGCTGGGGGACAGCCGTGTGTGTGTGTGTGTGTGTCTGTGTGTGTGTGTGTGTGTGTGCCGGGGGACACCTGTGTGTGTGTATGCATGCCGGGGGACAGCCGTGTGCATGTGTGTGTGTGTCTCTGTGTGTGTGTGCCGGGGCACAGCCGTTTAGCTTCCTCATGTGCAGTAAGGTTAGAAAATCCCCCTTTTTTCCTGGCTAGAAAGCTGGAACAAGTGATCCCAAAGTCAATGGAAGACATCAAAAGCATGGATGTTGCCATGCTGCCTGAACTGCACAGCTATTCGAGTGCTTGAAAGGCTAAGAACAACCCCGAGTTAAGATGATATATTTCATTACAGATAGCATAAAAAAGTTGTCCAATATTGTAGTAAATATGGTTCATGAATGGTATTTCCAAAAAGTCTCTAGTTTAAAAATTGCTGAAAATTTAACCTGTCATAATGGCAAATTAAGAGTGGATTTTAAAAGGTACAAGTGAAAGCCAGGCAAGTAAAAAGTCACTAAATTCAGGTGAGACTGCGATTATTTCTCACCTGTTCCTAATACATATTCCAGGTCCACAGAAGTCTTTGCTGTGATCTCTGAGTGAAATAAAACTAGTTTCTGCTGTAGATTTTGGGCACCTGTTAGAAGTCTGAGGCTGGAAATTGCAGACAATAAGTATAATTATTTACCCTTCTGTGAACATTATGGAAAAAATCCAAAGTCTGATTTTCCTTTCTTTTACTGATATTCCTTCCACATCTCATTAAGAGTGGTGTAAAATTTCCAACAACACCCAAAGGCTGGATCAGCAGGACGTGCACACACCTTTCCAATTGCTGCCTGCAGCCCTTCTTTGCTTCAACAGAGGCTCACAGGAACGATCCCCAGTCAGACACAATGGGCACCCTATTACATGTTAGGAAGAACCTGTCATTTAGATGGACTAATGAGTCTCTGACAGCCAGAAACACACCCCTATGGCATTTATTAGCTCCAAGCCTCCCTCCCCTAAGTGCTGGGGATCCAGTGAAAATGAAACACAGGTCACTTGCTAAATCAGAATGAAAAGTACTTCTTAGAGAACTGCAAATAAAATCCAACTTCAGTCATCACTCGGGAGTCAGACAGTCCACAATTACGATTCCACACTAAAACTGAAAAGGTGAGTTCGATTTTAACCGTATACAATTGGGGAAAGTTTCTCCTCTAGAGGCCTATGTATGAATGGATGCCTTTAGCCTCAAACAGCTGGCCATGCAGCTGGTACACTGCAAGCAAAGGGGGAATTAATGTCCCTGACACGGACAGTCCATGAATAAAACACGGGTCGCAATATTCCAGAAGCTGTAACCACTTTTTTTTGTCATGTGCTGAATCTTGGAAGTACTACAACAAAACACTCAAGTCTGAATTCTCTAGCACTTCTGCTGAATTATAAACCACGGGCTGTAAATATTTAACGGAGACAAAAGAGGCTCTGGATTCTAGGAAGAATAAAGTGTTACTTTCTCCATTCCCCTCATTGTATTTCCAAAGGTATGCTGAGGTTCACTGGGCATCAAGAACAGATTTTTTTTTGTCTGATGCCTCAGGGCTTTTGATTTTTTAATTTTGATTTTTCAATTTCGTAGATTTAATGTAACTTAGCAGCTTAATGTTTACACATACCAACTCCATCCTATATCAATCCCTCAAAATTCCAGTAGCTGTTTAGTTTCAAACATGAAACCCTGCTGGGATTGTTCACTGAGAAACACTACTGAGGTGTGGAAAGAACAACAAAATACACACACCCCCGAAAACAGAGCAATGGCTTCAACTCTGGAGTTACACAGACTGGAGCAGCTGAAGACCTGCACGACCTGTGCTGTGTTCGCTCTTTGGGTCTGTCCACCCAGCCCATGAGTCTCGGTGCCCTTGCTGCTTGCAAGCACCATAATTTCCACAACAGAGGCAGCTACAGCCTTATCCAGGTGAAAACAACAGGTTAGACAGCAGAGTGCTACTGCAAAAAACAGGTACCTTCTAGTATTAAGAGCTTTTAATACCTCCCGACATTGGCCAACAAACACAGGTGAGTTAATTTACCTGCTAAAGGTGACAAATATCGTGTAAATAAAGCAACCTTTACAGCAGTTACGGAGTGAAAATTTCAAGTATTACAGGGTAAGATCACATTATAGGATAAAAGCACTCCCAGCAACATCCATATTATACCCTGTGGCAACTTGGCAGCCATTTAATTCAGGAAGCCTCACTGAACAGAAACAATTCAGCCAGATGAAAGCAGAGCTATGGACAGCCACAAGGACATCTTGTTCAATTAATTGCAAAAATATGTAACCCACTCAGATTTTGAGCTAGAAGTAGCTGTGGTTTATTTGATTCCAATCTTCTTTCATAAACAACAGTATGACAGAAAGCCAGAGAAGGAACAGCAGCCACGTAGCTATTTCCTTAACCAGTTTTATGCCACACTGGGGTTTTACACAAGAGTCTTTATGAAGTACAGTATTTTTGTCACCACGTTTTTTTGGACACAATCAGATTCTCCATAAATTAGCAGGCCAGAGCAGTCTATAAACTCACCTAGACCCTTAAAAATGAAGGAACAGCTTCACTGGGGCTAGCATGAATGTCATGCTACCTGGTCAGAATTGTAGGATGGTGGAAGTTGGAAGGGACCTCCAGAGATCACCCTGGCCAACCCCCTCTGCTCAAGTAGGGTCACCCAGAGCCAGTTGACAACAATTGCATAGAGGTGGCTTTTGAATATCTCCAAGGATAGAGTCCACAACCTCTCATAGAAAATAAGTGGTTTGCGATGTTCAGAAGAACCTCTGGGGTTGCATTCTGTGCCCACGGTCTCCCTTCTTGTGCCACTGGGCACCCCTGGAGAGAGCCTGGCTCCACCTTCTGGGCACCCGCCCTTGTGGTGGTTTGTTTTTATATATAATAAGATGTAAGAGATCCCCCCAAGCCTTCTCTCCTCTCAGGCTAAACTGTGCCACCTTTCTCAGCCTCCACTCGTAGGAGAGCTGCCCCCACCCCTTCACCACTTTGGGTGAACTGTGTCCAACACATCCACATGACACCAAGTTGGGAGGGAGAGTTGACCTGCTGGAGGGCAGGAGGGCTCTGCAGAGGGATCTGGAGAGATTGGAGAGATGGGCTGATTCCAATGGGATGAAGTTCAAGAAGGCCAAGTGCCGGGTCCTGCCCTTTGGCCACAACAACCCCATGCAGGGCTCCAGGCTGGGGACAGAGTGGCTGGAGAGGGGCCAGGCACAAAGGGACCTGGGGGTGCTGAAGGACAGGAAGCTCAACATGAGCCAACAGTGTGCCCAGGTGGCCAAGAAGGCCAATGGGATCCTGGCCTGGATCAAACATAGCGTGGCCAGCAGGAGCAGGGCAGTGATCCTTCCCCTGGACTCTGTGTTGGTGAGGCCACACCTGGAGTGTTGTGGTCAGTTCTGGGCCCCTCAGTTCAGGATGGACATTGAGGGGCTGGAGCGGGTCCAGAGAAGAGCAACGAGGCTGGTGAAGGGACTGGAGCACAAGTGCTATGGGGAGAGGCTGAGGGAGCTGGGGGTGTTTAGTCTGGAGAAGAGGAGGCTCAGAGGTGACCTCCTCACTCTCTAGCACTCCCTGAAGGGAGGTTATAGCCAGGTGGGGCTTGGTCTCTTCTCCCAGGCACTCAGCAACAGGACAAGGGGGCACGGGCTTCAGCTCTGCCAGGGGAAATTTAAGTTGGATATTAGAAAGAAATTCCTTACAGAGAGAGTGATCAGGCATTGGAATGGCCTGCCCAGAGAGGTGGGGGATTCACCGTCCCTGGAGGTTTTTAAACTGAGATTGGACGTGGCACTGAGTGCCATGATCTGGGAAACAGACTGGAGTTGGACCAAGGGTTGGACTTGATGATCTCGGGGGTCTTTTCCAGCCCAATCAATTCTCTGATTCTATGATCTCTCCCATCCTGAGGAGCCCAGAACCGGACCTGGTGCTCCAGGAGTGGCTTCAGCAATGGTGAGTCGGGGAGAAGGATCTCCCCCTCCATCAGCTGGCTGGAGTGTGCCCAGAGCAGGCCAGGAGACCATCAGAGGTGGCTCTGCTGCAGGGGCACACTGCGGGCTCGCTTAACGAGGGGCAGTCTCAGGGAAAGAGGAGCATTCCCTGCCAAGACCTTCACGAGGTGATCTGATGGCAATGCACGGCAGAGCAGGAAGGTTTCCACAAGCCATAATAAAGGACAGCAGACTGGAGAGGCTCCAGGGAGTCCATGAGGCCCGATGGACACAGCCACGTACTCACAGCGCAGCTTTTTGTTACCACAGCAATTTGCCTTCCCTTAGTGCTGAGGAAAACACCATTTCGACATCACAGTCACAAACAACGTGCACTAAAAGAACACTCAGATGTAGAATAAAGGTAGGAATAAACTCCTCCTACCAGTGCTGAAAACTGTATGGGAAAGAGGTAGAGAAAAATTATGCTGATTTTCCTTTATTGAATACATTGAGAAGATTACTTAAATTATATTTGAACTGACACTGAAGAGGAAAATCCTGAGCAACTCCTACCTGTGACACCTGGACTATTTTGGAGTTAACTCTACTATGGAACTACTGTTTTCTTCTACATATAATTACATGTCAAGTGATTCACATAAGAAAACTTGTCCACAAATTATAAGTTTTACTATCAAGAGTGATCCTGTACATTGTTCATGATTTATCAAGACATATAGAATGAAACAAATTACCTGAGACACCTTTCTCTTGGGTCTCTGCCCATTCACCGCATTAAGAACAGCCATACTGAGACCAAAGGAAACTTCCAGAAATACCTACCTGGCAAATGCCATGCCCGAAAGATGGGCATAACTTTCTGGATTTCTGCACATATCATAAGCAAATACTATTCTTCAGAGTTATATTTATCCTTACATAACTCTGCACCAGAACCCCAGTATCCTTTCCCAAGTATTTTTAGAACTTAACATTTGCTAAGAATAAAATGCTGCACAGATGGATCCCTGGATTTCATTGTCTCACTAAACACTTATAAATATCTGTTCATTCTAGTCAAGACTAGAAACATTTTTGGAAAACATTTGCTTAACAGAAAGATTTCTTACTCAGCTGTGATTGCTGCAAGAAATATTATCTGACCTCATCACCCCAAATTAGTGCATTTTGATAGAAAACTAGAGATAAGTAAATCTTTGATCTACTTAAAATACTCTTTCTTCTGGAAAAGGGGATTATTAATATTTCCTTTTAAGTTACAAATAGACTTCACCAAAACCCATGAGGCTACAGGAAGGTATTCACAGAATATTTGGCATTTAACTTCCACTTTGTTAATAGAAAAATTATCCTCTATACTCCAAATGAGTATTTTCTCAAGACAATTAAAAAAAAAAAAAGAGTTAAAAAGGGCTTACTAGTGAATCATCCATTTAAAACTAAACTCTCAAATGCTGAGAAGACCTTTAACACTTTTATTTTCTCAACTCCATATACATAAATAATTACCCAACAGTCTAAACATGAATTTTGTTACATATTCCCATGGCACAAAGTTCATCTCCTTCTCCTGAAGGAAAAACTTTTGGAAAAAATCCTCTTTTTTAGAATTTGACCCAGATTACACCATTCAGATTGTCATGCAGACATCATCCTGTTATGAAAAAACCCCAAACATTTTGAGGCAGTAAAAAAAAAATAAAATAGAAGCACAGTTTACATAGCTGGTCTTTAAGAAATTACTCTGTATGACACTGACTACTTTCCTAAGTCTTATTTCCAATTTGCTTTGAAAGAGGTAACAGTTCATGCAAAGAGAACATGAAAAATTGATTAACTGCAGACTAACAAAGTCTATGAAAGTTCATAATCTCTTGTTGGGCAAATCACATTAGAGCATCCTACAGGCCTTTCCCCTGTCAGTTTATTAGGCCATAAAGACAAACCCACAGTCCAGGAAAAATGACAAAGGCAAAAAATACTGTGCTGAAGCAAAGGGAGATGGCACAAAGGCAACTCACCACAGTGAGTGTCAGATTCCTATTGCACGCTCTGTTCCTTTGCTTTCACAGCTGACTAAATAAGGACAGCAGCTTTGCAACTACAAAAGCAGCCTTCAAGCAACCCCTCTTTTTGGAAGAGGCAGCAAGTCTCAATAAAATCAAGCCAAGCTGTTTTGCAGAAGGAACATTGCAAGGGACCATTTCTGCCAGTGAACTGTCCTTGCCACTGAAGTGCACAAGGACAACCTTCAGCTGGAGAAGCAGGTCTGGGCTCCCTGGTGCTGCACAACCAAAGGACAAACTGAGCTTCCTGATGACTGAATTAATACTGAATATCTTTTCCTTCCATAAACACATGCCTCTTGCTTACAAGCTATGACACTAGTTTTAAATGACAGCCAAGCCATCTAAAGTTCTGTACTGATGGCATTTTTCTTATAAAACAGGAAAGCAACTCTGTGGAGCTCAGCATGAGTGCCCAGGGGTGTGCAGAGCACAGCTGGCTGCAGGCAGGAGCTTCAGGCACTGGGACACACGTGGGGGTGTGCACAGCACAGCTGGCACACAGCTGGGCACCCCTGTCCCTACAGCACTGACCCAGGATCACAGTCACAGCTCCATCCTGGTGGCACACAGCTGGGCACCCCTGTCCCTACAGCACACACCCAGGCTCACACAGTCACAACTCCATCCTGGTGGCACACAGCTGGGCACCCCTGTCCTTGGAGCACAGACACAGGCTCACAGTCACAGCTCCATCCTGGTGGCACACAGCTGGGCACCCCTGTCCTTGGAGCACAGACTCAGGCTCACAGTCACAGCTTCACCCTGGTGGCACACAGCTGGGCACCCCTGCCCCTACAGCACACACCCAGGCTGACATCCTGGTGGCAGCAGACCCAAGCTCACATCCTGGTGGCACACAGCTGGGCACCCCATCCCTACAGCACACACCCAGGCTCACACAGTCACAGCTCCATCCTGGTGGCTCCAACAGACTCCTGAGGCTCAGAGAAGGCAAACGTTCTAACAGTGGCCAAACAAACCTCAAAAAGATCAGTGACACAGCGCACTGTTTGGTCGAAAGTTTGAAATATTTGACACTGCTACAGTCTGATGTGAAAACGCCTGGAGAATGAACCAAAAAGGAAGGATACATTTCAAGAGCACCTCTTGGAAGCCAAAATAAACCCGCTGCCTTTCCCACCTCCCCTGCCCTACGGCAGTTTGCTGTTCCTAAGGGAAGACACCCCCCCAGTGGCCGCCTGTTATTGTCACACACGGTGGAGCTCACACTGCGGCAACGGTTGTGTCTGCAGAAAAGAAGAGCAACACGTGCCAGGCTGAAGCCTGATAAACCAACAGCATCGGTAAGGGGCTGTCAGAAATTAAGCGTGATTTGGTATTAACCGATTTGTGTTACATATACACTGCACAGGAGTTCTGCTGGAGAGCAAACTTATTTTAAGAGGGATTTTTTTGTTTCCCAAACATGTGATTATTTTTGTTTTTCTTGTTTAGCACCAGCAGTCCAGTTACATACTCACTATGATGTGAGAAACAAACCTCAGGGCTATACAGTCAAACTATTCTTAATTTCTACGAAAATCCAATAAAAGGTCAAAGCTCACCAACTTCCCTTGCAGATACACATTCTGAGTATCTCAGACCACCCGATGGATCCTGGGCAGGTGACCAAGACTCAGGTACTCAAACACCTCCACTGTTCCCAGCACAGCTCAGGCTTTGCAGCAGTGGCAGGTATGTTTGTGTGTACACACAAACCCAGACTCCTAAGGATACACTGAAGAGGGAGAATAGTTTTCTAGGTTTTACACCAGCAGGTTAATTCCAGTAAACTTCATTTATTTGTATTCAGATTAATTTTCTGTTCCTTTGAGGGGTTTTCAGAGCAGCCCTTCCTCACAGCTTCCTGAACTGGGAAACTAGTTGCCCATGATAAAATGATATTTTTTTCCTCTTCAAACAGGATTGAGCTGAAGCACCAATGCACACAACAAGGACTCTCACTCCTCCATTTCCAATTCTGTCACATTTTGACCTGAACTCCCATGCAGACAATTCTGCATAGATCATGGGGCATTCTCTATACCTGCCTTCATCAGTCCAAAGTCTGAGCTACGCACTTCGTATCTTGGATCTCAAAAGAACATCTACAACCCAAGAGTAGCACTCAATTCCATCATAATTCTTTAACACTTTGAAATCCACACACACAAAGCAGTACAAAGCATGCTGGCCCCACAGCTCCCTGCCATGCTATGCTCCACAAAGTTACTGCCTACAGACCACAGCAGCAAGGTCATTGGAAAGGTTCCAACTATCCAACCAAAAGACAGAGGAAACAGAAAACATGTCAAAAGTTATGGGTATATCAGAGCAGTTCTTGCTATTAATTTAAATAAAATGTGATGCCTTTGTGTGTACACCACTGTGCTTGCTCACCACTTCTCCCACACTGCAGAGGCAAACTCTGAGCTCCTGCTCACAGAGGGATGGCCAAGCTCTCACCTTCCCTGGAGACCAGACATTTTCACATTCTATACAGAAATTGATCCAAAGACACATCATCAGGGAGCTGTGCTAGGCAGATTTTTTGGGGGTGGGGTTGGGGGTATTGTTAAACAGAACACTGCAGCAGGACCAGTTTTATTATGGGCTCTCAGGAAATGTTCTGCATTGGGACAGTTTGCAGCATTATGTGAAAAACTGCTTTCCCCACTTACTGGCATGGTTTAAAACTGGGCAGCTGTTCCTACCACAAGCCATGGCTCCATGCCATCTATGCCCATTAAAAAATGGAAATTACATTTATGGGCATTACCAGAAAACAAGTTTCCAGCCTCCTGAAAACAAACAAACCCCAGAGGTTTCTATACCAGCACACTCCCACATAAGGATGTGGGACCTGATTAGCAAACTTTCTTATTTTGGCAAGACTGACACAGCTGCATCGATATTATTGCAATGGCTCATGTCTGAAACACCTTCTCAAAACTGCCTAGAACCATGAAGAGGTCAATTATTAAGAAAAAATGAAAGTCTGTATATAAAATATAACTGAGAGACACACAAACCCACTCTCAGCACTCCTGCATTCTCAGCAGACATCTGAGGTGCTATAAAAAACTTCAGTATTCTGCTGGGAGACATTAAAAAAGAATGTGGTGCTGCTGCTGGGGCAGCACCAGCAGGACTGCCAGCGATGCCCAGGAAAAAGGGCTGCAACTGTTCCTTCTGGCACAGGCTCTGGCTGTTCTCCAGGGGCAGCAGGTTATCTTTCATGGAGCTAATTTCATAGCATTGTACACTATACAGTAAGATTTACATCTGTGTACACCTTGTGCCTTTCCACAGCTTTTCACCAGTTAACACAAACCTTCATTTTAAGGCAACTGTTCCCTGAGCACTAAGCTGACTTCCCTGATGCTACTTCAGTAAACAAACACGTACATTTCTGTATCACCAATTAATTCTACCATAGCTTTTTATTTTTGCAATGTGAAATATCTGGCCCTTAATTCATGAAGGACAAATGTTAAGTAAAATTAGGAGGGGAATCCCTGCAGCCAGCTTCGTTGTTACACCATCCATACTGGAAGGTCACTATCAGGCTCTCTATTGTGAATGCTCCCTCTAGCAATGAAGTTTCTTATCTTCTTTCTGCAAAGAGTAATTTTCATTGCCAGGTTTCACTCTGGCAAGGTTACCTCAAAGTCATCTAAGCCTTTGGCAAGGCTTTTAAGTATGTGTGGACTTAGTATCAGCACTGGTAATCTAAAGACAAGATATAAAGGAACCAACCAACTAAAGACCAGATGCCATTTTCCTTGAATTCTACAGCCTGTTTCTCACTTAGGATTTCCCTCAGACTCTAAGCCCAAAAAGGGTGGAAGTAGGTAATATTTTTTTGAGAAGACTTTGGTTTTAATACCATTTAGAAACTAATACCTTAACCAACATGTTTTAAGCCTGCCCTTACCTTAACAGACTGTAACATAGTGTTTTCACCATCTATCTGTGCTCAGCAAATTTTCTATAAAAAGGGTAAGTGCTGCAGAATACTGTAAAGACAAGGGGCAGAAGTTGAATATTTGAGTAAAAAAGACCTTTTTTGGACTGTTTTCAAAGAAAATGTCATGTGCACTCAACACCCAAGTAAAAAGACAAGTATCCTTAATCACCAAGATACTACAGTTTATTTCTTTAGGGATCTCTTTTTCTTCAGTTGTCTAGCTAATAGTCATTAAAGTACTCTCAAACACGTTAATAGTCAGCATTAGGGTAACATGCAGAGAGAATTGCAGGTTTCCCTAGTGGGAATGATTTGCTGCAACAGATACATTATGCACACAGAGAGGTTCACAATGTTTAACTGTACCAAAAAGAACGGATTTTCAAGTTTTATGTGAGCTAAAGTGATCCCAGTGGTTTGTGTATCTGCCCAACTCTCCTCTTCTCTAGTCTTTGTGCATCAGAAGAGCTTCTGCCAGCCATCACATCCACCACCTTACACTAACTCTGGAATAGCAACAATGCTCAGCAAGTTCTGCCCTGCTGTGTGACAGACTCCTAAACACAGAAAATTTCTGCAGCATTTATGTTTTACAGGAACTGTCAAACCTCTGAGACACTCCTCCTTCCTCCCA
Source organism: Grallaria varia (assembly GCA_013396735.1). Classification (NCBI taxonomy): domain Eukaryota; kingdom Metazoa; phylum Chordata; class Aves; order Passeriformes; family Formicariidae; genus Grallaria; species Grallaria varia. The sequence continues at coordinate 31,245 of VWZG01000449.1, forward strand.
GTTCTTTTATTTCATTTGTCCCCAGGTGGGCAGAAGTCCCATCCCTTATCTCTGTCATTCATCCATCTGGCTGCCTCCCCCTCCCCAAAAACTGAACAGATATACAGGACATCAGGTAAGAGTGAGCTGCCCCCGACAATAAAAATACCTGATACTTCAGGTCTCACAGTGGTCTGACTGACATGTGTAATCCAAAACCAGATCCAGCTACTGAAGTTCCAAAGTGCTCCTGACTTGCAAAGTTCTTCCCACAGAGGAAGTCACAATGCAAAAAAAACAAAACAAAAACCAACCAACCAAACCAACCAAAAACCCCCAATGAAACCAATCAACCCCCCCCCCTTCAAAAAAAAAACACCTTCCAAAAAAACCCCAACAAACCCAAAACCCACAAGAACACCCAGATGGAGGCACAAAACAGTGCAGACCCCTAAGCACAAACACAGGACCTGGTGAGGCCCAGTTATGTAGCACAAATCACAGTTATTCCCTTGTCAGCAGCAGTGACAGACACGGGCAGCCCCTCCAGGCTGAGGGAACAGCAGGACATTGGGCATTGTCTCCACTCTTCCATTGTCAATTTGTCAGTGTTGGAGGAGTGACAGGCAGTTGGTGCTGTAGAATGAACTTCCATGGCAAACTTCACATACATTGTCACCGGGCAGATTAGAGCGATTTCAGAGTCAGCATTAATGAATTAACAACTGATGACGTTGGCTTAAAATCTGTTGTCATTCTAGCATAAATTGTGCTTCCTGCTCTCTTCCCCAGCACACGTGGTGACAATTCGAGTCACACAGCAGGATGCCAAAATAAGCATTTCTCTTCGGTCACTTTTGGTCTCCTTTATCACCCCTGCAGTGAGCACTTGTAGACAGAGGTTCTGGTTTGGAGCTGTTCTCCACATCTTACACAGTAAGAACTGTCACTGCTTAAGGCCCTGAGCTGTACATGCTAAATCTCCACTTCACAACAGTTTGAAGCGATCTGTGTTCCAAGTTTAATTAAGGTAACTAGCATAGCCCCACTACTTCCCACCAAAACATCCTTTACCCTGTGCCAAAACTGAGTCACAAACTCAGTGGTCAGCATGGTTACTTCAGCACCACCAGGACAAGAGGCAGAGAGCTGAGCAGCCCACTGTTCAAGCTCACAGAAAAATCTAAGAAATAACATTAACGTCCACATGTGTGTGCACAAACAGCCAGCCTCGTACCTTCACTAAGTGTAGTTTATTCCCCGATGTATTATGATCTTGTGAGCAAGCACAGTTCATTTGGATATAATTTCACCCATTCATTTGATCCTGCCCGTGGATGAAGCCAGTGGCCAGACCTACCCACACCACCACCAGCACTCAGTGAGGCTTCTACAAACGCTTTCCTCAAGTGACTTAGACACTAAGAACACATTTTTCAGCCATGCTTAACAACATCCATTCCCCAAACCGGTACGGCTTTGCTTTCTGTCATCTGGCCCAAGTCACATTCCACCAGAGATTCTTCAACCAGATCCTAAATGCTGATTTGCTTCACCTAACAACCCAGGCTAGCAGGAACAGATTATTTTTTACAACCATAACTGTTTGTGCATGTATTGCTGAATACTTACTACTACTTTTCTTGAAAAAATAAAAATAATAAAAAAAGTTTTACCAAGAACCTGAATCAGAGAGAGGAGCAGTAATTCTGTACCTGCCGAGTGTCCAACACTGAAGGCATTTGTTAAAAATTAAGACTTAAGACTTACATTTTTAAACTTCAGTACAATTTGCAGGGCCAGTACATCACTGAGACAAAAAGGAATAACTGACAGGCACAGTTTTTTGAAGTTCACATTAAACAGTCAATAGAGAATATTAAATTAAGGTCTTGCAGGTGAACTTACCTGCTGCAGAGCCTAGCCTATATAAAATACGCAGGAAAGACAACCTCTTGCAAGGATAAAGATTTCCAAACCACTAGTATTTTAAAATAAGAAAATGTGCTATTTTAGCCCAATTATTCTCAATGGCTATGTTCTAACCCAAAAGCATTGGGTTTTGGGTTAATTAACGAGAAGAAAGACCTGCCCATGATTTAAATTAGACACTTTGATAAACATTGCTACAGGCAAACAAGCAAGAGACAATTTCTTCAACAGGCTGCTTTACAGTAGAGAACTGCCACATTTTTGATCAGCATCAACTTTTCATTTATGAAACAACAACAGAACGAAAGCTGTGGGGTTGTTTTCCCTTTTGATAGAAAGGGATAACCCTGAACACTCCGAAGAACAGAAGATAAGAAAGATGTTGTCTGGATCACTACAGTAAAACCAACTCAGGACAGTTACACTGCCCCACATGTTACACTCAGGATGCCCAAGACAGAAAGAATTCCACTGCAAACAGTCCATGCAGTGCAATTCCAGGGCACAGAAAGCCCGACTGGCTCTTTTTGTAGTGATCCACATAGTCCTCATTTTGGCTGGGACAGACCTAATTTTCTTCTCAGTATCTGGTACTGTGCTGTGTTTTGAATTTCATGACATTAATGTTGCTAACATTGATGTTTTAGCTGTTGATAAGTAGTGCTAAGCCGATATCAAGGACTTCTCAGTGTCTCCTGTTCAGCTAATTAGTGAGATAAGCCATGAGGAGGAGCAGCATCTTCTGGGCTATGTCATGACTGAGAAACAAAACTTACTCATCAAGAGAAATGCAGAAAGGAAACATCAGGGTTATGCACTGTTTCCCAGCATTATTTTAAAGTATTTTCTAGAACTTCTTTTCCCTTGTAAAATCATAGCAGGTTACTAGTTAGCCATGGAATATTCCAACACAGATAATGGGATTCTGTAGGAATATCTTGAAAATTGTACAGATAGACTATGTGTATATCTACATGCTAGAACACTACCAAAGTACTTGGAAGAATAGGTGTAATAGTAAACTAGCACCAACATAATGATTCAAGAGATAAGTCTTGAGTAATTCCAATGGATCCACAGCATTTCAGAAGTCCTGCTGCAGACAACTTCAACTGACCTCACAAAAGAGCTCTGCTACATGTATGAACACACATGGCAGAATCCAGCTGTCTACTCACACAGGAAAAATAAAATCAAAATGGATTGTGTCATGTTCACATAAATGGATTTCAGAATCAATGAGGTACTACAATCATCTTTATTATTTTAAAAACAGTTTTATTCTGTATATTTAGAAACGTGTAATTTTAATAACTGCAGAGAGAAAAAAAATCAGCCACACCTGAATAGCTAATAACTCATTAACAGAATGCAGTGGTATATTATCTAAACAGTAGTAGTGCCATTGTGCCGTAATAAATTGTCTATTAGTAAAAAAATACATTTCAGGGCACATAGTACAGCATCCTTATGACAAATTACAGTAGGGATACTTTTCAAGAATTTAATCAAAGTAGAGAATTCCGAGTTATATTCTTTAAATGCAGCACTTTAAAAGGTAACAACTTTGTGCATTTTTAAAAAATGTCCTCGTTTGTATATTGTAGAAATGCTGCTTTATTGCTGCAGATGTCAAAGTTCAAGGCTCAAAAGGTATGAGAATACAAAGATATCCTTAAGAAATTTTGTTTGTTTTTATATATATTTATATATATAAAAAGGTAAAGCTTATAAAAGTTAATTTACAAACCAAAAACAAAAGTGGTATGCACGCATTATATACAGGCGTTCTATAACATCTATAAATTTTCAAATGCATAGCAGAAAACATACCATCATTTTCTTCTGGTTCTCTTCTGGCTGCTGAACACAAACAGTACTTGTCCTCTAAACCAAACCCACAATTGTTTGTTTTTTGTTGTTGTTCCCCACCCACCCCAGTCTCTCGTGATATATTATCTAGGTAAGCACAAAAGCCATACAAATTTAATACAGAGAACTATGAGAGCTAAGACTATTAAAAACATGAGGGTAAGGCATCCCTGCTGGTTAATAGGTCTGTAATAATGTGGTTAATTTACAAATCCACAGAGGCAACTGAACCATAGTCATCCCACATGCTCTGCCCCACCGCCCTGCTCTCAGCACAATGCTTCCATAGACAGTAGGTAGGTGTGTTTGCATTGCCTCTCAGCAGAGGGAAACACCGAAACTGTGCTACCCCAAAGTGCCTGCCATTGCATGGGACATGTACACCAGAAGTCTTTTAAAAACCAGAGACCAAAATGTAGTCTTGTGAGTTAAAAACACACAGTCTTTTGTAAAAACGCAGGCCAAAAATCTGTGGTTTTGATACTGGAGTATGAACCAATTTTTGTTCCTTTGTATAATTTCATTCAGGTAACAACAAAATACTAGTAGTGTCCTTTAACAATTAAAAATCCCAAAACAAACAAACAAAAAAACCCACACAAGAACAACCAAACCAAAGCATACAGAACCTGCAACCCCCCCTTGTTCCCACTGTACACTCCCCCTGCTTGTGGCATGTATTGCGACCATGGTTCAAAGAGTGTACTTGCTAAATCATTGTTAGTTAAAGCAAGATGCTTAAACACTAAGATCCATTATCACTTATAGAACAGTTAATACTTGATAGAGTGGTTCAGTTTATAGGTAAGGTCCATCTCAGTTTCACATTATTTATTCAGTCAGCTAACTTAATATTTAGAAGTGGTCAATTAGGACTGAGACACAGTTTGCTCCAACAAGATAGTTTGGATCCCCGGGAAGAGACTTGTTCTGCCAGGTTTTGGGGTCACCTGTGGGAGGAAAACACAATGCTGGTGTTTAGTATCCGCTGTCACATAGTGTACATCTTGAAACAACCAAGCTTTTGGACAGGAGCTTTTACGTTCTGAAGCAACACCTGTTTTGGGCTTTTTTATTTCTGTTGTCACTGTTCTTTTTTTTTGTTTGTTTGTTTTTAAGTCTTGCAGTTTGCATGTTATTAAATAAAAAAAATCCATTTATATATTTATATTTATATAACATAGGATTGATCAGTTATTGAAAACAGATGCTGTGACACTCTGGAATTGTTCAGTATAACTCATTCTACTCTACAGCATCAACATAGTGCTTTCCATTGGAGAATTGTTAACAGTGCATCAGGTGTTCACTGGCTCTCTCCTAAATTGCCAGTGGGGAAAAAAAATAAGCCATTTTAATAGTTAATGTGGGTAGGATGCATTTGAAGCGTCTTGGAACAGTTCTGAACAGATGAGGCAAATCAGAAGTCAGGTTGTAACTAAGCACTACAACACATTGGGAGTTTTATTTTCTAGGGTGAAAGTGATTGTAGACAGGACTGTAGTCATTTTGTAACTACATTCAGTAAACTTGTTTAAAAGCCTCAAATACTGACGTTCTAAAAGGGATTCCAGTTAACTGGTACATGAAAGTCTTTACAACAGATCTGATCTACTTGTGCTCAAAGGTTCTGGGTAACAAGCTGTTACAAGGGAATGTCATCAGCTGCCACCTCACCAGACAAAGGTCACCTTCCATCTGCACAGCCAATTGTCTCTTTTAAATGGAGACACTACTGTTCATTTACCCACCTAAAATCACTACTGAGTGCTGTCACTATACAAAAGATGCCATCATCCCACTATGGTAGAAAGTGAAAAATTGACTGAAGTTGCTTAAGCCATTTACAGATAAACGACATTAAATAGCTTGGCCAAAACAGATCTGCCTCAAGAAATGTGCAACAAGTTATAGAACCCAGTCACACAGACTGCAAATAGCTGAGACCTCTGTATTAAGTGAGAATGATACAAATTCCAGGTAATTTCCTTGAAGAAGTCATGAAGACAAAATGAAGCACACAATGCACTGAGCGATGGCAACATCTGATGTGGGGACAAAGAACAGGGCTGGTGTATAATTAGAGAATACAAATTTACTGAAACCAGCTGAGACTACTTATTTCAGTCAAAACCCTCAATAATGCTGGAGATTTTTTTCCTTTTATAGATTCAGGGAATTCCATTCAAAACTCAGAGGATCAAAACTATTGGAAGGGTAGAAGAGGACTGTAGGACAGTCAGGTCCTAGTCTTGCACATGAAGCAGGCAGACTTTTTTCCAACCTTTCCTCCTAAATACCTAGTTAAGGATTAGACTGTGGCCAGTGCAACCTCTACCTGTTGAGGATGTTTTCCCCATATTTACATAAAACTTCTTTGAAGAGGAAAATAAAGAGACCCCTCTGTATTTTTTACATTCGAATAAGCGTGGCCATAAAAGGCAACTTTTTTCCTTGGTCAGTTTTAATACCAGAATCATTCAAGCTTTTGAAGGTGTTTGACACAGTGAAATACCAATGTATGAGGCTTAAATGTGGCAGAAGGGATGTTAGTAAGTGCAAATGAATGTCACTTTTAGGACAGAACATGGATACATTGAGAAAAGATGAGGTAGAGCAGACGACTTAAGAGAGGAAAAACCCCCGAATTGCATAAACTGTTATAATAAAGCCATCTCAAGAATCAGAGTCCCATAACCAACTAATTTAGAAAGAGAGAAAACAATTATTTATTTAAGACACAGTATGGTCTACTTACATATCATAAGACAGAATTGCCTAATTTTTAAGTTTGTCTCAAAAGAGCAATGTTATGATATACATCCCATTTCAGATTAACAGAATGTGGTGTTATATTTACAGTACAGAAAGTGTTAGGGTTTAAATAGACACGCTCTTGCTTTCACCCACACATGCACGCACACACACATCCCACTTTGGAAAGGGAGAAAAACGTCTCAGGAACTTTAGTTATTGTTTAGACCATTGGAGTCCTCTCCCTTCACTTCAAGTAAGTTCATGAACAGGTGCTATTAAGTTACAAAGGAAGTGCTGTGTCATTTTTGTACATAGTTGTCGTATCTTTTGGGACCCTATCACTTGGGAGCCCATGTTTGAACACTGCCATGTATACACACATTGTTAAATAGATGCATGCAACACATGCATATAATAGCTTATAAAAAACAACTAAAAATTATTGCCATTAATACCTCTAGATTATTGAGCCCCGTGAAGGGGATAGATGCTTCAATCTTTCAAAGCATCAGTGCTTTGGTGTTGACAGTGACAGATACATTGGTGACAGGAGAGATGCATACACGGTGGCTTAAACGCTGCATACAGAAGTACATTGTTTGCTCAATACTTACATCAAATGTGCACATTAATGGCTTGAACCTTCCACGTAAAATTCTGAAAGCAGCTCAATAAAACCCCTTAAGACTTTTTCCCCAAATGTGCAAACATTCCTTTTGAAATCTCTGTAACCTCACAGCCGTTTCATGAAATTGCTTGAAACTTGCCCAGAATTCTCAATCAGGCTCCTCACTGACAATTGCAGTCAATACATTCTCTCCCTCATCCCAGAAAGCCACAGTGAGGTAAAAACGAACAGGTAAACAAAATTGCAACCTAGTTGCAACTCTTACTATCAACCAGAGACTTCTGGATAAAAGGCAGTAGAGGAGAAATAGGTAGGAGCAAGCAAGAAAAGTCTTGTGGAAAAATCAGCTACATTAGAATAAATTGTAAATGCTTTTACTGAACACTATAGTTTTCTTAAATGACCCAATTGTTAGCATCAACTTGCACGCATGGAAACAGTTAACAAGTGTTAAATCATGACTTATGAGCATGCAGATTTGCCAGAGTCCTATATGGTTAATTAAGCAACAGACAAACACCAGTTATGTTACAAAGGCCAATCAGAGGTACATATTCATTTCCTCTCCATTTTAGTGCGACTATCATTTCAAGTGTATTCAGCTGTAGCAGTCCTCAAGAAAGAAGACAATAGAAAAATACGATATTTAATAGACTAGAGAGATATTACTCTTCTTCTGCTATCATGGTTTTAGCTATGAATTTGCACCATGAGTAAATGTAAGAAAGACATTTGTAATGAAAGTGAAATGGGAGAGTTTGACACAAATACAATGATTGAGTTTTTATATTACACAGCATCACCTTTAGCCAAAAATAACTTAAATTATACGATAGCACCCAAAAGCCCCAAAAGGACAGAGGGAGGACAGCATACCCGACGAGGAGTCGGAGGATTTTAGAGCAAAAGACCAACCATCAGGGGTCATAGACGCACAGTGTGGCAGGCGGAGCTCCACTGGCTTCAGGAATTTTAGTCCATGAGGCCCACACATTACCAAGGGGCTAAGAAGCGTTTCACCTATAGTTATGAGAAAGAAAAATCTGTGTTACTGATCTTTTTTTTTTAAAATAGGTTCAAAGTATTATACAGTTACGTTGCAGAGCTACTCAGAAATCCAACTGGGAGAAAAATACGAGCATTTCGACCTGTCAGTAAAAAAACCACTTGGCAATATTGTTTCTCACACTCAAGGGATTTTTCAGTAGAACACGTTATAATCTCAAAATGAAAACGGAAAAACTGTGATGATTAAATCATGTTGGGAATTTCTTTTGGTTGGAAATCTCTAAGCAGGTGCATCAAAAGAAACAAATCCCCAAATGAGTAACCAGCTTTGTTCATGGTTTCCTTTGTGCTGAACAAAGTCTTCAGCAGCTCCAGAGGCTATGACCATCATCATCCCAACAGTTAAAAGATAAAGTATACAAACACGCAGGTCTACTTTCAACTAAAAGCTCCAAATATTAATGTAACATTATTCAGGCGAGGATTATGTTATGTTTAGTTTATAGAGATTTAAAATAACTGGAGATTGCAAGTAGTAAGTGCATAATTTTGCAGTTAGAGCAACACCTTGAGTTTACTGACTTGATGAAATTAGAAATCTGTCGTTAAAAAAAATGCATGTACACTGGACTATGAAAGACCATGAAAAAATTGCTCAATTGATACACTACTCAACCCTTATTAATAAGAGAGTTGGGAATATACTTGTATTGATATAAAAGAATTTTTTTAAACAGTGAAGCTGGTTCTTTACACAAACTGAAAAGAAAAAGCTGAGTGTTGAAAAGCATTGAAGCACAGTCCAAACATTTAACTCGAGGCAAATCAGTTTAAATCATGTGCTTTGCGATTCTTTTCATCTTAACTGAGATGAGGAAATATTTCTATTCAGAATGTCTAGAACAAATCCCTGGAAATCTCCGATTTCAAATATTTTTAGTGCACCAGGGAAGTTTTAAGTTATACTTCAGTCTACAATTTAAATATTCTCATGTTATAATTCAGGGCCTCCATCATGCTTGCGACTATCACTATTAAGCAGAATATTGCTTCCCTTACATGTCTTTTGAGATGTATACTCTGTATCTTCACGCAGAAATCTATGTAATACACTGAGGCATTTTAAAGTTATTTTCATATTCTGTTTTGTTGTTGTTAGAGAAAAAATTGTATTTAATAAAAGAACAGTGCACACAGTGCCAGCTCTTACCTTTCTCTTTGTCCAAAGGTGGAAGTATACTGTTGTCTCTGCAGACTTTGAAATATATTTCTTGCTCTATTCCCTCTGGAATGGCTCCTTGTGGTATAATAATACTAACTCCAGTCTCTATGGAGCTCAATACACCACCATTGCTGTTAAATACGCCTCTTGCTGTGGCTACAACGGTGTGTCCGTCCTCCTCCTCCTCCTCCTCGAGTGCTGAAGGGCTGAAGAGACAGAAACCCTGGCAGTTTTATCAAGATTTCCTTCCTGAAATCAGGGGCATGCCTCCCTCTAACACTTTAGCAGAGCACAGTCTTGGGTAGACCAGCACTGATTTTTAGGAAAACTTTAGTATATCCCACATTCGAACTTAAGTTGTTCTGCACAATCAAATTTTGTCATGGCACAGCATTTTCACTAAAAAACTGCAACAAAACACAAACAAACAGAAACACCCCAACCAAAACCCAAAAGTAAACAAACACCCTCCCCTCCCAAACAACCAAACCACCCCCAACACCCACAACCCCTGAAAGCATTCAGAAAGTAGATAAAGCAAGAGCTCAGACCGCCTGAACCTTGTGTTTTCAAACACTGTCTCCTGGGATTATACAGAAAGAGCTTACCCCAGCTACACACTTCAGTTTCATGGAACTCAATGTCATTAACATCTGAAAGTTTATTTTTTGTCTCAAAACTCCACTCTGACTTTAATACCATAAGAAGAAATAATTCCTGTTAAAGTCACAATAAACCCTTCTACTCATCTATACACTGAAAACAAAGCTTTCAAAAAAAATTAACACAACTTTTTCCAGGTTGCCAGGTTATAACTAAAGAGAAACATGGGACATCAATGGCTAGCCTGAGTAGATTTCAGACGAGTTTCTAAAGAATTTCACTCAAAGAACCAGTAAATTCAAAATTTTTAGCACTCCACAGAACTATAAAGCATAAAACATTTTTCAGGTGCTTTAGAACAACTAGCAAAATTTCAAGTCTAGTTCATGTATTATTTGGAAATAAAACATTAATAAAACTGTTCTGCAAATATTAGTGAAAAGAATTCAAAAGTCAGCAAATAGCTTAAGACTGTAATAGCATCTGTTGCTCTTGACATAGTTCTTATAGTTAAAGCATATTAGGCAAGCACGAGTTGCTTTTAAGCAGCTGTTGGTTTGTCTCACAGTAAGGAGAACCAACATGAAACCACTGAATCTACCTCCTCCTTTTACAAATACTTTTGATGTATCCTTTATACACATGTACCATGAGATCTCTAAGCACACAGAACAAATACAATCTGGTGTAATTTCACCTTCTAGAAACAAAGTAAGAGGACAGATTACTACTCTCTACCAGAAGATTTATAATTGTGGTATGAGTAACGGAAACAAAAGCCATGCCCATTTTGTAATAACGATGCAAAATAGTACAGAGACATAGGACATACTCTATCCAAATTGTCCTTCAATGCCTTTTGGCAGAACTTTAGAATCGTAGCATCCATCTTTCAACTATAACATCAACAGAACCTGGAAGCATGTTAAAAAAGCTGTATTTTTCACAGCTGATCTCCCAGGGACGTATTAATGGAAAGACAAAGAGCAGCAGCTTACCTTACAGGAATGGCTTTAGGCACAGCATTAACATTATTTGGTTGATATTTAGACTTGTCCACCTGTACAGCATAGGTGTCCATTCCACTCTCAAACTCGGGGGGCTGCGAGGAGCCGTGTGCTTTCGAAATTGGTTGAGGAGAATTTGAAGCTTTGGATGGCAACTCTGCTTTATGCTGAGCTTCATTTGGCAAGAGATTATGGTTGAATTTGGGACTTTCAAACTTGCGCTCGAAGGGCCTTGCTGCACTAGTGTAAGGTTTTGTTGTGAACCGGTTGTAAGAAGGAGTGACTGTTTTCTGAACCTGTTCAGTTCCATTGATGGGCCCTTTGTCAGGGAAGCTTTTCTGAGGATAAAAAGTGGACTGCACAGTGTCCTCTCGAGAGGATCTGAAAACTGACAGCTTATTCTGAGGTGGAGGAGGCTCAGACACAGAGTTCACTGCAATGCAAAGAAAAACGGCAGAACTTGTCAGTACATTTCTAGCCACATACGCTGCGGTAATAAGAACACGTTCAGTCAATTCTTCATCTACTATGTAAAATATATACAGGTTGAGCTTAGCTCCCTTACATCATTGTCCTTCTATTGCATGATGTATGTTCAGGTAAGTTCCTAATGTTTCATTGAACAGGTATGTTGGAGACAGTGGTATAACCTTTCAATAAAAGGGTTAGACCGGTTTATATCACGATCAAAAACCCAGAAAACCATATGGAAATACGATTGTGTACTTGCACAAAGCAGAAAATTCAACTGAACTGGGCAACCCTCTCAATGTGAAAGTGAAAACAACTTCCTTAATTTTTTAGAGACCCGCAACTATCACTCAAGTCTAAAGAATTCTGGTCCAAAGAACAAAAAGGTATATATTTCAAGTACCGTAAGTTTTATACATCTTTATTGAGTCAACCGAGACACAGGTACTACTAAAACCTGGAAGCTAAAATTTCAATCAAAAATCACAAAGTAATTTCATAAAACTCAGTATCACTACAGGAAAAAACTAACTTCAGTAATAATTATTCCAAGTTTCAGTTAGAGAACAACATAGTTACCAGTACAGACATGCTGAAGCAACCCCACAAGCACCTGACTTACTGCATAGACAGGTCAGCTTTGCAACTGCTTACCTTCAGAAAGAGCAGGCTTGTGATGTGCTGGGAGAGACAGGACAGGACTATTAATTGACTGTGGCTGTGTATACTGGACTGAAGGAGCAGGAGGAGGAGTTGTAACTGGAGGGATTGGCTCATAGCGTTTTTCACCAACAGGCCTATCCAATGATTCAGTATCAGCTGGTTTCCTGTTGAAATAAAATGAAAAAAACCAAACATTTGATTGTTTGGTTTCCTTGTGCCCCCTGCATTCATCTGATTTCCATCTCTTCCTATAAACATTAATATTTTATTTTCTGGAATATCCTGTCTCAAGTATAAAAACATTCATTGATAAGCACAAGAGAGTAAGACAACATCGACCTTTAGAAGATTAGTAACACAAACGAAGGCAAACAAAGGCAGATGACATTTCAGGTGTATTTGCATAACTGCCTACCAGATCTTAACTTTTCAACTTCATTTGGAGTAATTTAAATGAGAAAGTTGTCCCTAATTTAATGGGTCTTCGAAATAAAAATATAAATTCACTTCTTTTTGGGGGTGGATAGGTAGCTTTTGAGAAGTATAATTAGCCAACATGACAATGGAGTCTAGTACAACTTTTCTAAATACACCTAGTATTTGAACAATGCCATCTTAATTAGAAAGGTAATCAGCTTAAGCTTCACTAGCTTTATGTGCATAGTGTAGATTATGTTAAAATCTCTTTTTCGAAACCGTTTTCTTATGCTAGAAGTATTTATCCACAAGTTTATTTCAGGAAATTACTGATTTCACAAATACCTGTAATTTTACACTGTAGTATACTTTCAGAATTTTTGTGTTTAAAATTTTAAGTGCACATAATGCCTGTGATGAAATGTAACAGTAAGAGGACACCTGAAAACATCCTCACATCAACAACAGTCTTACCACTTGATGCTCCTTTTCAAGTAGTCATAGCTAGTGTAAGAGCCAAGAAATCTAGGTGATGGCAAAGCAAACAGCAATAGAAAAATGAAAGAAAACAGTCATTCTATCTTGAGCATATTATTTCTTCACACTCTACGTTAGTCCTAGCAGCTGGCATGTGACAAGGTTGTTGAAACAAAGGGACACTATTCAGAGACATGTTTCCGATCAGACCTTTACCATACACATATGTACCATGATCACACACTGTAATTAATATGAGATTTGGTCAGTGAATTAGGAGGTAGTCAAGATGTCACACTGGCAGATACTGAAACTAAGAACGAGATTACACTAAGCCACTTGTTACAATCTGTACAAACCAAGTTATTCAATACATTGTCAGAGTATGTGATTTATATGCTGTTCATTTCTTTCAGCCTCTCACTTATAGTCCAATGTGCAACAGCTTCTTCAGTCACAGCACTCACAGAACGATGATGGTTCTGTATTGTACTGCAGATCACGTACTGAGGGTGGATCATAGCAACTGTTTCTAGAGCACTATCAGCTCTCCCAGCAGCAGAGCTCACACCATAAAATGCTTCTGGAGTGTGTTCAGCAATAAAGGACATCTTAGAACAACTGTTTATGAATACTAGCAGAGACAGAAGACCATAAGTGTACTGATGACTTCCCTTGATTTTTAACACTTACCTTGCTTATATATTGTAAGAAAATACATTTTACGTGAGGACAACTTTCCCCTCATTCCTTCACTTAATTTCTATATGCTCATAAATATGTAACAGGCAACAATTTTAGACACCAACCATCTCAGTGCTTCAGAGGAGTATGTTATAAACCTTAGAAAAGTACTGAACAACTTCTGAAAGTCTGCTTGACAACCGCATGAATGTGATGATCAGTGAGCTAAACAGCATTTGCATGAACATATTTCTAAAATCAGCATTGCAAAAAGGAGATCATTTTAGATCTACGGTACAGCTGTCATTCCCACTGATTTTATCCCCAGACAGTCATCCAACAACACAAGTCATGACAGCCTGCTCACTCACTGTTGCCTTTATTCCAGGTGGGAAGCAGCCACTTTCTCAGGAAACTGCCCACCTGAAATCACTGCTGCCCAGTAGGAGATGGGAACTGGGGAGGGCAGCCATGCAAAAGCACACCAGCAATATTCCACACCTCACCAGAACTGCTCGCCAGCTTTCTGGGGAATAAAACAATGTGGAAAGGTAGTACATTTTGATGAAGGGAGATGAGGAGAGAGTCGTAACACAAACACAACAAGCACCAAGTTGTGTTTAATATGAAGTGCATTCTTCTGTTATAGGCTTCTGACCAAGGGGCAGAGACAGTCTCATCCACACCGCCCAGAATCCATAGACAGCCAAAGCGATTGACAACACAATGCTCGCTTACCACTGGGGAGCGTATAAATGAAGTTCCCCTAATTACTGACAGGCTGTTTTCTGAGCTGTTTCCCACTTCATCTTCCTTATAAAACTGCTACTTGAATTTGAAAGAAAGCAGAAATGAACCACTAGAATGAAGCAGTGGGCAACAGGCTGTAAGCCTGCGGGTCCAACAGCAGCTGCAGTGCTGATCTCCAATAAGCTCCAACTCTAAGAGACATTCTAGAGACTGGCTGCTGATGGGTGAGTTACCTCATTCTGCAGTGTATCAAGCCAAAGCAGGAACTACAGGGAACCAAGCAGGAACAAATCCACCACTCTCAGCCACAGGGATATTCGCCTCAAATTGCTTCAACTAGATCCACTGAAACATGCCCATTCACATATTCTACTGTTTTCTCACATTAGAAGAAAAATTATCCCTGATTCTGTAGTTCCTGAAAACTCTAACATGCAGATATGGCATTACTCCTACAAGGCAGCTTTAGCGACAGCATAAATGTCCTGAATTATGCAAATAATCCGCCAACAAATTAAAAGAGTAAAAAAATTTGTAATGGGAAAAATACATACTGTCACCATACTTACTCAGTGGCAAAGAACTTTACATAATTTAACATTTCACATTAATATTTAACACAAAAAAAATCGTAGTTACTGCTCATGAATAAATAAAATTTGTCCTCTGTACCCAGAATACATTATACAGATTATTCAGGAGCAAGAGATTGCATAATCAACAGTTCCTGTATAATCCAAATTTAGTCCTGTTTATTTTCGGAACAGTTTATTCACAGAATAGCAATTAACATAGAAATTCACTGGGGAAAAAAAAAAGTTGAATAACGAGCAAGTAACAGGGTACAATGTGGAAGCTGGTGAGAGCAGAGTCCTAAATACGAATGCTTTCTCACGAAGCAGTTGGTTTGTGCCTCCACACAAGGACACTGCTGTACAGAAGAGGAGCGTTCTTGTTTATCTCTTCCCACTTATATTAATATTTTAGTATTTGTCTATTTGCACAGGGACTGCCCTGGGTAAATTTTCTTTCCCATGTCTGTCCCTTCCTGTCAAAGGCTATGTTCTTCCAAAAAGCAAAAACACAACATGTGTTTGTCCCTCTGATACATGAAATTGTCAGGGTTAAAAACAGTATTATCTTATGCCCCTGTGGCAGTAAGATGTCACCTTCCCATCTGTACAAGCCCTGAAGTTATACCCTAAGTCACAATCAAAGTGAAACCAGAACGGAGCAGCCAAAGAATGTAAGTGCCACAGCAGACAGAAGTGGAAGGTGGAAGCGTGGAACAACCTCTCTTGATCATTACCTGTTCTGCAGCAAAAATTCAGTAACTGTGTATCTCTCTCACGTTTTTCAGTGCACATGACAACACTGTAGAATAACAAGTGTACAACACTCTCCATCTGAAGAACTTCACAATTACCTGATGAGAGCTCACAACACTTCTCCCAAAGCATGACTAGCATTTACAATGGCAACACAGTCAATGCCTATGGACCAAAATGGACCATCTATGGGTAACACTGGGTTTTGTATGTGAGTGGAATTTTCCAAATTAACGCAATGAGGCCAGTCAAGACAGTTTTCTTAGGTCTGTGACTATGACACCCAGAGAGAAGGACAGCTATACCTTCATCTTTCTATCAGAAGACACTGGGCAAGTGAAAAGGAACGATGAGAACATCCTTGACTGAGAATCAGAACTGGTTACAGATTACTAGATGCATTTCTTCCTTAGTATATAAAAGAATAAAAATTAGAAATAGCTACCCAATGCAGATTTAATTAGAAATAAAAGTTAAACCTTTCAAACCTGTCAAGCTTTTCAAAATATTCCAATATTCTCAAGGTCACAAAGACAGACACTGGAAGATCACAGACAACGTTCAAACAATTAAGAACAGGATTTTCAAGTCGTAGCTCAAATCCTTTAAGACAAGCACTGGAATGCAGGGCACATACACTAAACATTATAAAACTTCAGCTAGCTAGTTTGTTATTTCACTCTAAAGATCTCATTTACACTAAGGCTGCCAGATTTTCAGCTTCACCTGAATAGCCCATGTTTCAAGAAAGAATACAACAAAAGCCTCCAAAAATGGCTGTTTTTCAGGCTGCATGCAACAAGACAAAGTAACTTCTCACAGTAACAGCTGAAACTCTTTGTTACAGTTTGAATCAGAACCAATTTAGGTAACTGTGGAGAGTATTCATCAAGTTTGTGTAAGTAACCTCCAAAATAGCCAGCTCTTAACCTGAGCTAAAGCTACGCATGAGCTTTCACACAATTTCTGTATCAAAACATTCCAAATCAAGGAAGCAAAACAATACAGGAAACAGATGTTTCCATCAACAGATTAAATTCTGGCCTCAGCAACATTCCCTAAAGGCTCAGTTTCTTAATGTGGCCAACATGTACAATTCTGTCCGCAGAAAAAAATGCATACAGAACTTCAATAGATCAAAACCTTTGCTTTGAAAGATGCTTAAGCACTACATATTAGACTAAGGAAATACTTTGTTACGTTCTGTTTATGACCATTAACAGAACACAATCAATGGTCTGGATGAGGGGATCAACTGCACCCCCCTCAGTAAATTCACGTGAGTGTCGACCTTCTGGAAGGCAGGAAGGAAGGCTCTGCAGAGGGATCTCAACAGGATGGATCGACAGGCCAAGGCCACTGGTGGGACTTTCAACAAGGCCAAATGCCAGCTCCTGCCCTCGAGTCACAACAACGCCCTGCAGGTCCAGGCTGGGGGCAGAGTGGCTACAAAGCTGGAAAAGAACCTGGGGATGCTGGTCAACAGCAGCTGAACATAAACTCAGGTGGGCAAGGAGGCCAAAAATAGTGTGGCCACCAGGACCAGGGCAGTGACCATCCTCCTGCACTGGGCACTGGTGAGAAACCTCAAATCCTGTGCTCAGATTGGGCCCCTCACTACAAGAAAGACATTGAGGTCCCGGGGTATGTCCAGAGAAGGGCAATGGAGCTGGGGAAGGGTCTGGAGAACAAATCTGATGAGGAGCAGCTGAAGGAGCTGGACATGTTTAGCCTGGAGAAGAGGAGGGTCAGGGGAGACCTCATCACTCTCTACAACCACCTGAAAGGAAATTGTAGCCAGTTGGTCTCTTCATCCAGGCAACAAGACTCAAATTTTGCCAGGGAAGGTTTAGGCTGGATATTAGGGAATATGTCCTCACTGAAAGGGTTATCAGACATTGGAACCGGCTGTCTGGGGAAGTGGTGGAACCACCACCCCTGGAGATGAAAAGACACGCAGACGTGGTACTTGGGGCACATGGTTTAAGTGGTTAACCCGGCAGTGCTGAGTTAATGGTTCGACTCAATCTTAGTGATCTTTTCTAACCGAAACAATTCTACGATTCTATGTTAGTGACAACCAAAAGTAACACCTAGAAGATCCTGAAACCTACAGAAATGATTCATTTACCAAAACCAAGTTATGCAGTTATGTGTTTTCAAACTGAAGCTACACCTAAACAGAGAAACTGCCTTCATGAATAAAAAAATTTCAATTCAGTATTGAAAACCCCTGAAATTCCATTGACAAGGGCAGGATTTCTGTTTTAGTCTTACATGCCTCCCTACTTTTTCAAATTGAAAAAAAAAAAGACCAAAACAAAACCCCAAACCTACTTGGAGTAATTGCTGAAATTCAGCTGATTCTGTGAGTGTATTGGCTTGGTGGGCTCGGGATGATGGCTGGCAGGAACCTGTGCAGATGGCTTGTTTTCAAAACTCCTGCGATCAAAGTAGGAGAGCTGCTTCCGATAATACTCCTCATCTTCCTCAGGATCATAATGATTCGAACGCACGATATCTTCAGGGGGCTTCACTTGAGGTCTCTGTGGTTCTGGGGCCCTAACCAAGAATAATAACATACTGTTGCCATGCCCAGTTGAACAAGAGTAATTACACCTGAATTACAATTCTATTTTATAATCTAGTTAGTAAACAAACAACAAGCATGTTGTTATAATAACTGCACACCTTGCCTTTTTTACCTATGTTGCATGGAAATTAGACAGCTGTGGCATACCATAAAGAAAGAAAATCCTTATTTTCCTTTTACCTTACCTTCTCCCTTTTGTTTTACTTTCTAATTACCTCAAATAAACATAGAAAAAAGATGAGATACTTAATAAATTTCTTCCTCAAAAACACTGAAAAAACGTTATGCCCTTTCCCCATGTCCCAGCAATTATGCCCATGACTCGGTGCCTTGCTTTACTGTTGACACAGAAATCATACCACACACCCTGGCTCCTCTCTCCAGTTTCCAAATTGAACCACTAAGATGTGTTTCTGAATATTCTATTCCTACAATGAAAACTAAGTTTAATCAGTTGTGCATTTACCTGTAAGTTGTTTTCTCGTGTTCATACTGGCTTTGAGAAGTTGGTTTTGGACCACTCACACTTGTGAGTGCAGGCTTAGGTGCTAGTTCTGGAGGCTGTAACGAAAAGCACAGCATATTTTCTTGAATTCAAACATTTGGAAAGATAAAAAGCACCTCATGATTAAAAAAACTAAGACTGCCTTCCATTCCCCCAAAAAACTGGCACAAGATGAACTGGAGGAATTCCTCTCATGGTAAGGACCCCATCAGTGTTTTCACAAACATGCTCAGCTTCCCATTTTAAAATACACCACAGTCAGGCTGCCAAGAGGCTATTTCATAAGCTGTAAAGCTTTGTTTCTGAGATAGTATTTTGCTTCTTGTAATGGAGTCTCATTAGCAAAAAAACCCCAAAACCAAACAAAAAAGCCCCACAAATTAAAAAACTTGAATTACTTACTTTGACTGTTGATGCCTCACTTGGGTCCTTCATTTTTTCCAACGATGGTGATCTTCTCCTCTCAAATATCTTAACTCTACTTCGCACAGACTGTGGTTTCATGGCTGGGTCTTCTTCTTCCTCTGCTAGAGATGGCGGTGTAGGCAGTGGTTTACTGTTAGAAGGCAAAACTTCTGGTTTGGTTTGCGATGAAGGAGGAGGAGGAGGAGGAAGAGAAACACTTGAAGTGCTGTGAGAAGGCTCGTATTGTCCGGCTTTAGCATTGTAAGTTTGAGGAGGACCTTGCTCATAGCCCCTTATGTGTGGATCAAAGTACTGCTTGGGTTCAGGAGATCGAGATATGGCTGACGGGTAGGGCTGAGCTTCTTGTTTGTATCTCCCATGCGTGTCGTATCCAACGGTGTGCTGATCTTCGTATCGCACCTGCGGTAAGCTGAAGTTCTTGGGGGCGTGCTCGTAGCGGGGTCTGCCATCATAGCCCATTGGAGGGGGCTCCTCGAAGCGAGGCTGCGCCGGGTAATAGCTGCGCTCTGTGCTCTCCTCTATAGTTTGTCTGGGATCAAGCTCCCGAGGAGGCTGGTTTTCATAAGCTGTTCTTGTTTGGTTATAGGGCTGTTTTTCCTCGTAATATGCCCAGTGCTCCTCATAGGGAGGCACACGGTCATCATAATGTAGGCGAGGGTCATAACCACGAGAAAATTGATCTACATAGTTTGTAGAATCATACCTGTACGTTGACTGTTCATAGTCCCTGCTCGGTTGCTTTTCTGCATACTGAGCCTGGGATTCATAGAGCAGATTTGGGTCTCTTTCCTGTCTCTGTACTGGGTGATTAATTGCTGGCTGTTTTAAGACATAGCTTTGTCTGGATGCTTCTTCATTAATACATGGCTCCTTTCGGTACACCTGTTAAAGAGACACATACTTCTCCGTTAAAATGAAGAGTAACTGCAGCTGCACCTGAAATGCAGTGTTTTAAACAAACATAACTTATAAATGTTGGCTTTGATTCAGTTTAAAAGCATAATAATTTGATTCAGTTGTTTGCAACCACAGGAAGCTGAATGTGGTCATTCAAGAGATCTCTTTCAGCCCTATTTTTAAGCAAAAACATGTAAGTAGATGAAAAGGGAAAGACAAAGCTAATGGCTATTATATTATATCTTTGGGGTTTGATGTTTAGGAAGGGCACTCAATTTTTTGCAGGATATGGAAAAAGTAAAAGGGAAATACATAAATAGATTAAGATAGTTCTAGCATTGCTGAGGAAGTATATAGAAGTCACCCACCAAACTGGACTCAACTTCACAATCAACAATTTGGCATGATTTAAAGTATATGAAAAACTAGTGTAAATTTAAGGAAATAAGAATTATTTTTTTTAAGGCTTCATTAACAGCAGGACATTGTCAAGCTACAAAAGTCACAAGTGAAGTAAAATCAAAATACAGAATGCAGCCTTTTTTTTAAGAAGTCATCTGTTTGAGAAGTGAAAAGGATAGTTTGAAGCCATGCACACAGAACATTAGATGATGCTTCGCAATTCAGATGCGCTGTTTTGTAACCTGCATGATCTCTTATAGGAAAAAAGTCAGAACGAATTCTTCCAATAAGGGCAAAACAAAGATCATGTGCGAGCTTGATGTACAGCAGGAAATCAGCACAACAATGTGGCACAGGTACCTTTGCTGGGTCTATGTGCGGCGATAAGGATGATGGCTCTTGATCTCTTAGCACTATATGAGCTCCCTCAGTACTCGGTGTTCTGAAGGGGCCTGCTTGTGGTTGGTAAGAGTTGTAAGGAGCAGCAGTAGGCTCCTCCAGTCTGACATTACTTAGGTTTACATTAGCATTTACTGCAGAGGTTGATGAGGTTGCAGGATTTGATTCAGGCGACGGGGAAAGGTAAGGGACTGCAGGTGAGGCTTCTGCTTTCTGTGAAGTGTTTAAAATATTTTAAATATACTGCTATTGAATCAGTGTATGACTTCTTGATCTATATTAAAATAATCTAAGTGATGCTTTGACCAATGCAGCTATATGTAGAATGAAATGTACTCAAAGTATCATGCATTAGCACTCACAGAAATTCATTAGGTTGAGGATTAAAAAAGGAAAACATTTAATCAAAGCAGAATGGTACTTCAATCCCCCTCCTATCTGAATGAGTCACTACAACAGGCAGGGCAAGCTGATTCTTCAATCCATTGCAACATATTATTGTTGCTGTTGACAGATTCTCGTATGCTCTCACAACACTGATAAGCAGAATATAAATGGAGATTTCTTGATCAAGAGAACTTGCAACCTGATATAAGAGAATAATTGTCAGTGTATAAAATTGCTTTCTTACCGGCTGAGAAGTAGTTGCTTTAAATCCTGAAGAATCTATTCTGAGATTTGGCTGTGGCTGAGCTTGAGATGCATAAGTTGGGTAAGTCTGAGTTTCATGATGCATTCCAGAAGAATCCTCTCTAACCGGTTCAGAGGAACGTGTAATAGCAGATTCAGGAGGAGTTCCAACTTCATCATTCAGAGTTTCATCCAGTTCTTGATCAGTGTAAGCACCCCCTTCTGTGTCTGTGTCTTCATAATCAGACGTGTGTCTGCTGTCTGTGCTGTACATGGAATACTCACTGCCAGGAGCGGAGAGGTAAGAAAGGCGGTCATCGTGTAAATCAAGGTCATCACTTGTAGCACCATCTGCCTGTGTCAAAATTAGAGTACACGTTTATTGAAACACCTTTTAAAGAATCCCTTTCTTCTTCCAATGTAAAGAATGGGAATTTTTTTTGTGAATCATTAAGAACTGAACAAATGGGATGCATCTATATTGTAGTTCAGAACAACACGAAGTCTGGTAGTGAAAATTAGTTATATTCCAAATCCAGCAGCACGGCAATGGTATGAAGATTCAACAGTTCTGAATATCACAGGGTAGGAGAAATCAGGGGAGGTTTCAATCACTGAAGATGTTAAACTTAGACCTAAAAACCTTCTCTGCAGCCTAGCTCTTAGAATCATTTTACCAAGAAGCCAAATGACTATTAGTGAAAGGGAGGGGACAGTGCACAGTGTCCACAAATATCAAAGTGTTTGGAAAAATACAGAGCTGCACTTTAAAGGGATAGTGTGATACCAGAATCATTACTTTGAAGGTAGATACAAGGAGGTAAAAGGAGCCAAAATCTAATTAAGAAACACGTAGCAATAGCCAATTAATCATTTGCTACAAGTAACTAAATAGTTGGCATTTCACTTGATAATAGTTCTTCAAGGGGATGGATCCAATATGCACAGATTAACATGCAGCTTGAGAAGGGAAGTGGAGTTATAGTGGGGAAACAGCTTGTGATTTTGCATCTGTATTCTCTGAACTCTCAACTGAGAGAACACAGTTCTCAGAAAGAACATGAATATGCCATTTGCTTTCCTACTAATGAAAAAATCATTCATCATCCGTCAATCCCAGCCCCATGTACTCATGCAGCAAAATACCCAGAACTCCTTTGATAAAAACCCATCTCATTCCCACGAAATGTTCAAAGCATTACTATATCCTGCAGTTAACAGTGGCAGTGAGCAAATGCTCCCTTCCTACACTGCTACATGCATAAGGACAACTGCACAGCTCTCCCTAACAATAACTGCACTGGTGCAGTGACAAATCAGCTTTGAGCAGCTCGCATAGCTGTGATGCATTACAGCTTCAGATCTTTAAATGACACCTCAAATGAGGAGGAAAGAAAAACAACAGGCTTCATTCCACAAACATCAGCCCCTATGCATAACACCAGTTACAATGAAAATACAAAACACCTCTCAAATCCAGTTTTACCATTTCTATCCAAACATATAATTTCTTACCTTTCCTTCTGAAACCCACACGAGTTGGTTCTGTTGCTGCTGAATTGCTTCCTTGAGAGCTCCATACCATCCTTCATTCATTGAATTCAAGTTAATGGTAGCTAGAAGTACAGCAGATTAGTTTGACTTACGATTTTTGCAGAACTATGAGAAGGATCTGCACCATGTGTAATAAAAGCTATATATACTGGAAGGTTAAACCAATAAGATTTAAACATTAGTATCCAAAGCAACCTTATGGTCTGATGTGGTTTGGGACGTTTTATCCCACAGGAAATACTGAGTCAACAGTAGCTCACAATAAAGTGAGGCTTCAATCCAGCCGGGTTAAAAAGAAACTTCCCAAATTTTCCTATTTATTCAAGTTTTGATTTGGGCTGATGGTCCTGCAAAACCATCAGATCTATTATAAGTGTCATTTTGAGTTTTCAGATTGCCTTACATTTGTGCTAAAAAATGCACACAATGCACACACCAACTAACTACTGGTTATCGAATAAGGAAGCCTGAACAAGTCAATCACTGCTTCACTTAGTCCATTTGCAGAAAATTCTGGAGAAGAAGCCTCTCTCATCTTGCCTCCCTTTCCCTCTCCGAAATGCTAATCCAGCATGTCTAATTACTTACTCGTGAAGAGATGGTGATTGTTTTTGCGGAGCTTGTGAGCTCTCTCGTACAGCTTGCGGGCGCTTTTGCGCGACTCCGGGCACAACCTCATTCTCATGGTCTTGACTCCCTGCTTCGAATCAGGATTTAGGAACACTACAATAGGATACCACTGGGCATAATTCAGACGGTCCACTGCATTAGGAGTCACATCTAATAAAGCATGTTTGTCCTGTTGTGACAAAAAGGACAGAGGCAAGGAAGTGAATCATTTATATACTACATGAATTTTTTTAAAGCATATTCCACAAATTTATTTTGTATTACCTTTATAGTATTCATTGTTTCAAAGCATGGATTTAAATACTTTTCCTATTTGAATATCAGAATAAAAGAAAGCAAAA
Organism: Grallaria varia; assembly: GCA_013396735.1. Classification (NCBI taxonomy): domain Eukaryota; kingdom Metazoa; phylum Chordata; class Aves; order Passeriformes; family Formicariidae; genus Grallaria; species Grallaria varia. The sequence continues at coordinate 55,420 of VWZG01000449.1, forward strand.
CAATTCCAACACCAGTCTACGTAGGCACATACTTTTTGAACTATAGGACCGAATGCATAATTAGTATTTTAATATTTACCTCCCTGTTTTAAAAAAGTAAGCAAGCAGGCATTGAACTAAAAATAAGTAGTGTCCTACTAGTATTCTGTGAATAAGGAACATGCAAAGACTGAAACTAAGACCTAGTCTCACTACACATCTCCATCTTCCTCCAAAAATAATAATAATAATAAAAAAGCATTCTGAATGCAAAACTTGGCCAGCTTTCATTCAGGGCAATCAAGCACAAAGCATAAAGTATACCCACTTTGCTTCTACAATAGTCTTTTTCTCCCCTCTTATTTAAGCATCTGAAAGGCTTCCAGTCTGTTTTTAAGCATGGAAACAAAAAGGTGAGCTTCTTATCACGAACTAATCTTAGAAGTTTTAAGCATCTTAAGGAAGGAAGATGGAAGAACCCTTTCCCTTAGTCCTTGCACAGAAAAATAATGTCATCCATTTGTACATTGGGTTGGAGGAAGACTAATAACTCCATAAACAAAGTAACAATTTCTAGCTGTTAGTCACACCATGGCTTTAAGTGAAAGAGGAAACGGCTTAAATCAGCCTTAATGGAGAGAGGACAACACTCTCTGGAACAAAGCCCAGAAGGACATCTAGGCTGCAGCTATTAATGTGGAGAAGATGATGTTTTGGTTTTTTTTAATTAACCAATACAAAGATGAAAAAGTTAATTTTAAAGCAGACACACTCGGTTCTAATTCTACATTTAAAACAGCTAACACTTTACTTCATAATACCAGTTTTATTCTCCTGGTGTTAAAAGCAGAGTGACAATAAAAGACTTACTCTATCGATTATCTGTTTTATGGTGTGGAGACGAATAATGCCAGAGCTACGTTGGTCAGTGCCAGCATCTCTTGGTTCACTTTCTGGTAAAGAGGATACAGTAAAAATCTATCGTAAGTTTACAACATATTCTACCTTCCCATATTAAGATAAAACAAACCATTTCATAGCTCAAGTAGTCAATTCAGATTAAAGACACCTCTGATTCCAAATAACACATGAAAATCTACCCATTAAAAACAACAACACCACCACCCACTAAAACAAACGAACAAAACCACAAAAAGATTGCCACCATGGCCATAAAAAAAATGTGTATCTTTAGAAAAGCACTCAGATACAGGATACGGTACGGAAATAAAATGAAATTTGAGAAGGCAAGAAACAGAACTAATACTACTTTATCTTCAGATAATTATCAGCAACCCTACAGTGGATTACATTTAGTCTGTTCCTCTATATTGTCAATTCCTTGTTAAACACGTTAACTAAAGTAATAACATGAAAACAATTTACTTAAAGGAAGCCGATTATTTCATAACTGCAGAAAAACTTGATCTCACACTTACTTGCAATTTGAAAGATATCTGGTTCTTCTCTAGCAAGTTTCTCCCGTGCAACATCAGCAATTGGACCAAAAATGGTTACAGGTCTGAGAAATCCAGCTAGAATTGAAGGCAAAAGAAAAGTCAAGATATATTGATCGTTTAAAACAAATGTAAGATACTCAAACACATTTGCTATTGTAAATCAAACCACGCAAACGTGTAATGTGCACCAGGCAGAGTAAAGCCATACCTTCCCGAAGAACGACTCTTTCATAGGCAGGAAACTTGGTCTGAACAGGCTGGGCAGAAAGATCCTCTCTGCTTTTCCGGAGATTTCTTTTTGAGCTGCGCAAGCCTCGGAATCTCCAAAAATCTGCCCGATCTCCTCCGGCTGTCTTTGGAAGGGTGTACTGTACACTGGCCAGTTGCTCAGCTCTACGATGACAACAATTTCCAGTTACCAAGCAAGGCAGTCTCAGAAGGAATGTTTGACTAGCAAGCTGAAACTTTCAAAAAAACCACACCAGCAGCTGAACCAAGCTTTTGTTGCTCCTGTATCAGGAAGCACAAGACAACTACTGAGCCTGAGATCACATTTCTAAAACTTACTTTATCCTTGTCTCTTGTATTGAAAAGAAAGCTTATGTGCAGACTGCAGAGTCAAAAGGAAATCCACAGATCAGATTTCTTACTTCCATTTGTTTCAACATTTCTTACACTTTATCTAACAAAACCAGTTCTGTAAACTCATGTCCTGCAGGCAAGTCCAATCATTCATGATACAGACGCAGAACTTAAAACTGTAACTTTAAATGAGCAATTTCAATCCTGTAAGAGCATACCTGTTTTTGTTAGGTATGATACCTCTTTCCACTTCCTTGTGGTTCTTGCCAATTCGAATTGCCAGCCATGAGCCCAGTTTGCCGTTGTACAGAGTGTCCACCACCCGGAACACTTCACCTTTATTGAAACTTAGGCCATAAGGAGATTCCTTCTCATATTCAAAATGAGTTCTGATATAGAAAGAATCCCCTACATCAGACTCAACAATGCGACGATAAACTGAAAAAAGAAAAAGAAATCCCAAAACATCCAGTGTTACTTAAGTTCAAGTCATGCTCTAATGGTCACAAGAATGACTCAAAGCAATGCCTTAGTTCTCCTTGTTCTAAATAAACAATATTACTTCAAGAAGCCTTAATGTCTCAAAGTTGGTCCATTTTAAGCAGCATAACTATTTATAGAAAACTTTACTAACATAAATTCAACTGTCATAACCAAAAATTTGGTACAAGTGCAAGCTTAAGTCAGCTGCTCTGGAAGGAATTCGTCTTAATAGTAAAGATATTTGTACGTGCACATCAGTGTAATTACTCATTTTCAGTGGCATAACTGCAAGGGACTCTTCTGTTTCCCCCAGAGTTTAAATGTTGATATTTTACTCAGATGTTAGGGGTTATTTTTGACAAGGTTTTTTTTTTTTGTTTGGAGTTTAGTTTGTTTGTTTGGGTGGGAGTGGGGGTGGGTGTAGTGCTACCATATCAATCTCTCGTCCATTTGCAGTAGTAACTAATCCCAAATGTAAAAGAACTTGATAGTCTAAGGTGCCCGTTTCCTGCAAGCCAGCAGTTAGTCAGCATTCATTAGACTTTTTTATTCTATTCCAAGCAGTTTACTACATCACTTCCAAAATACAAATAATTACCATCTTTTTTCTTCTGTGCCAATATCGTTACTTCTTCGCCTTTAGGAAGATCAAGCAAAAAAAGGACAGCCTCTTCTCTGATGATATTTGTGAAGTCTACATTATTTACCTGGTATCAATGAAGTAATCAGTTTGATTTAGCATATGACATTATTACAGACATTTAACTACACAACAGGAAATCTGAATCAACCTATTGCTACGATTTTTTTCTTACTCAACTTCATATATACATGCACTTGGTGTGTATGTCAAGATGCCTCTTGTACCTCTAAAGATCCCACTTTATTTCTCAATAAAAGCAGAGCTTCTAGGATAATAGGTAGTTGTTCATTTTATACTCAGTACTATGGAGCACCTATAAACATCAGTAGCCCATAGAGCAGTCTGACAGCTATGTCACCCAGTAGTTAATGAAATCAAGCAATTTTATCCTGAATTAGCCTACAAATTTTGATGCAAAAAACCTATTAACCTTCCTAGAAACAGTACAGAAAGAAGGGATTTTGCTGCTATTAAGTTATTTATTAAGTACGTACAGAACAAAACCCGTCTGAACTACAAAGGCAATATATTCAATCCCACAGAAAGAAAATCTACTTCAGTACAGCAAAACACTTGCACTGTTACTAGTTTTGACGTACCCTGAGAATCTGGTCCCCTTCCTCTAATCCTTCTTTAGCTGCAGGGCTGTCTTCCAGAACACCAGCTACAAATATGCCAACATCATTGCCACCTGCCAGTCGCAAGCCCACACTATCTCCTTTTCTGAATTTTACCAGTTTCATGCTTGGCCTGAGGATTTAGAAAATATTCCACTTAGATCTGTAATAGCATAAAATTTTCTGGTAAATTTGAAACTGAACACATGCAAAGGAGTAATTTGCCCATCAGTCAACTCATGGATATTATGCTATATATACAATTAGCTACTTATCAACTGCAGCATTACAACACTCATTAGCAGCACTTCAAAAAACCCCACCTGTATTTACAAGTTTAGTGGCCTTTCTTTGTCTTACATTCATAGAACGATTTAAGTGAGATACTGACATTCTGTTCCAAAAATACTCTTCCTTTTAAAGAGCTGTGTTGGTGTACAGATTTATTTTGGCTCTGAAGAGATGAAGACCAATTTGAGATGAAACCAAACCAAAATGAATTCTCATACACACTAATGTCCACAAAGGAGATCACAATTGAAGTAGATTCATTTCTATCTCAAGACACTGCATGTTTCTGCAGTGACCTTTACCCACTGCTCTCCAATTATTATGAAAGATTAAGTATATGCTTCAGTATCTCTCCTCTCTCTGGAGACAGGGACAGGACAGGTGAGGGTTGTCAGGAGGAGACAAAAACTGCAAATTCTTTTCACCTGTTGATCATTCTAACTGCTCCCTTCTATAGAAAGAAATAAACTTTAAAATGGTTTATTACACAATGCAAGTGCCAACAAGGCTCAGGAATAAATCAGAAGTCTTCATCTTAATATTTCTGAACCTAAGCGTCAGGACAGCACGCTGGACTTGACATCAGACCAAGTATGCAGGTTATTCATCACTTTGGATACAAGTTTGGTTTGCTCAAAGACCGGACAGTTTGAATAGAGTTTATTTAAAGTTACATTACCGAAGCATTCCATCTTCATGGGTTGAATTGGGTAAAGGACCATCAGATGGACTGACTGGTAAATCCACATCTGGCTGACCTCCTTGTGCATACACTGGCTTTGGTTCTATTAAAATATCAAAGTATTTCCAATGTCCATTCAGTCATTTAGAGATCAGAAAGCTTAACTTACTTAAGACTTAGTTAATGACTTCTTCAGTAGCCTTCCTCTACCCTGACTAGATCCACTCAAGACGTGAAATTCGAGAAATTTACAACAACAAAAGACACTCTCATCATGCCATTCAAAGCAGTGTGATTACTGGCCTAATTATTACTTCAGTAAAAGTCCCTAAACCTCCTTTGTACTTCCTCAAGTACCTCAAATATTGTAAAATGATAACTAGAAGGCTTCATGCTCTGGAGACAACTGTCAACCATTCTGTTTCTAACCTCCATTTATCTGACCTAACTTTGTTTTTTTTCCTACCGTTTCTCCTCCCTCAAGAACTTCATTTTTGGATTGAAAATACCACAAACACTCAAATTACTAATGCATGCCTTGAAGCTGACAGATTTCAATGCTTCCTTTGGTCCACTTGGTGGTTCTTAAAGATATGCCCTTACTATGGTTCTGCTGCCAAGATTCTCCCAAGTCCCTGTGAGGAAGCTGCTCCTGCAGGATTCCCTCAGTAAGGAGGCTGATAAAGGATTATGCCCTTTGTTACACTTTTTAAGCTCAGACTACACATTATGAAAAGTTAGTTTTAACTGCAGACATTAAATTAAATATTATCTTTATGTACAGGCCCTAGAACTCCTCTCACCCAAACTAAGTACTTCCATGTACATTCTATACATTCAAGAATAGAATATTTCTCTTTCTCCACCAACTAACAAAATCCCCACAGTACTTATTACTTGCTTGCCAGTCCCTCAAAGCAATTAATTAGTACATTACTTTGGGTTAAGAACCTTCTTAAGGGTCTCTATCCTGGCTGGATTTGTATTATATCACTTATTAATCTGCAGTATCTTACAGAAACACAGAGTTCATCTTTCTAATCTCCCTATCACATTCTTTTTCTATCTTGGCAAATATAAACTTCCTTCATTTGCATATCTTCATAACACCACTGTCAAATGTCACCTCCCAGGACAATTTTTTAGCAATGGCTGCTGTATCAGAAAACACGTTCTTACTTTCAAGAACTTTCAGAGTCCATCAACATCATAACTCCTCTGCTTCTTCACTAATCTACTGAATACTACGTGCAGAAGGGTCACTGCTTATCCCTTAAGTCTCCAAAATATTTTCAAGCTTGAATGTCCTTTTTCTTGTTGTACCCAACCTTTCAAAAACAGCTCCCTCCAAACCATCAGCACAGCTCCTTTTTCTCCACTTGTAATTTCACCATTCTGCAAACACAAATCTTGCACATCAGCCTGCCCAGAACAGTGTCCTGTCATTGTATCATCTTCGTTTTTTACACCACCTGACTTTTATCTGTTGCCATTTAGCTTATCCTTCCCTTTTGGGAAAAAGGAATGATATTTTCTTCTGGTTTTATGAGCTGCAGTGCACTTGTTAGCCTGCCTTCTTGGTCCATGACTGTGGTTATTAAGTGTGACATGAACAAAGCATTCTGGACAGTTGTGATTTTTATCTTGGGAACAGTAGTTCTAAACAGGCTTAACTACACCTCCTTGTTTTAAAGACAGTCTGCTAGAGTAGCCCATAAGAACAAGTTTATTGCTGAACACTAAGAAATGATGGATTTTAACCTTGCTTGAGAAATCAGTACAAAGCTGTTTACAACCATCACCTATAACTACAACTCTAAACACTGAAATTTGACTCTTAAAATGGACAGACCCCACAAGCTTAGGTTTTCAGGACCAAAACTCTTGAGGTGTAAGTGGGATTATGGATAAAAAGACTGTTAGTATTCAGAAATAAAAATAGTTAGGACTTGTTCTGTTTTAAGACTTCAGAGATTATTCCACAAATATGCAATGGCATAAAATCTTTACTGGTCATCCTTTCTCAACAACATGCATAATTAATATATTAAAATATTTTTACCTGGAAGTGGTGGAGTTTGTTTTTCAGTTCTTTCAACCGTCACTTCTTCCACAGTTTTAGAAGTATCATCTACATTCTTTACAGGTGTAGAGACAGCTCCCGACTTAGTTACTCTCTCATCTTCTCTGCTTCGAAGACTATATTAGAAAAAAAGATTGCCCTCTGCAAACAGAACTGTTTCTATAACCTCAGTGTACCAGGACTAAAGAATAAAGACTTCAATTCACAAAGCTGAGGGCAAGGAATCACCATTGCTATTTAACAAGGTTTTGTTCTTAAACTATCACATGACTAAAAATTGTTACCATTTCTAAACCCAAGTGTTTTGTCCCTAACTCCACGTGAGATTTCTCTAGATGGGGCTGTTCAGAAAGAAGCAAATTGCTCTCTGCTTCAAGCACAAAGTCAGACACAAGTATTGTATATTGGAAGCTATACAAGGAATTGAGAAGCAAAGGGAAGAACAGAAGAAGAACAATCTCCCCTTCCTGTGGAAATCATGGATTTTTAGACTTAATTCTTAGGTTTTGCTGTGAACACGCTGATTTATCTGCTCCTTTGTGTTTCAGCTGCCCTGGAACACGAGTGCTGCTGGTGTGGGTCTTGGCAGGGCTTTGCAAAGATAAAAGGAATAACACAAACATGTGCCTGACTTCTCAACTTTTCAGAGAGTACGAGCCCTTCAACCCACCTATTACAAGACAAGAGTGCTTCTCATACATTCAAGTCATCTATGTATTTTAGTAAGGAGAAAACTTGCTGCTTCTTATGCATTTCCTATACATGCTTGCATTTAAGACACGTTAAAATAAGAAGGAAAAAATAAAAAAGCACCTCTTGCTCTTTAAATGATGAAAGCAACACAAGTTCCACAGAACACAATTGCTATTCCTTGATTTTGAAAGATCAGATATTCTTATATAGTTGTATAAAGGTTGAGCTACCAGCTGTACTATAGTAGAACTGAGCAGAACACGGTGTTGCATGTTGAAATGTTAACCACTACACTGCTACCTGCTGAACAATAAATAATTTAATAGGGTTAGAACGGATGAACATTAATAATGAGCTAGGAAAAGACAGTTTTCTTCCTAGCAGTTGGCAAATAAGCAAGGATATAAAGAATATTTGAGAGAAGACAGACACAAATCCCAGCTACTATATAGTATCAGACTTCATGGTCGAGATGGGGGTTAAAAAAAGGTATTTCCTCAAAGGTAACACTGGCTTGGTCAGTGGGTACAAGACTGCCTGCTGGCAAAAGGAGAGGTCTGTACTGGGGAAGAAAAGAGAATTCTGCACTGCCAACAGCTAGATGGTGCTACGAGGCAATAATGAGCATCACTGTCCATAAAGCTCAAATGCACCCATAAAGCCATCATACAGAGCTAACACTGGTTATCCCAATCAGAAATGATACTTCAAAGTGGGAAGTATGACTTCAGAAAACAGACTCCAGCAAGTCTACTCATCCCAGACATGCACAAAAGAATAAAAGAAATTGCAAAAAATCTAAATACAAGCAAACTGTGCTTTTCTGATGCAATATGAAGTCTAAAATACAAGAAACAAAGCTTAACTATTCAGCCAAGACATGCTCCAACTTCTTAGTGCATTCCTCAGTTTTAAAACCATGTGCCTGAAGGTAGCTAAACAAAAAAGTATACAGAAAAATACTCTGACCACCTCAACAATCTGGAAAGGCACCCTTGCATTGTAAACACTGCAGCTTAATTTTAAAAATCCTTATTTATGCCTTTTTTTACCCAGATAAATCCCCTTTTTGGGGTTTGCAGAGTTCATTAAAATGATGTTAAAACCATTATGTGTAACAAAATGAAAAGTAAGCATTTATCCTTCTACTTCACTCCCAAACATCACTGATATAAGTTTTTTTATTCCTCTCTCAGGGAAACAGTTTAGGAGCATAAGATAAAACACATGTATTTTACTTCCAGCACTAGACTAAAATACAACCAGACTCCTCATTTCCTTGAAAACAGCTCCTGACTTGTTAAAAACATACACATACATTTAGCTCTTTAAACGCATGCAAAGCATTCTAGAAACAAAGAAGTCCTGTAGTAGTGTCAGCTACAACTCATTCCACTCCCCACAGAGTTTTGGGAAATGAGCACTAGTTAATACGATATTACAGTAAATTTCCCCATGGCCCCTTTACACCTGCTTCCAAGCATCTCCTATCATTTTAAAGACACTTTACTCCCAAATTGTAATATCTCCGTTTTGCTTTAAAAATAAGGCCAAAACCACTGCAGTTACTACACAAAGGCAAAATTAATTTTACATTTTGTCTTCACACGGTCCAAACCCAGCATAGATTAATGGTGCTTTTGCACCTGCATACATCAAAATACTGTAAATACGTAACTAAAATACAGACATTGCTGGCATAGCCTGAAATAGAGGCAGGTAAGTAACTGAAGCAACAGGCTCCTGGACTGGGCTACTGCTGTGCATGTAGGCAAACACCTCCTGCCAGCTCAAAAGCCTGTGAAAGGTCAGGTCTACCCTACCTAAGACATGAAATTTTAAGTGGGAAACAGCTGACAAACAGAATTGCGACAGAACAAAACAAACATCAGAATAGCACGAGGGTAGATTTTTTTTTCTTGACTTTGCTTAAATTGTCCAGTAAGCACTGAATATTTCACACTGCAAGATGAGGCAGGAAACAACTTGATGCCGCCACTGGTTCTAGGTGTTGGAAACTTGTTAAAAACTGACATCTGCACTTCCCAGGAGACAAAAGTGTTGTTCCCTGTGTGCACTGTGACACTCCTGTTTAACATCTGTGCCGTGCCAGGGCCCCTCTGATCTCACTTCCTTCCCCCTGTCACCTTTTTTTCAAGTATGCTTAACCAGAAGCACTTTTAAATAACAAAATGCAGTCAGCTACACGTTAGTGCCGTGCACTGTTAGCTGTTACTAATAAAACAGGATTACCTGCAACACACAGAGTGTTTGTCTGTACAGAAAGAGTTATGAAAAACAAACTTGCAGGCTCTTCCTAATTGTGTTTTAGTACCTCTCAAACTACTTAGCGTGAGAGGAGTAAGAACCAAGTGGCATCATCCTAAAGACATTCAAAATAGGGTTGAATTTTGCCCTATATTCCAGTTTTTTAAGCTTGTTTTGAAAATGGACAGAATCTCTCATGCTATGAATTGAAAACTCTATTAGAGAAGTCAACCTCATCCTTCCAGAAACAATGATGACCTCAACAGTGATTTCTTCAAGCTACCACATCTTTCTTGCTGAGGCCGAGGTGTTAAACAATCAGAGGACATTTTTGTTTTTCCAGTACCAGGTGAGGGAGAGTGCCCAGAGTTCCCAAGCAGGAGTTCTTTCAGTCTTTCAGTAAATGGCAGCCCAGAGATGTATCTGGCAGGCTTGGCAGGCCTTGGCTTTAAACGCCCAGTTTTAGGATGGGTCACATCAAAAGCTTATCCAGCTCAACAACTTATTCCTGCCAGCAGTAAGGCCAGATAGCTCAGAAGGAATTCATGATACTCTCCAACTTAGGGTGCAGATATCTTTTTTGCTCATTTTTAAGGACAGCTCTTCGCAGGTTATACAAGGCATAATTAGCTGTTTCCATTACTAAGTTACAACAAATGTTTTCGAATTTGAGTTTTAAAGAGATTGTTCAAGAGAAAGCAGTGAACTTTCTTTGTACTAAAGAAAACTACAAGGGCTATTTAATGCTTTGAGAGAATGCTGAAACAGAAATTGTTATGGAAATTCTGTATAGAGGAAAATTGCAAGCACATTTGCTGCACATACCAGTGCAGTGGAATACTGAAAGGTGGAGAACATTAAAGACCCTGCCAGACTCCAAAGCAGAACTGAAGCAAGTCTGCTGGAAGAAATGTCAGTCTACAGTTAAGCTTGTACCAAAGGACTAAGAGGATTCCCCTGGAATATACCTCCTCATTAACATACAAACACTTGGCAAAACAGGGTCTAAATAAAGACTCATTATCTTCAATACATTTTTAACATCCTCCTTCAGCTCAGTTCGAAGACTTTTTGCACATTTCTTCCTCAGCTTGTTCTCAGGCTTTTTTCTTTCTCCAGATTTCCCAACAAATTTTAAAAAAAAACTAAGTAGATACAACTAATTTGATTGTACAGTAGATTTGAACTTGCACAAACAACCACTACAAAGAGAAGCTGCTCTCAACATGTTTTTCTTTATGTGGCTCAGGGCCCAGATTTTCTGATCTTGAAAGGGAAACGTCAAACAGGAAGCCAAGCCATGCCAAAGTAGCTCTTGCTCATAAAGAAGATAGAGCAGATGAATTCAGAGCTAACTTCAGAGCTCGTTCTAGGGAAGGATTTAATTCTTTCAACAGAGTGCTCTGTAGGGAGGAAGGGACCATCTACCCAAACCACTGCAATAGGACAAGAAAGCACTAACAGTAGGCTAAGTCAGTCATAATTACAGTTTTCATATTTTCTGTTCCTCCCTCCACAAGCCCTTTCAGTCTGCACTAGCAATGCATGTCAAGACCTACAGGTTTTAAATACGACAGAGATCTCATGAACTGCACAAACCCCTGCCTCTGGCACCCTGCTTTTAAGTTTTTCCCACTAATAAGGAGCTCCTACTTGAAAACAAGCATTCATGCCTTGTTTCCCTCTGAACAATATACACCGAAGAGAAGCAAAAATGTCTGTAATCCATAATCCCAAGCAGGTCTACATGCAGGTATTAGATTTCTTGCAGTTTTATTAATCCTTAAAAGATTCTAAAAGCCTTGAAGGTGTAAGTGCTATTTTCCCCTTGGGCAAACCAAATGTTATTAATAAGCTATCAGGCACATCTCGGTTTTATGAAACAGTCAGTTGTAATTTGCCTTCTCAGAGTTTTTGAACAGAATCTAAAAATCTTCAAATTGAAGCTCTGAATCTGGAATTTGCATAAAAAAATTCTAACTTCTGCTGCATCATGAGCACTTACAAGGTAAACTTCTCTTACAAGTATTTAGTAGAACCTGAACTCCAACATTGAAACTATTTCAATAAATTGTCTATTTCCAAACTGTGGAAATACAAAACAGGACAAATTTGTTACTCAAGACTAAATTTTCACATGGGATGAGAAGACATTCCAAACCATATAGTATATTACTTCTCTCCTAATTAATATAAAATTAGACTTACCTCCTAAAGAATTATCATCAATGTCCCATTACCAAGTTCAAAAATCAAAAGCTACAGTTAAAAGCTAATTCTGCTGTGCAATGCACCTTATTTCGTAGGGATTAAATGTATTCAGAAACAGAACTTTTAAAGAAGGCTAGTGAGGAAAATAAAAATCCCATATCGAAACAAAGCAAGATTTCAACAAATTTACCCAGGCTGAACATTCAATAGGAACTGCAATACAGGTCATCTCAAACCTCCTTGCAGCCAACTGCTTTCTGAAACCTCAACATAACTTCAAATTATTCCATAATATATCACTATCAAACCTACATTATCCTTCATATAACCATGCTCTACAATTACATTTTAAAAAGGCATAAGACTGAAGAAAGGTTCAATTTCTCCTCAAGTCTAAAAATATTGGATCATTAACAGCTGCATCTAGAGACAATGTCACATTACTACCTTCATAGTTCTGCATCGCATTTGTTATATAAATCCAAGCACTCCTACAACTTATATGTCATATTAAATAGTTGATTTAAAAATAATACAATGCTGCCATCACCTGCCGTTGCTGGGCTGCTGTGGAGAATGTCTGGAATGGTCTGAAGGCTCTGACCTCTGGTCAGGAGATCGTGAACGACTGCGGCGGGGCCTGTCATGTGATCGGTTGGAATGATCTGATGCCAGCGACTGAATTTCTGAGATGTCTGTTAAATAAAAGTTGTTTTTTCATGAAATGATTGTAATTTAAATGGTGGTGTGACCTGCTCAAATGGCAATAAGCTTTTGTAGAGAATTTTTATGAAGATGTTAAATCTATGCTTATTATCACAAAACCCCTAAACTTAATACTCCTGAAAGAACAATCACAAGAATAGAGACTGTATATTTTCCTTCACTGTTTTTGAAGGTGTGGATTTCAATCACACTCAAATGAAAAATTTACCCATATGACAATCTTACTCCTAACTCTTCTCCACCCCCCGCCCCCACAACTCTCTCATCCCACTTAGCTATTTCACATCTTCACAATACAGGGAATTCTTTTCTCTTTAGAAATCAAGTTTTTATACTCACCATCTCTTTCTGAAGCATTAGCAGAATGAATACTGTCAGAAAGATCAGGAACATTCAACAGTGTGGCTCGTTCATCTCGCTGAACAACCATCTTCAACTTGCCTTTTGACCTTTCTATTAGTGTTTTGGCATCTGCTAAGGACATATTTTCCGTCACTGTGCCATTTATCTGGAAGAGGGCAAGAAAAGAATAGATATGAATTTACTAAAAAAACCTCAGTGAATCTCCAGCAAAGACAGTGGTGTTCTGTCTGATGATATTTGATAAATATTAGAGATATTTATCAAATCACCATAATACAATGGAAGACTATTGGGGTTATCCAAAATATAATATGGAGAAGTATTTTATCTTTCAAAGCTTCTACCACTAACACAAAACTTTTTAAGGATTGGGTATGTTTTTTAAACCAGCACTTCTGTACTCAATAGAGTAAGGAAAAGTATGTTTTTATGCACCAACACATGCACAGCAATATCTTAGAATAAAAATTGTTAGTACGAATTACAAATCATAGAATGGCCTGGGTTGGAAGGGACCTTAAAGACCACCTAGTTACAATCCCCCTGCCATGGACAGGGATACCTTCCATGAGACCAGGTTACTCAACGCCACTTGCCTTGGACACTGCCAGGGATGTGGTGAAAAAGAAAAATGCCTGTGTATTAACCTGAAGGCAAGTCTTAGTGTTGTGCAATAGTATGGGTTCCACACCATTATCCTGTACAACCAAGCATGTCAGGCCAAAGTCTTATGCTCTTCCAAGCATTTTTTATTATGCATTTACAATGGGCACTATTTATCTGAATAAGGTCTAAAGAACAATACCAAAAAGCTTAATTTTCCTTTCCTAAGAGAGGTTGGTTCATGCTTAGATGTATTGATCTTCAAAATAATTTAATTAAAGAAACGACACGTCTTCCACTAACAATAATTATGATATTGACATAGCCAATTTTAAGACTCTTATCAGTGAGTTTTGCCTTTGAACAGATACCACATATACTGTACCTTCAGTACAACATCTCCTTCCTGAATATTGCCATCTCTTGCTGCCAGGCTATCCTGTGATATTTCTTTCACAAATATGTGACTTGCCAAACGCAGACCATACTCTATATAACAACAATAAAAGAAAAAAGAAAACTCATGACGTTACAGTAGGGGGAAAAAAAAAAGAGGGAGGTATCTAGAGATTTGTAACACTGCTTTACACAACATTAACACAGGAAACATGAAAAGGAGAGTGAACTTGGCCCACAAAGGGCAGCAGTGGAATTATATTATAGATTTACCATTACATCAGTCTCTCTAACTCTACCCATAATGAGAGCTGTTGTACAATGGCTTAATTTAGATGCTACTTACAATTTTTCCTCTTTCAAACAAGACAACCACTGAAGACTCAGCTAAAGCACAGGGATACAGCTACGGACTACTGGATGGGAACGGCACAGTTGGGATTTCTTTACACTGTATAATACTTTACCCTTAACTAAGTACACGTATTTTGGAACATGACAAACACCACCAGAAATACAACAGCAGTTTTTAAATTTTCAGCCAGCACTTGGTAAAATGGACACACAAACTGGTAACAGCACTGTTCAGACAGCCTGTGAAACAACCTTAACACAACACTGACTGAAGCAGTTGCCATTTAAAAACCAGCCAAAGACTCAGCAAGAGAATAACACACAAGTTACCTTCATTTTTCCTCGATTTCACCAGTGTTACTTTGGTGGGTTTTGTAGGCTGACTGGAAGTGACAGACCTTCTGTCTGACCTCGGTGACAAGCTCCTCTCCCTGCTGGCACTCCGATCTCTTACCCAGCTCTTCTCGTGCCTTCTGCTGGCACTTGGACCACCACGGCTGCTCCTTGGATCACGGATTTCTTCATCATAACTATCATCCTCATTTTCAGACACTGGCTCAGGGTCTGGTCGAGTCACTGGAATCTGAATTTTCTTCATCCTTCGGATAGTCTACAACCCAACACCAGATATCAGACTCTGGCTGTGCAATGGCAATGGTGCCACTAAATATCAAAAGCCAGGCTAAGCCCAAAACTCCAAACATGCAGATGCAATTGTGAATGCTCTGATTGCTGCATCCTCATTATAAAATTATATCCAATTAATACACTATTAAGACACATCTATACAGATTACAGTTGTTTTAGTTTCTTTTTTTCCACTTTTGCAGAGGTGGCAAAAGGATAAGAATCAACAGACATTGTAGCGCAACACAATCTGCCTTCAGAAATGCATATTTGAATGCTCTCTCACTGCTTAAACCAACACATCAGTCACTGGCACTGCTAAAAACCCCTTTTGCTAACGTTTAATCTAGTGTATCCTCAGTGTGTTATTGACAGTAATTCTCAGCTTTGAAGGCTCTCAATCTTCCAAAGAAATGCTGATGCAAGACAGCATGGAAGTTCAATGTTGGTTTGCACTAACACAGCTGATTCCAGAAAATGAGCCAGCCCTGTTTCGTGATTTGCCATGTATTACAGAAACAAACCAAGTTCTATCATAAAGCTTCCACTAATTACTTTTCTTTACATAAACCTACACACAAAACACTTATGACACTGAGAGCCCTGCACAGCTTGCCACACGTCGCTTTCTGTAAGGTTTAAAGAACTGCTGCCAGCCTACAAATGCACATTACATGTTTTTTGCAACTGCAACTCACAAGAGCACTAAAAATCTGTCATGAAAAAAGCTTTTCTACAAGCCCTAGAAGTCTGTTTTCATGAATTAAGAAACTGCTAAGCACTGCGCATTTTTTAGTTCTATTTTTTGTAACAGAAACCCTAAACTTCTACAGAAAGCTGAATTACTACCCTTTGGTGATGACCTGTTCTGTTTTGCGAAGTTCAAAAACCAAACACTTAGAATAAACCTACAAAATTATAGGAATTAAGATAATTATACTTCATTTTGGCAAACTGTTTACTGAGCATAAAAAGAACCGTGTCAATGCCTGAACAGCTTGTAAAGTCCTTTAGCATACACCAGCCTTTAAAAATCTCAGTAAAAGTGCATCCAAGAAAGCAAACAAATATTAAATAAAGTTCATTTCCCGCACTTTAGCAATCTGAGAAGAACTTTCCCATAAAGAAAAGGAGTCTGAAGTATACAGTGCCACACTATGCAAACATCATCCACATTAAAAAAAAATATTTTTGTTTTGAGTGACCCACTTGATAAACACGCCACGATCATCATTTAAACCTGAATAATACAGGTATTATTCAAGTATGTTCCATCATACTTGTATTTCATAGCAGACATTACGCCATTTCACTTTTGCTCTATAACTACGGAATTTTAAATCTTCAAGTCATTCACTTACAATTTTGGCATTCTTCCCACTTTTCCTCAGCTGCTGAACAGCAAATGCATGCTCGACATTATCCATTGAAACTCCATTAACCATTGCAACACGGTCATTTTCCCTAAATGAAAAACATCACAGCACACGGTATAAGTACTTCATGCCAAGAAGAAAAGATTGGAGAATAGGTGTCCATGAACAAACTGTGTGCATTACAAACCCACTACAGAGTTACAGACAGGTATTTTGAGAGCAAAACAATGAGCAGGTTAAGCCACTACTGACAAAAAACAAATGCTCCCTCCTCATCAGAACCCAGGTAGAGTTTGGCACTTACTGTAGCAGTCCTTCTGCTGGGCCTCCTTTCAGAACATCAGAAATAACTATAGATGTCTCACCACTCTGAAAGTGAGGGTTATCTCTTCCTCCAGATATTGCAATTCCAAATCCAAATCCAGGGGCCTATAATGTAACAAGAGAAATATTTTTCCTTTCCAGTATCTAATAGTCACAATGTGCATTCCCATGTCAGACACAGAAAGGTTCTATGATATGAATACAAGTTTTTGAAAGAAAGCAGGATCAATGAAACAATCACTGTTATGCAATTCAATAACAGGGGACAGATTGAACAACCACTTCTAGAAGGCAGAGACTTTCAAACTACCATTCTCTTCCAATATGTGAGAGTTCTCACTTGCACTTTTATGGCCTGCACCTCAGGTGGTCACCAGTAAAACCTCAATCTCCAGTAAGCACAACATCCCACATCACTGTGCTATTGACTCAAACCCCCATCACCTCCTGCAACACTTTCTTCGAGGTCTTTGCCCAGGCTGACCTTCCTTAGCTCAGGAACTGACAGGACTGCAGCACACAGGAGTATGGCTGCAGGCTCAGTTCTTATGAATAATACTGAGATCACTTGTACCATTAAATACATCAAAACCTTGTCAGCACTTGCAAATCATCTGCATCTTAACAAAAGCAACTTGCTTCAACCTTTTCCCTCTAGGGTGACCTGCTGCCACTGCAAGGTCAATGCCTCTGAAAAGTTACTCCTGTTAGGTATTTCAAGATACGACAGTGATGCTTACATTTCTGCCTGGAAGCACCAAGGGTGGGAAATAAGCTTTCTAAATATAACTGATCTGCAAACTATCTAGCACTTTGATCCTCGCCCAGAAAACATTTTGAGGATATTATCACTTAAATGCTGTATTTGGTCAATAACTTCTTGTAAAATTTCCAATATGCAAAATACAGTCACTAGATGGAAAAGACCAGGTTTCTGTCTATTCCACTCCTCCATTTCAGAGAGCACACACTTCATCCTGGCAGACTTAGCCTTTTCTTTTTCAGACTTTTCAACAAACATGACCCAGCTTTAGGAAGGAGTTTCATAACCTTACAGTGACAGCAGAAGCAACATGGCAGTCTGTATCTGGCTGCAAGACACATGACATTCAGCTTTTTGGACATTAATAACTGCTCAACCCCCTCTGCTTCCTATTTCTCCTTAACACAGAGGTCATAAAAAGATGCTCCAGGATTTTGCCCACAAGCAGTGAATAGGAACACACAGTATTGAAACAGATTTGGAGATTCACTGTTCAAAAACTGATACAAGCAGTTAGGAAATACTGTTGCCAAAAAGAAAGTTGGTCTAAGTGTGGGGGAGTGGGAAATTGTACACCTTACTGCTTCTTTTACATCCATTTTAATTCATTACAGGAAGTCTGGGCAGCTTTTAAAGATACATTCCAGCTACATCAAACAAAAATCATGGCCTGGATTCAAGGATTAAGTGAAACCTGGTGCCAACCTGGGAGGACAGTCTAAAGGATCTTAATAACCACTTATGACCAGAGCTGAGGTTTCTTGGAGTTTTACTTTTTAACTCGTCTAAGTGAGTATATAATAGCCTACACAAATATGTTACAAAAAGCCCTTTCAAAACAGTAGTACTTCTCTCATGCCACTGCTTCATCTTTCAGTTTTCCATTACTCTAATAAACAGGATTTAGCTTGGACTGTATTTGGGTAGGGAAGGAAAGGTAAAAGAGAGATAATAACAAAGCCATTTATGTCAAACTTCATTTAAATATTCCTTGCATTTTCTTACACCATTAACAAAAATAATTCTCATAGTTCTCCGCTCATGATAAGAAATACAATCAGACTAATATCAGCAGAAACTCCCCGGTCGCTTTATTTTTGCTGCTTGCCATACTGTTTTTAAAAGTAGATTTGCCAATCAAATCACCAATATTAAGATTTCACACTTTAATTTTCTTTTACAGAAGCCATGAAACAATGCAGTCATATAGAGACAGCAGTCAAAAAAGGCTGCAAAAGTCAGATAAAGGGTTTCTAGTACGATACAAAGTCTTTAGAAACACTCCCAATTGAAAAGTTTAAATCAAACCCTAAATCCTTCTGAGAATTTAAGAACTCATATAAAAAAAATCTTCCAGTAAAAATCAGCCTAGTTACTTTTCATTTTATCCTGCTGCCTGCCATCATCTTGAGAGATAAATGATAAACAGAACTACACTCAGAAAACTAAGCCTAGCTCCTAGATGTGTCTGGAAGTAGCAGGATTATACAAGGTATCAATATGTATCTTAAATAAAACTGCATTTAAACACCAAAATCTGTCATACCACAACTTCATCTGTCAGATGTCGTAGAAATAACACAAAAAAAGCACTGTACTATTTAGCTCTCCCATAGGCAGCAGGGGAGAGGCAGAGAGGTAGGTACATACCTGGGCTCTGTTCCCTGGGGGAAAGAGACATATCTAACACACAGGACTGAGTTCCAAGCATGAACAAAGCCACACAATCCCCAAAGTGCATGGTTCCTTTCTCAAGTCCTTTACGCTTCACTATATAAAACCAGAAGACCTCTCAATGAAAAACTGTAACTATCTGATAAGTTTTAACTGAACTTCAGACTGGCTTAATCCCTGAAGAGTGAAGCAGCAATCGAGCCCAGGCACTTGTAAGGGTGGTAAAGAAAGGGAACAAAAACTCATGGTTAGAAATGCAAGCCTCTCCTCCCCAGAAAAGTTTCTAATGAGTCTTTTGACCGTAGTGCTGAATTAACGAGTATTCCCTCTTGCAAGGGCCAAGGATAAACTCTAAGCACCAATTTAATAATTAGCATAAGGGTTTTGGTTTTGTCACCTGGCAGACGGAAATCATTCTTTGTTTGCTTTTAATTGGCTAAATTAATGCTTTCAAAGTTATTAAAAGTACACACCATCAGCTTTCAACACCTAAATAAGAATACTTAGCTAACAAAACAGTTACATCAGTACAGTTGGCAGAACTTTGGCACGTAAAAGACCACAACCAAAATTACAATCAAATCACACTTTCACATCAACATTATAGAAGAACTTCGGACTATGCTGCAAGTGCAGCCAAATAGAAGATTTCTGGTTCCTACCAATTACTTCAAAACTTGTTCAAGGTAACACCATATTGCAGCATTTCATAATTCCTTTGTGCACTGACAAAACTCATCCTTTCAGGTTCCACTGAAGTTACTGCTCCAATAAACCCCTTCAAGGGACACAAAGCCATCACCAAGCCTACCAGCCAACTTTGTATTGCTCTGGCATTTTTTGTGTTTGACCGTAAGACATCACTGGTTTAATCAGTAATACAAGTAAAAATTTTAGAGTTTACACAGGTACCAGGAATGACTAGAGAGCTTCAAAAAAACCCAAAAAACCCAAAGGGGTAATAACAAATAGAAACCATTCTTGCTCAAGAACTTGCTGACCTAAAAATAGTTGGAAGGTTGAAGAGTCGCCTAGATAAATATCACTACACATTTTTATTTTTACTTATGTTTTCAACATGTGGCTGCAGTTAAGAGACAGGGTACTTTGTTAGGCAGCCTTCTGGTCAAACTGAGTGCAACTGCTCTGTTTTTTTAAAAGGGAAGGTACCAAAACAGTCATTTTGAATTAACAACATTAAACCCATTAGAGTCAACTGCTAACAGGTTTGTAGAATTAATGTTTTATCTGACCAGCTGACCTACACACACAGATTTTTTTTCTCCAAGGTCCATTCATCCCACCAAAGCTACAGTTTGAAAATGCCTTGATTCTAAGAAGAACTGAAGGCAAATGATATAACTTGCTCCCTTGAGAAAACGCTTTCACATATATCTAGTTTTGGAATGAATATAGCTACTTGGACCATGGGTGCTTTAACACCAAGCTGCTGCCACAAATGGCATCCCACTCTCTTTTGACTTTCCCTATGCAATGAGTTCCTTACTGACTCTCTTATGCAGTGTCAAGATTGCTACATCAGAATTCAATTTAGGAGTAACTCACAAGAATAGTCTGTCTAAATGCAAAAGCAGTCCTGCTGCTAATTCCAAGCACACATTCCTTTGTGTAACACTGATGTAAGAAGTGGAAAGAAAATAAGACAGTTTTGAATATATTTCCACACCCAACTACATTGTTTTATGTCCCCAGAAACAAAGTTTTAAAACTTTTCAACATAGTTACAGCACAATCATTAATGAGCATGTAGATTTCTGCCTCCTTTCAGTTACGTACAGATGTAATCTAAAGCTTTGTTCCTGGCATGGGTATTCCTAGGCAGGCTTATCTCTGAAACTGAACAAACAAACAGAGCTACAACCACATGGAGTTTTTACAACACTTCTAAATTTAAACAAAGGAATATGACAGTTTCCTTTTCTTTTACTTCCTGACATCTGGCTTTTTCCTATTGTTTTCAAAAACTACCAGTATCCTGCGTTAGGCACACACAACCAATTGTATGAACTTACCCTGTGAAGAGTCACTGTGTGTTGTTCCCATATAGCTGTTTCTTCCATTGTTGTGCTCTAAGGATAAAGAAAAAAAAATACCAAAGATCAGATTCCACTGTCAATAGCTGTATAATACCACAAACAGAAAGTTACACTCAAAAGTAAATTAATATTCATATAGAATAGCTACAGAAGAAGTAGGGCTGGCTCACTCATTACACATTTCCTGTCTTTATATGTCACATCTGAACTTCCTGTGCTTCTGTGGAAGGGGGCAGGGGGAAGAACAGGCAACACAGACTACAGACCTTGAAGCTAGAAAGAAGCTTAAAGGGAAGGACTACAAGAAGCATTTGTGAAGTAGGCTCTCTTGGTTGCTAATTAAGCGTACAATAAATGCACCTAGTCCAATCGGTTGCATTTATATTCTAACTTATATACTTACAGTCTTCTTTTTTTTGTTGTTCTAACTTGTAACTACCACATAACCGTATGCAAATTACCACTAATTCATGAGCACGCAGCTATAGATTACAGTACTTGCCCTACTGCATTATGCATACAGGTCGCATTTAATGGACTGCACAGTTTCGTGTAGGCTACATTTTTTGGTGAGCAGTAGCTCTGCAGAAATTACAAGGTCCTCTCTCTAAGGTAACCAGATTAAACAGTAACATTATGACAATATTTACATACCTGCATTTCTGCTTAAAAGAGCACAACTTAGTGTGCCACAGCTAGCAAACATTAGGGAAGGGGAAGATAGCACTAGGTAGGAAAACCTGGCAGAGGCTACAGCCTGAAAAGAGGCAGGAAAGCAGCAGGAAATGCACAGCGAACATCCTGCTGCTCCATGTTCTACCTTTCCAGAGGGAGTGTCCAGTGTTTTACTCCATACCCTTCCCTCTCATATGCAATTTGCTAATTGAAGACCAGAATCAGAACACAAACATCTCTGCAACACAGGAATGTTGGGGTTTTTTTTTGAAAATCTACTTTGCTCTGTTTGTTTCAGTTACAGTAACTCAGTCACTATGATAAAAAATACTCCTGACTCTCAATCCAGTCCTGTATCACAGTGAACTCCAGTTAGGAGTGTTTACTCTGACAATCAATACCTCTGAAAATTTCATCCAATTTCAGAACATCAGAAGTTGCAGCTGTGTTTAAAAAGCAAGTTCTCCTCATGACTCCAAAAAGCTATGGGTTTTCCCCCCCCTACATTGTGCTCTAATTTCAAGAGTTAAAATGTGTTACATTACTGCTCATTTCCCTTTCTGCATTCACTTCTCTTGAGAGTGCTGTGTGACTTAAATTGGGATATATTTCATTGAAACAGCTTTATTTCCCCTTGATTCAATACCAAATGTTACTCCTTTGCATTACAAATGCTTCAACTCTATCCCAGAACTAATTATTGCTCCCCAGCTTTTTAAAAGCAGACAAGATATATATTAAAACAGTAACCATTTACACACACAAAGCCATCTTTGGAACAAAACAGAATGTTTTGCCTGCTAAACGGTCAATGAATACTGATTTTCTTCCTTATTTCTGATGTTCTCATTCTGTTTTAGTTTTGGCAAGAGCTCAGGCTAAACATCACACCAACAAGTGAAGCATGACCTCTGCAAGTAAACTTAGGAAGCAAAAGGCTTTAAGTAGCTCCCGTTCTGTAAAAGATGCAACAGGAATCCAAAAAAAGGACTGCAAAAGTTGTAAGTCACATTATAATTGAAACTGGAGATAGATAAAAGGCAGCCTATAATCAGCCAAGAAGTGAACTTGCCTGGCTCACTCGGTGCAGTTGTCCTGGCAGTGCTCTGCAGCTACAAACCTTGGGCAGAAGTTGGTGGCCCACCCAGAGCACAGTCTGAGCTACTTGGCTGACAAGGTACCTCATTTCCCTGGCTCTGAGCTCCTGTGCCCCACTGCTGGAGCTTGGGACGCAGGGCATGGTGCAAACACACCAACTGGATTTGGACATGGCAAGGACTGGTAAAATCCAGTTTAACCAGCTAAGCACTGCTCCAACTGGATCTGGGAGAACCTGCAAACCCAGAGTTGGAGCAGGGTAAGATAACAAACACAGCTAGGCCATGACTATGAAAAACACAAACAACCTATGTACCGTGCTGCTAAACACCGTGAGAAGACTTACTGCTTCACAAAAAACCCCAAGAGAAACCTTGAAAAAAAATCAACCTCACAAACTCACCAGCCCTTCTAAATCTGAACAGGGTATCCACTGCTGAGTCCAACTGGAGCTGTCATTTTTAATGCCCTTCTCCTTTCTGTAACAGTTTGGTCTTTCCACTTCACTCTTCTCCACTGTCTTGCTCACACTATCTCCTCTATTCATCTATGGCTATCACCTCCCCGAGATTTTACTAATACATTCATTTCAAATTCACAAGACTCAGACATCAAACACCCATTAGTTAGACAGCAAAGCGAGCAGTATGTTATTTTCATTCTTTCTGCATGCCCAAACAGTCCAATCAAGAACAGTGGAAACAGTTCAAAGGCAAGCCGAGGTGAGTGTTGGCTCTGACACAAACTGCTTACATGACTCAGTTTCTGACCTGTAGAGAACTGAATTCACTCACAGAAGACCCAGAAAAGTTTGATGAAGACCTGTTCAGGTACTCACCCTACTAAACACTGGTAATGGAGGCAGAAGAACTAGCCTGAGCCACCATTAGTTGAGGTCCAGGTTGTGATACCACTCCTAGAGCATACCCAAAGCACTCTGTTTTCAAGAAACTCTGAATTTCAGAAATCTTATAAGAACCTAATTCCCAAGGTTCCAAAAATGGCCAACACTGCTTGTAGTTAAGGGGTGGGAACAGACGGTGTAGGTCTGCAGTGACAGTACCAGCCCTACTGATTGCTGGTGCCAAGCCTGCTATCAGCCACTGGTGTAGGGGGAACTGCAGTGACTCAGCGAGAACTGAGAAGTACACACAGCCTTACACCCCAGAAGCTAAGAATAAAGGAGAATACTAAGATGCCATGGTCTAGATTCAATTTAACAGGGACTCTTAAGTACTTATGAAATTTAAATGGACAACTGACAGCCTTGGAACTTTACAAACTCCAGGTACTACGTCTATATTACCAATGGTTCTCTACATGTATTAAGAATAAAAAGAAAGAAAGAATGGTATCATGACTTCAGTGATGGAAAAAAATTTTTTAAAACGAAGAGTTTCTTTAACTCATCTTAAATACCTCTATACAGACAATTAGTAGTATTCCCAGCCCTGCATATGGCAAGTGGATATGTTTGTGGGTTGGGTTTTTTATTATTATTTAAAGGATAAAGTCATATATGATGTTGTAATTCATCAATATGGAAATAATGCAACTCATGATTTGCTCAGAATCTTGGCAGCATCAAATCTTGTTCAGCTCTTTCGCCTTTGGAATCACCCTGAGAAATAAACACAGCAAAGTAAAGATCTTTTCAGAAAGCTCCCTTTGTGGGCTTACAAGGGCCCTTCAAACAACAACCCACATTTTTTGCTCCTCAACACATTTCTTTCTTGCTTCTCAAGGGCTGGGCTTTCCATTTTTCTTTTTAAAAAACATATCTTCTCTCAAACAACTTTTACCTTCATACATGCATCTGCATACATGTGCACATATGTAAGACTGAACTTCTCCAACGGATTAATTATATAATTATGCATCAGGATTTTTCCTTCAAGTATCCTGAAGGAAAAAAAATTAAAAAAAACCCCAACCAAACACCTTGCTGGCTACCAGTTTTAGCAATGCAGTCACGCTGCAAATAGCATTGCTCAGTTTACTGCAGCTGGAAAAATTGTTATCAGCAGCAGAACTGAGTCACCCCACAGGCTTGAGAAGACTGTTAAGTTCACATTTGGAAAGCTTTTAAAAAAACAGCCACCAAAATCAGTATTTTATACTTAAAATAATGCAAGGTTCCTGAGGGGAGGAACTTTCTTTAGACTTCTACACCTGAAGGACCAGCTCAGACAAAGGCCAAAACTCCTACAGAAATCTAAGTCCTATTAGTTTCCCAATGTTTGTTAGCAAGTCTGGGGGGGCTTTAAGAATTATTGCTCCCATTCTAACTGAACTGCTTTTGGTAAGAAGTTAGATCGTAAGCAATTTTTTCCTCAATTGTGATCAAACTTTTACAGGAGATCAAATGAGTTTTCATTCATCTTATTTCTTAGTAAAGCTCAACAGTAATTTTCTATAAATAAACAATAAGTGTAGAATATTTACAGCTGCTATCCATTTCCATATATTTCTCACTAAGGACAACGGGATTATTACATTTCCAGAGAAAGTAATATCTAGATATCTGCCTAAAATACTCTGATTTTCCCCTAGACAGCACAAGAGTAATCTACTGTGGGAAGCAATGGAATGCATTTAGCATCCTTACAAGCCTGGTTTTGTGGCTCAGCACTGACAGCTGCCCTGCAGACAATAAATTGAAACAACTACTTGTGCTACCTCAGAGGGCAAATTGCTTCTATTCTCCTCAGAACACAGGAGAGAGGGGAAGGTGTCTGTGACAGAGCCAGCCCCTGCTCTCACTCTTTCAACCACAGCAAGCAAACCACAAGGAAGTGAAAGATCAGATCACAAACTCAACCATGTACAGAAGAGTGGCTTTGATCCAAGCCTGCGGTTTCATGTTGTCACTTTTGTGTACATCTTACAATAAAAGCTCATGTCTAAAAACATGCCTAATTATCCTGATAAAATCATAACAACTGTGAAAAATAGTTTTCCTATTCAAGACACAAAAAAAGAGGGGAATGAAGAACAGGTAAGGGGATGTAACAAAAAAGGAAAAAATACTTTATTTACTGTCTATGTATTATACTACATAATACTATATTATACACAGCACTGTCTGTAATACTATATTTAGTCAGATTCCCTCTTCAGAAGGACACACCAGACGTACATATGCTTTACTTATCTTGCTGCATTTCTATTTGGCTTCTAAAATTAATTTTCCACGATTCTTGGGGAAGTCTACTTTCATCAGTAGGATGTTATTGAACTTCAAAGTTTTAAAGGTTAAATGCAGAATTGATACACTTTGATTGCACTTGTGAGAGTAAGAATTAAATGGCTTATCAAAGCGACTAGAATTTGCAACTGGGACAAGAAGTTCTGCAGTTCCTTGGGTATCCTGGGGCTGATATTTGCCATTCAGTTAGGCAAAAGCAACATAATCCAGGTCAACATGCAAAACACACAGCTTCCCCAAAAAGCATAGAAAAGAAAACCAATCCTTGCTCTGGGCTTGCTGAGAAAGATTGGAAGATGTCAGTTCCCTACACAAAGAGTTTTTCACCGAGCAAGATTACTTCCTATAGATACTCATCTTTGTCCTTGCCTAGTTAAACTACAGTCACCTTAAATTCCATCAGATTCCCTCCAATTGTCTTATCACAAAAGCCTTCAGCTGACCAGGGAAGAACTGATTTTTTAACAGTTGTTCCTCTGCAATTAGTGCAGTGGGGTCAGAATCCCATTATCAGTCTGATTTTATCAGCTGAAAGGAAAGCTTTGTCTTACATAGTCTTTCTAACACATAGGCAATGCACCACAACTACTCTATGGAGAATCTTGGAGTTACTCGAGCTGTTTCCAATCCTGGCA
Organism: Grallaria varia; assembly: GCA_013396735.1. Classification (NCBI taxonomy): domain Eukaryota; kingdom Metazoa; phylum Chordata; class Aves; order Passeriformes; family Formicariidae; genus Grallaria; species Grallaria varia. The sequence continues at coordinate 82,291 of VWZG01000449.1, forward strand.
GCCAACTCCTAGAGCAAGTGTAGGCAGCACTAAGGCAGGATGATCCCACCAACCACACTGCAGCTCACACTGCTCACACTCACCACGCGTAATCCTCTATCCTAGACTTTGCAAAAAGCCTGTGTCTTAGTTTGACACTTGATCATCACTCCTTCCAAGGAGAAAGACTGTTTTCCTGAACATATTTAAGAGATCAGACAGAGCAGCCCAGGGATCAGAGACAAACAGGCAGCACCTGTGATGCTATTTGATTATCTCTTTTACACAGAGAAGAAAACAGCCACTAAAGGACTCTCTTCTGAGATGTGTATAAAAACAATTTCACAGAATCACTGAGGCTGAGAAGCCAGTCCTTAGCCTCTCCTTCTGTCTAAATGTACATCCACAGAGGTGACCATCTACTGAAACAGAAATTGCAGCCTTATTCTCCGAAACAAACAGACATACTATCTAAAAGTAAAGCAGTGCTCATTGCCATTTCCCCCCCACCTATTTCATATATTGTATGGGTTCCAAGCTCTAGTCAAGAGTTCCTCTCCTCCCAAACATTTGCTGATATTCTACAGCCTACCTCATGAAAAGTCTGTATTAGGAAAACCACCATTATTAAAGCTCCTCTTCAGGTAACAATGTGCAACCCAAATTAAAAAAAAACAAACAAACCAGAGAGTTTTCAACACTGCATGTTAATAAAATGAACTTCATTGTATTTAGATCATTCTAGAAGTACAAAGTCTCTACTACATCAGTACACACCGACTGTCTTAACAAAAGTGATCTTTATGACACAAATAACAACCTTGGGAAGAAAAACTAGGCCTAGATATATACCTATAACTTTTTAATAGTAGCTAGGCTGTTTAACCATTCCACACAATTCTTTCTTCCTGGGCTTCCACAACCACATGCCACTCCACAGAATACTCCTTTATTAAATACAATTTCCACTGCTTCCTGCTCTAAAATTCCAAATATTAGTGGCCACCTTTTGAACACATAAATACTGCACATATCTAAACCTCTCCCTAACTTCTAGTTTTCCTGAAGAATTTTTTTGCAAGAGACATTTTTGCTCTGACTTCTGGGCACTGCTCTCTCCAAACAAAAAAAAAACAGCTCAGCATTTAACTCGCTGCATCCATGTAACACCCAGCTTGTTTGGCATGACTCATCTGTCCTGGACAGCCTCTCAAGTCCAAGCCTCACACATCACACACAGCTCTCTAATCTTCCAGGCTCATAAAACCTTTTTGGTGCTGCTGTGGCTGCTCAATACAGAAGTATTAGATCCCCCTTCCAAAAAAGTCCTAATCAAGGACAGTATGCATCAATTAAATACTGGATTACAGACCCAGTTAAATCGGAGTATTTATAGAAGTGTTTATGACACAGGCCTAGTGAATCACATTAGCCATGAAAGGCAGAAGGCTGACGCTCAGGAATAAGGCAAAACAAAGCAGAATGTAAGACCCAAATGCAGATCCATCTCAGATGATCTCAGGTCAAGTTACTTAAGCTGAAGAGCCCCACTCAAACATCCTGGTAAAAGTATCAACCAGAAGCCCAGCAAAGCTCACTGGCTTCCTGATCTCTAAGGCGTGGGAAAACTTGTGCTTTAGAGTTTGGGATCCTTGTCTGTTTTGCTTCTTTCCATTTTGCTTTCCAGCTGGCAGTGGAACCACGCAGGATCACAAACTCCAAAAAGAGCTACAATAGCATTTCAGAGATCACTACTCCAGGCCAGTACAACAAAATATACCAAAATCACAACAGAACAGAAAGGCTAAAAAAGCACAGTGGCCAGCCATGTGTCTCCCTCCAGAAAGTGATGTTGCCAAACAGCAGCACAGAGAGCTTGCACTTGGCTTTTGTTTCAAGTAATTTCTCTAACAAACTCACCTAGGTCAGCACTATTAGAACCTCAAGATTCCAAATTTAAGGTATAAATTTTAACATGTGATTGAAAGTATTTATCTTCTCTTTACTTAAAGATCAACTTTATCTCAGATTTGATTTTTTTTTCGTAATCATTTCAAACCCAAGATGTTCAAGAAACTCTTATTGTAATTCTTTAAATCTCAGGATGGAACTTGAAAAGCATTCCTTTTACCACAAGTAACTGCTTAGGCAGCACACACTGCCCTCCTACCAGTTTCCATCCTCAGATATATCCCTTCCCTCATATCACTCTTGTGCAAGTGTTACGGGTATGTACGTGGTCATTTCTACTTCCATCCATTCCCTCCTTAGTTCATCTCAACTCCAATAACTGCTCGTGGCACGGTTTGTAAGACAGTCCTGTGAATGGAAAAGCTCCAACTTCAGCCTCCCATGACACACACACAGCTGTGACCGCAGTTCCACAGCAACTCACACAGTTCAGAGTAACAAACTCTAGTCATGTACCACCTGCCTTTGTTCTCAAACCACAGTGGTGCACAAAGGGTGGTGCACAAAGGGTGGTGCACAAAGGGTGGTGCACACTGCTCAGGAAGGCTATGGAACATCAACCTTGGAGGTGCTCAAGATTCATCTGGACAAGATCCTGGACAACCTGCCATAGCAGATCCTGCTTTGAGTATGAAGTTAGACTAGACTATCTCCAGGGCTCTGTCTGACCTCACTGTTCTGCAATTATTCTATACATCAGAATTGCTTTGAGCGTGGGGTTGGACTAGCTGAACTCGAGTCCTTTCCAGTCTTAATTACCCCATGATTCTACGTAAATCACATTTCCAGCACGTTTCTGAAATCAAATCCTATCATCCAACCGCAGACACAACCACCATCTCTACTCTTACACATGACTTGGCATTACTCTTTTATCACTCATTAAAAACATAAATTGGAGTTAGTCCAGCTTGGTTTTTCCCTTGGGTCAGGAGAAGAGCACAGTATCAGTACCAAAGAAAACAAAATGATGCCGTATTAGTTTATATAAACATAAAGCAGACTTATGTATCTGTCTATTGCTTTTAATTAAAAAAAATACAAAGCCAAAATAAAAGTAAGTAAAAGGTACAGCCACAAAAACACTGCCAACATGAATACAGACATCAGAGCGACAACCAAAGAATTCAAGCACTTCACTTCAAGCCAGAATTCCTCTTACCTTGTTTTTAATCCAGAAAATCATAACCCAGTTACCAAGTGCTGCAACATATAAATTTCAGATGATTATACTCTGAAAATCTGTCATATTAGAGACTCAGGACAGGCAACAGTAGCCCACTGAGAGATGGGGTGATTTTCCAAGACACTACCCAGTTTTCAAGTATCAATCAGACCAAACACACATTTAAAAGCTTTCAAGTCACAGATGCAGATTTATGGCCTTGGCATCTTCCACCTTGACAGTTAAAGAGCAGCACACAAGTTAATTTCTCTTTAAAATGTTGGGGGGAGGGGGTTGATGATGTCTTACGCTGGTTTTGTTTATTAAAGCCCACATAGCCACAGCCAAACAATACATTTTAGAGTTTGTTTACCAAATTCTTCTAAAGTTCAGATTTGAAATGCAGGTCTTCCAAACACACACTACTTTTTGCCTTAGAAGCAGTTAACAACTTCTGTAGTCACAAGATTTGGGGGAAGGGGGTGTGTTTCTCTGATATTTTACCTCTTCAATCTCAGTATGAAGAAATGTCTCACTGTGCAGTAAGATTTTTTTTTTTCCCCTTCTCATTTAGAGGTACGATTTTTTTCACTCTGAATCTCATGCAACCACTATTAGTAGGAAATTTCAGGTTAAGTGTCCTTCCCTACCCTGAACAACCACACACACAGATGGCATCTTCCCACCCTCAATTTGGGTAACTGTCAGTTAAAGTGGTACAATTATAGCAGTCACATGGCTGCTAAAGCATCCACAGAACACAGCACAACTCTGAGCTCACATTAAACTTCACACACTCAAAGTAAGTTCAAAGCCAAGGATACAGAAACGCAGGAGTTCAAAGAGGAAGAGATGGTGAACAATGTTAAAGACTCCTGGGAAAAGAGTCACTTCTTTGGTTTGACTTTGGAGTAGGGAGACAATAGTAACAAATAGTTTGGTTTAAAAAGTGCAGGGTTCTGTTTTGTTTTCAAGTGCAGTGCTTGTGTGTTGAGAGAGAAACAAGCCAAGAAGTCACTGACAAAACCAAATGATAACTCGAGCAGCACTGCCATACCCCACTGGCCAGAGATGGACATGAGTTCTGGATGGGAGGACAAGGTAACAAACACCACAGTAGTGATTAATGGTAGTGTTTAAAGGGTTATTCAGCTATCAGCAAGGTAAATGTTCCTATCTTTCTTATCAGGCAAGTGTGGGAAGCAGGAAACACAATTTTTCTTTAGCAAAAAGGACTATCCCCACCTCACTAACATCTTGCTTTGTATAACTTCACCATGAAATGGATTTTCCTATTTTTTGAAAACATCTGCCTTGAAAAGTTTTCTATTTAAGCAGGCACAATTTAGTACACTATGACACTTTACTTCATAATTGTGTTCCTGTCTCTCCCTGTTTATATGCACATTCAGTCTGTTCCAGGATTTTCCTCCTGAATAAAATCTTCTTTTTAAAGCTAACACATTAATAAGTGAAGCAGAAAAAAATTAGCACTGTCCTTGCATCCAATCACAAAGATGGATGACACAGCACTGCCAGAACTCAAAATTGTGTAGTAAGCATAAGACATAGAAAGAAAAAAAACCATTAAGTTATATTATTCAGTAAACCCAGTATTTAAATGCTGAACAATATAGTGCAGGAGAAGGGGGGGGGGGGGGGCGGGAATCCTTTGCTTTTTTATACCAAGTTGTTCCACTGCATTCAGCAGCCCACAGACCTGAAGATGAACTCCCAAATAAAATCATAGAATCAACTGGATTGGAAGAGACCTCTGAGACCATCCCAAGGAAAATCTTCTTACAGCTCAATTAACATCTTCATCAGTCCTCTACACCCTTCTGTTCAGTGTCTTTAATATAAATTAAAGTCATCCATTCCCAATAAGAAAAATCAAAGTGATTATGAAGGTTCTGTTCCAAAAGAATGGTGCAAAGGGGTGAATGGGGTCTAAGAAAGAGGAATTCAGTCATTGTGTGAACCAACTGAACAGGTGCCCATCGACACTGCTGACGAAAAGTACAACAGTCAGGGAGCAGACCAGGAGCAAACTCTCCTGTCAGAAGGAGTATATCGTTAAAAGAGCCCCCTGAGGTGCCTGCTTGACTATACAAAGGGTTAAGATGCAGCAGAAGGCTCAGCTTAAGGCCGCTTTCATTCCTAGGGCACAGAACCCGCCTTCATTTGCAAATCTGCTCTGAATGAATCAAGGAATCAGTATGGCACTGATGATGGTTGTCCTGAGGTAAGAAAGCAGCAGGCAAGAAGAGAACAAAATAAAAGCAGAAGACTTCTCCAGCAGGTTAGTCATTGACTATGAGTGTAGAAATACCGCCCATATAACAACAGACCTGCAGACACTGTCATAACCCTCACTGCTTTCCTGAGAGATGCAACAGCCAGTTATAGAATGGGATTTATTTTCATCTGAATCCTGGCTGTATTATTAAATATTTGCACAATGCAGGTGTTTCCTTTCAGAAGGCAAAAGAAGACTAATTTTTACCACAAGAAGACTTACAATCATGTTTTATGGAAAACACGTGCATATTTTTTCTACCTTCTAGTTTACTAATATTTTCCTTCTCCACAAGAGCCAAGGCGGTAACAACCACACAAGACAGTAACAGTAGCTCCAGAAGAATCAGCAAGACATTTCCACACTTTTCTTTCCCTTCCCTTAAAAGGACACACAGTAGCAACAAGGATGCCACTGCCACCCAAAACACCTTTTTATTCCAGTCGTAACTCTTCATCTTCTTAAAAAGCAGCAATGAAACCAACTCCGCTGGGGAGCCAAGAGGCACTAAACGCCAGCCTGAGATACTGCCCAGCACTGTCAGCTGCCCTGGTCACAATCCTCCTCTTTGACTTCCTACTGGCAGCACTCCCACCAGTGCCTTTCACTACACCAGTGGGTCACAATCAGACCTCTTCAGAAAAGCTGGATACAAAGCACCACATATTAAACTTCAGAAAAGCAACTTTACTTTTTAAGACTGCATGTTCTGGGCTTTTTGGGGTTTGGATTTTGTGTTTTGTAGACTGCATCCCGACCCCCGCTCCAAGTTGTTGAATTCCAATGACATCCAGCCTGAGGAATTGCTGTTCCTTGCTCACTGAGTCAGGAGCTGACACCCAGTCTCCTTCCCTGGTAGTAGGTACTGGCTACAGTCACTGCAACTAATGACAGAGTAATTACTGGACAAGAGGCCCTAACACGGGCTTCAAATTGACCTCTGCAGGTCTTCGGATTTACAGAACCATCGTATCTTTTCCCATCCATCTCCCATGTTGTACTCCTGGCACAGCTGGTAGCCCATGGCTTGGACAGGAGCACTCTCTGCTGGGTTAAGAGCTGGCTGGAGGGCCGGGCCCAGAGAGTGCTGGTGAACGGGGCTGCATCCAGCTGGGGGCCGGTCACCAGTGGTGTCCCCCAGGGGTCAGTGTTGGGTCCAGTCCTGTCTAACATCTTTACTGATGATTTAGATGAGGGGATTGAGACCATCATCAGCTAATCTGCTGATGACACCGAGTTGGGAGGGAGTGTTGACCTGCTGGAGGGCAGGAGGGCTCTGCAGAGGGATCTGTATAGACTGGAGAGATGGGCTGATTCCAATGGGATGAAGTTCAATGAGACCAAGTGCCGGGTCCTGCACTTTGGCCACAACAACCCCATGGAGCACTACAGGCTGGGGACAGAGTGGCTGGAGAGGGGCCAGGCACAAAGGGACCTNGACTGGAGCACAAGTGCTATGGGGAGAGGCTGAGGGAGCTGGGGGTGTTTAGTCTGGAGAAGAGGAGGCTCAGAGGTGACCTCCTCACTCTCTAGAACTGCCTGAAGGGAGGTCATAGCCAGGTGGGGCTTGGTCTCTTCTCCCAGGCACTCAGCTATAGGACAAGGGGGCACGGGCTTCAGCTCTGCCAGGGGAAATTTAAGTTGGATATTAGAAAGAAATTCTTTAGAGAGAGAGTGCTCAGGCATTGGAATGGCCTGCCCAGAGAGGTGGGGGATTCACCATCCCTGGAGGTTTTTAAACTGAGATTGGACGTGGCACTGAGTGCCATGATCTGGTAAACGGACTGGAGTTGGACCAAGGGTTGGACTTGATGATCTCGGAGGTCTTTTCCAACCCAATCGATTCTATGATTCTATGATCCCATTCCACAGACACACAGCTAGAATTCTTTCTTTCCTGTTTGCACATCAAAGCAGGGGAAGGGACATGGGAACTCGCCAACACACTCCAGAGCAGTAATTGTTGACCAGATCACAACTTCCTAGCAGTGTGTTCCTAATACATACAAAGCAAAACAATGCACTTCAAAAGCAATGGAATGCCCTCTTCTCATGAAAATCCATTTGGCAGATCTTCAAGTATTCCCACCATTGTAGGTGATCTAGCACGAAATTTTACATAAAACTCAGAATGCAAATTTAAAAAGCTTTAATTACCAAACCTGACAATCTTTCAGATAAATAGCTTCAAGGCCCTTCTTTTGCAGTCTCCCCTTGACCTTCTACTTCCCCAATTGAGTTTTAAGGTGATAAAAAAACCCCAAATGTAACTAAAAACACAATCTCTAAGAAAAGCCAAAGGTTAACCTTAAAAATGATCACAAAGCTACTTTTGTATTTAGATCAGCAAGTAAAAATAAACTCATTTCAGTGGAACAAACTGCCTCACCAGCAGCTTTAACCACACAACACTAACTTCTATTCCCACAATTTCAAGTACATCAACAATACAGGATTATATTCTTGACTAAAACTGCACCATGTCCATTCATCACCACTCTGGAATGTACATTCTCAAGCAGGTGAAAAAACTATGCAGGCAGAAATGATCAAGGCTATTTTAAACATACGCTCTGCTTCTATAGAACTGCATCTTGTACCTACCTGGAAGCATATTTAAAAATGGAGACTTGGCAAACCCAAAGCCCTTAAACTAGAGCAAAATTCTCCGTTTTTGAAAGTTGTTCTGATTATACTTTAACTTAAAAATTAACGTTTAAAAACTACAAAACTATAACCCGACACTCCAGTTTGCAAACTGAAGATGTACTCAAGTTTACACAACCTTTACCTCACCCCTGTATTACTCCAGGACTCCTTGCACTACAGAAAGCAGCTCTATTGAATGTCAACATTCTGAATGCAATAAATTCTAAGAAAATAACAAAAAGGTTACAGACCAGGGGAAATAACTAGTGTAGAAGTTTAAGTCCTGCCCCATCTATTACCTTATCTCTTCAAGCTTCACATTCTAAAGCAAGTTAAGGCTTTAATTGACAAAAGAGAACAAATTCACCTGAAGAGTGCAAAGTTCAAAAAGAAGCAAGGAAGAAGGGTAACAAAAATCCCACTTGGTTGTATTTTCCCCCTCTGCAAGTATCATTTCACACTGCTGCACATTAGGTCCAATCTGTTCCACAAAAGAAATAAAAAGGAAATCAAAAGCAGAAGGGCTTCCACACTCTTACCCTACTTGAGTCAACACCCTGACTCTTGAATGGTAAGGTGCACATCAAAACATAATGTAATTTAATTTCACAGATTCACTTCAGTTCTTTCAAGAGCGGAACGTCACTTGTACTACACTCTTGTCCTTGGATGTTCCTCACCACCAGCAGCCCAAACATCAGGTGTACATTGGTATCTGCAACTAAACGATGCAGAAGACCAATCCTGTGACAACATGTGGTCTTTTCTGGGCCTTGGATAAATCAGCAACATATTTTTAGGATTGTTTCATGATATTATCTTAAGGAACTTGAAATTATTTCAAGGTGNGGGAAGGTAATTAAAAGCTCTTTTCCCATTCCACCTCTGCTTTACATCTTGCAACTACACAGGAAACTTAAGATGTACTTTTGCTGCCCGATCCTGACAAACACATGATAAAGTGAATGCATTAAGGTTCATCATGAGCATGTACCAACAATCAGCTGGTATGCACTTATCATGCTGGTAACGTTTTTTGCTGACAGTGCCCTGTCAACTTAAGAGTCAGTGCTCCCAAGCCATGTTTATTCTTTAAAGATCAAAGACAGCCCAGGCTTCAGGAAAACAATAGGGCAGATTATTGATACTTAACAGACTTCAATATTGAGACCAACAGCAGTGCAACACCTTGCAGAAGTGCAAAGTTTCTGCACCAGCCCCTCCAAACTGGAGGGAAGGCTGTTGCAAAGCATCAGGTAGAGGACAGATTATCATCATCATTTCCAATAACTTCGAGTCCCATACACCCACATAGTACAAATCACTGCAGCAGTACAATTAAATGAAAACATCAGCGTTACTATGTAATAATTTTCAAAAGCAGTGCTTTAGATTTACTTACGTTTTCTTTAGTTTTAGGACACAATACAACCACATTTTTAGGTTTTCTTTTTGCTACTGATATTAGCTGTGGGTACACACTTTTTCCAAGATGAAACCTGAGCTTCTCAAGTAAGCAAGTGATAAGCATCAAAACACACACAAGTGATAGTATCTGAAGTTTGCACTTGGAACTCAGCCTAAACAAGTCTGACAGAATGGTAAAGCTGACTGGATTGCTAAGCATTTTTATTTTTTAGATTTGTTCCATAAGTCATTTAAAAGGGGCTCTCCTCCCTATCACCCAAAAAAATTAGTTCTACTCCAGTGCAAGTCAAAAGAACACTTAGCATAAGCCATTTATATCAGTTCACAAAAAATTCTCCAACATGACCAAAAGTAATACTTTTACTTACATGAGCTTACATTACTTTCATAGACTTGCTTTCAAAATTGAGAGGAGGAAGAAGAAAGTCTGTAACTCTACAAGCTCTCACCAAGAAAAACAGAAACTACTGAGGCATTAAAAGAAAGCTACAAACAAACACAAGTAAATACATCAAGAATGTCTGACAATGAAAATGCAGGCATATCTACACTGTAAGTAACACCAAAAGCTTTCTCTTGGCAGGTCAAATAGGAGGAGAATGTCACGGCACTTTTAGAATTATCATTACAGTTAAACTACTGGTGGTCTCCCTGTCTGTACAGGCCTGAAGAGGTGCCTTAATTCTCAGCCCTAAGTACCTAAGACAGAGACACATCACTGAAAATATCTTCTATAGTGGTCAGTTTGACACCTTTTATGAACATAATTTTTTTTTGTTTCTGTGTTTAAGTAGTGTTCTGATTTTGCACAGGTAAGACACATCAAGTGAAGAATCCCAAACCAATCACTACATTGAGACACGTCCATAACATAATAGCGGATGTTATGACTTCAATTCAACTTGAAATAGGAATCAACTATGCAGTAATGTAAGCAGAGACATTACATGCTTAGGAGACAGACCCATGAGAAACTGCTCCTTCTCCCTAAATCACTGTCATTTCATTAAGATAAATGCCTGGTTTCTAGCCAAGCCATGGTGGAGACAAGCACATAGAGTATTTCAGAAGAGGAACTCTGAAGCGAAAACTAAAAATAGAAGTCCATACATGAATACTGAGAGATGCTACCCATCAAATCCACCTCTTAGCAAGTGTTTCTCATCTGTGCTTAATGGGCAGATGTCTCTTCTGTTTATTCAGCACATTTTTTGAAATGGAAAAGTATGAATGACATTCTAGCTCTTTATCCAACTGGCTGGAGAAGAAATTGGGTAAGCTCGTGGTTACCAGCTGAAATACTTGATAATTTTGGCAAATGACCTGTTTATCCCAGGTTACACCTACAGTTCATTCTACTGTTGCCCCAAAAAACTATCAAGTTATATGTCAAAAAGAACCTGATACTGGGGATGGTGGAAGGAGAAGAAAGCAACAAACATGCAAATTCAACAAGCCCTAGTTCTTTCAGAGGAACCTCTCCCCAGATGAGTAAGAAACCTCAAGAGTTTAGCTTCAGTACACCAGACAAATCTGTTTGATGAGTCAGTTCTACAGAAAAACCTATCAGGAGGCCATAGTTTGCAGAGAAACCATTCAATCCAGAGTATTCTTCCATAAAAAAAAAAAAAAAAAGTCCTGAAAACTAAATAGGAGAAGATAAAAACACTGAAAAAGTTGACCAGAAAGATGAGACAGGAAAGAGTAGTTCCAGCAAAGACAGCTGTGCCACAGTTTTATCAGTAAAGCCAGAACTGAACAGCAAAAGAAAACTTACTATCAGAATGCTTTCAAAGCTTGATTGACAACAGTACCTTCATAGTAATGTAATTTCAAATGAATTGTAAGGGAAATTTGAATCCAGTGACAAAATCTACATTTGTGCTTCTGGTGTCAATGTATTGATTCAATTGCATCTTTTCCACTGATTTTTGCAGGTTCACCTTCAGAAAGTATTTCTTCTGCAATTTAATACCCTAAAAGATACTGTAATGTTATCAACATGTGTAAGTAATGCATCTTTTTTGCCTCACTGTGCCACTTCAGTTGATTTAGACTAACACATGTTGAACTGAGCTACGGAAATTTTTTTCTTCTATGGAAGTTAACTGCAACAACAAAAAAGATTATTTGAATATAAATGAAAATCAATTTCTTTTGTCCTAACAATCACTACAAGGAGTGCAGACTTTATATCCAAAGAATAAGAAAACACTCACTTGGTAATTACACTGTTAGTTAGGTTCCTGCTGTAAAATTAATACTCATTCTATTCTCTTCACTGCATTGCTATACTGGGAAAAATATACTACATTCTTCTACAACTTGAAATTTATGTTTTAGTGCATACTGTCACTGTATACCGTGTAATCAAATAACAATTATAATTACACCAGCTGCTTATTCCTGAATATACACTATTGGTTCAAGAGATTTTAGGCACAGGTTGTGCGTATTTTGCAGTTACTGGAACTGCAGTAAACAGTGAACACCTGTAGTCACACTCCCCCCAAACAAGAAGACAACAACGCCATGCTGCAGAACAGAACCTCAGTGTTAGAATTACTAAAATGTTACACATGATATATATACATATACAGTAACAATCAGATAATATTACTTTGTTTTCCACCTGTCAGCAGAACAGAGATGCTTAGTTTTTGATCCAAACACACTGAATTCAGCCACGCATAGAATCTGAGGTACAGGCAACCAACACAATATATTAAATATAAACACATTCCCTGGAAACAAAGGCTAAATTGTGAATTGCTAAACTTGCCCTTCGTAGGTAATTGTGCTTCTTATTCAAGAGGCTTACTTAGAATTAGACATCCACTTCCCCCAAACATCCAGCACCTTATTTTCAGTGAGAATATGGATTTTCTGTGTCTTTGGAAAGAAAAAAAATAGTTTATCCTTTTAACAGTCTCTTTGGACTACTGGAATTAAAGATTTTATACTTTGGACTTATTTCTCCTCTTTCCATGGCTCCTGCAATTCTGGTACTACCTGATCTAACAACTACTAAAGACAGTAAATAAAAAATCAAGTCGGTCTAATCTTTATTCATGTTCTATTCCTGCAGAAGGTGGTACTGGTACAGTTACTAGCTATGACACCCATTAGGCCTCAGACACTAAAAATAAACATTCACTCGTCAAATTCTTCCAATTCTTCACACCAATTCAAGAAAAAACAACGTCTATACAATATATGCTACTTGGCAGTAAACTGCTTTCCCCCGTATCAGTCCTCACCAACAAAGGGCCATTGTTTTTTTTAATCCCTTCCCTTCCCTGCTCTGCCCAGTCACACACAGCTCTCTTCTCCCTAATCCGCCCATTCTTTAAAGTCACCACATGAACTTTTCGAGGCCGCTTGTTTGCAGTAGCTCTGAATAAACCACACAAACCAAACCTCTCACACACACGACTATTTTTGGAAGGGAAAACTTAACACGAACACAATTTAAACGGACACGAGTCAACATCTGGGCTCAGATAAGAACTGCGCGTGCAGTCAGCAGGGAAGAAACGGTGTTATAGAAAACTGGGGGCTAAAAGCATGGAATGAGAGCCGGCTTTGTCCACGGGCAGTAGCCTAAGTGCCTATCAGTCAGCAAAAGCATTTTTAAAACAGCTGCATCAAAGCTTTCTGCAAGTTAGTCAGCATGTGACAGGCCAGCACATTACAACAGTGCCACAGCAATCTCTGCATAATAGGAGTGCTTGGAGTGACCCGAAAGGTCAGTGTTTTCAAGCATTCCAGTAATCTGTAAATTGCCTTGGCTTATCGCTTGGAAGCAACATAATTACATTGCTTGAAGGGCTAGGACAGTAAAGACAGATTTTAGGTATTATGTTTTGGTTGGCTACATACTAACCTCCTCCACACGGTAAGCACATCGAGGAAATACAGACTAACGAAAAACTTTTTAAAAAAGGAACATTAAAATATGAAAAAGTCTGCTCTTCTGATAGAGGGAAAACTACCTACTAACTTTGGCAACACTGTCAAAAGTAGTTTACCAAGGATAAATATCTTTGAGGGGTTTTCTATTTCTCTAAAAAGTGTTACAAAATGTTTAAAGTTGTTTCCTATAAAAATGTTTTTTAAATAGAGCAAGACTGCAACTACTACTGAGTAAATGAAAAGGTCATGTTCTAGAAGTTAAAAGGCAGAGCAAGCAAAATGCAATTTCATACTAAGGGTTTACTTGGCTTTGAAAAATGGTACTTTCTATCAGAGAAAAAAAACCAAACTACTACTGCCAGTTATAAAAATCCTAAGCACATTCCTCACAGCAAAGCAAGGCCAGTCATTGACTTGATTAACAGATTTTTCTACAAATAGAAAAGAAAAACTGGATCCCTCCGTCAATCTACCTCAGTTGCCAACAGCCTGACCAGGAAGAGCCACACTCTTCCAACCCACTGTGTGACCCACGTGTTTCTGTCTGTGCCACCCCACAGCACATCCATCCCAGCCTGATGCCAAGGCTCAGGGAACACGCACTGGCAGCTCAGCACCGCTCACTTCACCCTGTCCCGGGCAGCACTTTCGCTGCTCAGCGGATCCCTGTCTGCTTCCCCAGCCACTGCACCACCAGAAAATCCAGTTCGAGTGAATTCAAGCATTCACCAGCCACACAGGAGGGAGTAAAACCAAGGACAAATATAAAGAACACAATAAAAAGTCTTAGTTTTATTTCACTCCAAGAGAAGGGGAAAAAAAGCCTATACAATATTTCTCTGAATGCTCGCTTTAGTTTGAAGTATTTTTATTATCAGTAACTACTTAAGGCACAGTTCATTTTTTTTTTTTTT
>VWZG01000449.1:109351-123548 GCA_013396735.1 Grallaria varia
TTTCTTTCTAAATTTCTTTCTTTCTAAATTTCTTTCTTTCTTTCTTTCTAAATTTTTCTTCTAAATTTCTTTCTTCTAAATATCTTTATTTATTTCTTCTAAGTATCTTTTTTCCTTTTTTTGCCTTTATTTTTAATTATTTGTTCCTTCCTTTCCTTCCCATCTTCCTTCTCTTTCCTTCTAACAGTTCTTTAAAATCCATCTCTACTCTTGATATAAATTAGAGGAGCTAGGAATGCCATCTTATTCTATTAGCACTGGTAAAATGCATGTATTTGTTAGTAGATGCAAATTATTTTCAATGAATGTTTTCACTTGTTTTTATACACAGCAATAGCAGGACCATGTTCCTATTCTCTGAAGTTCTTCCTTCAGGAGAATTTTTTCATCTCTTCATTAGTAAATTGCTAACAAACAAACCTACCATCAACAGTACTGAAATTGCCAAATCAAAAGTTAGTCAAGTCAACAGAAAATTATCTTAAGTGAAAGTAACCTAGAATTATATTCCAATTTAACATTTTTTTTAGGAAATCCGTGATGAAGTATTACAAAATTAATGTCTGAAAGAGCGTGTTGTGTTTTGTTAAGACTGTTGGGATTCCTTTTAAAAACCTTTAAGGAAACAGTGGATGTCTCTGTATATATATACACATATTGATATATAGCAAGAGAGATACATGTTAGTGTTTATGCATACATATGCCCTATACATACAGTGCGTTTGGTCAGATACAGATATATACCAAGTTCCATCTGTTAGCTGAAGGATCCAAAGTTTCAAACATATTCCTGATACTACCACTACAGGTCTTGAAAACAGGGTGGCTTCTCCATTTTTACAGAGAAAATTGTCTCAAAAGTCAAATGCTAAAGAAAAGTAAGTGCTTCCTTTAAATAACACTGGCAGATGTCTAAAAAAAAATATTATATTTTCTTGGTAGAAAACATAAAAATAAAACTGTTACTTAAAAAGTATAGAAAGTATAGAAACCATGACCCTAAACTGATTCAAAGGACATAGAAGGATAGTCAGATGCGTGAATTCATCTTCCCAACTGAAGGCACATTACACTGCAAGAACAGGAAGTCTGTTCTCTACTTTGTGTTGACTTAGCTTTTTAAAAAATGTTTTGACCACTTAAAGTTGGAGAAGAAGGAAACTGCAGAACCGCAGCCACTACAGAGACAGCTTCCTGTGGGTTTTGTGGTGTTGGTGGCTCAGAAAAAGAACAATTCATATAAGATCTTTCAGAGATATCAGATAGTTTTGCTGTCCTATGAGGTAGTCTTGGCATGCTTAGCTAGAAGTATGCCTATATATTATCAGTGATGTCATGCAGTTTAGCTGATATTGTATGTCCTGTGTTTGTAGTTGCAACTTGATTTCAGCATTTCAGGAACAAAGGAAAAAGGGAAGGACAAAATCAGAATTCATCATATAAACCAGAAGAGAAGAGAGTACCTCTTTCTAGCTCAAGAAATAACAAAGTGGTTTAAAGAAAGCTGTGGGAAATCCACATCCTTAAAATTACACAGAATTTCAGTGTCTTGATAAATTGAGTCCCATGGGAAAAAAATTAATGTAGTAATGATGTCTGGTAATGATTCTTATCTTCCTCCCACTTCCATGCAGTTAAAGCTTGCTTCCTACATCTACTTACTCTTTAAAAAGCTGGACACTACTGCAGGTGGCCCTTTTAAAAACAGTGTAGAAAAATTCTCAGTACACAGGAAATGGAGTCGTCCAGTAACTCCTTCCCTCTCCCATATTAGACCTGTGTAGTGGGTTGACCCCAGCAGCTTCTAACAGAAACCACCTCTGCAGCCCTCCCCACTACCAAAAAAAATATAAAAACTTCAGCTACAGAAACCCAGGACAACCTGTTAGACCAAATCCCAAACACCTGTACTTGGCCTCTCATTAACAGGTTAAAGCACACACCTCAAGTGCACACCAGAGGTTGGATATGCCCAGAATGGGAATAAACACAACCTATTGGGACAGTCAGTCTGCCTTAAACACCTGCTGTTTAAACTCACTGTTATTTCTTTTCTAACACCTTAAAAAAAGAGTAGTAGGTTTAATACACTGCAAGGGTTTCTTTCTGTTCTGCCAGAACATCACTTCAACTTTTAAGCAAACGGGAAATGTACAAATGGAAATAAAAGTGGGTTGCGGTGGCAACACAACATTATTTTCAGCCTTAAAATACCTGAAGAATTTAACACTGTAGAACTGAAGAGTAATCTCTTTGGTTAAAAGAAACTCGTCTCCTTGGTTTGGACTAGGTCACAGAGTCTTTGTCATCTACTGCTCTGGGTAGTGACAAAACACGAGACCACTGTTGAAGAAGATGTTATCTGTTAGTTTTAGTTGTGGTTCATGGCAGCAGAGCTAATTACAGAAATGTTATGTAACTATTCTGCTTCCCCTCTCAGATGGCTGGTGAACAGAACTGTGTATTTAAATGCACTGCAGCTGATCAAGACTGATTTTACAAAATGCAGCGCTGTGAGGCAGCTACCGGGTGTCAAAATGTCAGGTGTTTCAAGCTGTTCTACTTTCTCCAGGTTTATTTGGGGGAGAGGGGACTGTTAAAATGATCAGAGACAGCTGTGAGACTTGGGCAGGAGCACATTCACTGTTGGATCAACAGTTCCACTGCAGACACTACAACACGCGCCCCACCGATTGCAAACTCTTCTGTTCACAGTTTGCTTTCAGAGAGCACGACTAGCAGGTCATTCTTAGAAACGCCTGCCCAGCCAACAAGGCTAACTGCACAGGAAGCTTTAGGAAATAAAAATGAAGACTGAACACATCCAGGCTTTGTTATTCACAAACTCTTTTCAGAAAGGCAGCCTAGGGACAGCTTAACAAAATTGATTCCGTTCATTACCTCGCTGGCAAACAACTCTGTATCCAAACCCAGACATTTTCCAGGATCCCTTGCACGAGACACAAAGTGACAAAACTGTTCTCTGATCACCACCCCCCACCCCCAACAAAAAAAATCCCCACGGGTAAGGAGGAACAAGAAGGGGGAGAAAAGGTGTGGTTTTCCAACCACCGAGATAGTTTTGAAAGGTGACATCACCGCTACAGTTTCTAGAACACAAATATCAGGCCTGCAATGAGTGCTATGGGAAATTATCATGGCTCATTTTTCTTAGTGAGAAGGGCTTGCATATGAAACACGAAAATATATATTGAAAATTGTCATACTACTGAAATCATTTATAGATAATGGTGCAAAAGTGAGCTCATTTGTTTCTTAATTCTTCATATAAGAAAGACTTTATTGCATAATTGCAAAAACGTATAAACTACCAAACTTTATAACCTGGGTTTTTTGCCACTCAGCTTTTGTCTTTTAGAATGCCAAATTTATTTTTATCCTCTAACCTTTCTTATTACAAGTGGTACTAGACTCCATTCATTCTTTTAACATTCACGTGCACAAACCCATCAAGTCAAGGGACTAACAGTGTGCTTAAAAGTGGGACCAGCAGATTCCACCCATTTAATTCCGGTGTAATCTTTACCTCAGCTGGTAGCTCTGTCCTAGTAGCACCTGCTTTACAAGAGCAACTTCAGAAAGGTTCAGAGGAGATAAATAAGGTGATTAAGCCTCAGATGGTCACGCCCACAGGGTTACGGACTCTTTCCATTTTAGTGTTTCCTTTTGTTCCTACCTCCAGATATTAAAAACAGTTTAAAAAAAGGCACTTGGAAAGATTGCTCTTTGTGTCAGTGTAAGAAACTCAAGTTATCTTATTTGTACCCCCTGCAGCTTTCTTAACTATGTATTATTGGGTTATTATATAGCACAGTGGGGCCACCACTGGTCTGCAGTGGTTTATTGGGGCTCCCGTTGAAAATTATTATCCTTCCAAAATACATTACGGCTGAGACATGATTGCATAAAATATTACTTACAAACATGTTATAAAACACTACAGTAGAACATAGTTTTATGAGTTTTAACTCCATATTTCAATAATTGAGCCTACACCCTCATAAGATCCTATTTAAGACAATTTATCACATACTTTCCATCCTAAAGTTAGGAGTGCTTTTCAGTTACTTTTAGTCTGTAGCAACTAAGTATACATCTGGTTATCCGTGATATTACATATTGCATTTTAGCCATCTGCAATCAATAGCAAAATTTAGCTCCCAGGGACGACAGGTTTTGCAGCATGGCCTGTTTCATCTGTAACTGTTACAATGTGGTTAATAGTAATATTTTTAATTATACACATAAAACTAGCTACAAGGTTTTAAAATTAGTTAAAAAGTTTTCAGTGTATCTAACAGTTTCAAGATGGCAACACACACGAGAGAACACTAGAACAGAAAGTGCTTAGGGTGAGAGGATATCACATTATTTCCTGAGCTGCTGCTGTTGTCAGGAAATCAAAACACATGTCATGGCTTGGCTTTTAGGCTTTGGTATGTCACAGCACATGAAATCAGTAGGAAACACACACTAATGTGATGAAAGCCCCGCATTCCTCTCGTGTTACTTGACCACTTCCTTCTGCTCCTGCGCTGCATCAGCCCCTCCACAGCTGCATCTCACCAGCTCAGTGGGGATAACTGCAGTTATTCTGAAAGAATCACCCCTGTGGCACAGGGGCAGCAATCAGTGGCCAGGTGGGGACTTGAGCTGCAAAGATAATGTGACCATGTGGCTGCACTTGCATAGCATTTACCTACACTTCAAGCACGTAGATCACCTCAGCTACAGATTCTTGGACCTGTGGCCAAAAGGTATCTACTGCCTCACCGAGGTACCTCATCTGACACAGCATTGCTGGCTCCACTCCTTGGATAACTGCATGGCATTTTTCAAGTACTCACCATGCACGTGCAAGAAATTATGAGATGCTCGTTTTTTTAGTTTGGAGATTGTAGTGGGTTGACCCTGGCTGGATTCCATGGACTCCTTAAATCCCTTTCTGCAGCTGGGCAGAAGAGAGAGGGGTCATCCACCCACCACCTTTATGGGCAAAAACAGACTCAAAGTGAGATTATACCTAACATTTATTACTAACAGGATAAAGGCTAAGCTAAAGAGTGAGGAAAAAACCAGTCTTAAAACACACACCACACACACTTTCCCCCCACCCCTCCTTCTGTCCAGGGGGGTTGCAGTTGGTTGTTGTCGCTGCCACTTGCAATGTGAGTTCCCCACCCCTCGGGGTCACTCCTCCATGGGGACAGTAAAGGTTGAGCCCCTGCACCCCAATGGGCCTCCATGGGCTGCAGAGGGACATTCTGCTTCACCACGGGCTACAGGGGACCACAGCTGAGTCCATCTCCTGCTCTGTGGGGTCCCTCCCATGGGAGACAGTCTTTAACAGACTTCTCCAATGTGAGTCCACCCCTCGGGCAGCAGTTCTTCCATATCTGCTGTCCCCAGGGTCACTCCTCCATAGTGGTCAGTCCTTCATGAACGAGATGCACCAGTGTGGGCCCCCCATAGGGCCACANGTCCTTCTCCTGCTCCATGAGGTGCCTCCTCCCCCAGCTCTGCAGTGACCTTGATGTCTGCCTGTTATCCCATGTTCTCACTCTCTGCAATTTCTTCTGCACAACAACCTCCAATTTTTAAATATGTTATCACAGAGGCGTTACTGTGATCTCTAATTGGCTTGGCCCTGGCCAAAGCTGGATGTCCCTCCTGGGGCCAAGTGTCATTGTCTCCCATGGGCCAGAGGAAGCTTTGAGCAGCTTCGAACTGAAGCCACCACTGTAGCCGCCCCACTATTAATCAGCTACAGAAACCCAGGACAGAAATTTATAAATCACTGGCCGTATAAAGGCACAGTGAAACCAGCCATCACTGATCACACTAAAGGCCTCAAAAAGCACATGTGCATTTTACACTTGGTTCCATTAACTGCAACCTGTAATGCATTTTCAATACGATTTTTTCAGAAATAACTAAGTAAGATTTTTATTCAAGATTTACATAACCAAGTTTTGACCACGAATAATACTAAATATGTTTAGCACAGCAAATGAGATTCAAACAGATGCGAAGTACTAAATGATATATT
Source organism: Grallaria varia (assembly GCA_013396735.1). Taxonomy (NCBI): domain Eukaryota; kingdom Metazoa; phylum Chordata; class Aves; order Passeriformes; family Formicariidae; genus Grallaria; species Grallaria varia. The sequence continues at coordinate 115,424 of VWZG01000449.1, forward strand.
TTGATGAGTCATCACACTGCATATACCGATGGAGTCCGAATTTCAGTCCAAACTTTCTCTCAGCTAAATAGATGCAATCCAGGTCTCTAGGCATTTATACTGCAAGCAGATTTGTAAACTGATTTACACTTGCCAAAGCAGAAGCTCTTCAGAGAAAGTCACACTTGGCACGTGCAGGAATGGCAGGGCTCAATTCTCCGCTCAGCGCTGCTGGCTGGGCACTCACTTACCCAGGAAACATCAGTCATTGATAAGATAAACATACATGGCTAAGAGTGTGTCTTCACTTCAACTCCAGCTTTAAATCTGAGAAACCCACAGTCAGATTCTCCTGACCCTGCTGCATTACCACAGAATCCATGGCTTTGGTTTGGCCATTCTTGCCACAACCTTTGTCATAGTGAAGCCAAGAGGCTCTAATCAGAATGATGCTTTAATCCAGCTAAACCTATAGAGCCAGTACAGAAAGAGTCAAAGCGAAAATATTTGCAGTGCAAAGCTCAAAGCTAAAAGGGCAAATGCTGTATTTACCACACGGGGGTGACTGTTTCTCATCCGAGTGTTTAGGCAGAATAGGCTTTGCAGAATCCACATTATATCAATTTCATTAGCTAAATCTCTTCTTTACACATCTGTCAGCTCAATGCAGTGTGCAAACTGAAAAACTGTAACTGTCACATCCTTTTTTAAATGTGTGAGATTATAACACTTGTGAAAAGTGCTAAAGCAAGAGCCTAGGGATTGAAATGTTTCTTGTTTTCTGAGCAGGTAAAGCAAGGACAAGCATTAAAGCAAGTTTGCCAGTGAAGTCCAGTCACTGTGGCTCTTTACAGTCCCTCGATCCCGTCGCCTGAAAGCTTGTCCAGTATTTACAGTCACAGAATTGGTGAGTTGGAAGGGACCCACAAGGATCATTGAGTACAGCTGATTTCCAATGTTATGCTCTAGTCTAATAAAAGATACAGCTTCCCATCATAAAACTTGCTTCCTAGCTAGCAAGTACTTCAAAAGCCTTTTCCGAAATGGAGAAACCAATTTTTGGCAAGTTTTCAATATTTAATGAGCCACATAATACTTTTACTTCTTGTATTATTTTAAAATGAGTAAATATTATAATTAACAAGAAGATGCTTGATGCTGAAGAGATTTATGCAGCTTCTTACGATAAATGTAAGAAGTGTTTTGCAGAAGATCTTCCCCAGATACTTCATTCAGACTTACCTTCCCATACCTTTCAAAAGCTCCTCATTAGAAGGGGCAGCCTTCAAAATACACTGTTTTTGTCTCCTGAAGACCCAATTACAAGTATGGAGCTTGAAATCAACTCTGTGACTCTTTCCTGGCTATGTGTCACCCTGACATTTATCAGAACATCAAATACATGCACTGATGCTTTTTAGACATGTGCTGCTGAACAAATAGATTTCATTCTGATTCTGAATGTTTCTCTCAGGGTACCCATATTCTGTTTTCACAGCTGGGCATATCTTTGCTTTCTGAACACCCCTAAATCATCACAGAAAGCATCCAAAACCACTTTAATAAAAGAAAACACCTTTTTGTACACTTGTCTTACAGTACAGACTGATTTTTTTTCCCCAGTCTATTTATTTTCATTTCTATAACTGTATCAGGGCCCTGGCTGCATTAATAGGCCTTAATAGCCCTGAAAAATTGATTATGAAGGTAATTAATTGTGTCTCTTTAAAAGCCCTGTAATGTGGAGGCAGCAACTGGGGTTGACAGAGATTTACAAGGAGGAGGGAAGAAGGTGAGGTGGAGGCATTTTTCCCCCATGAACATCATAATATTTGTCATAACTCAGATGAAATCTCCTCTCTCTGTTCCCCAGCCAGGGCTGCATCATGAGCAGTTAACCCACTCATTATTCTTGGCACAGAAATAAATTAGAGAGGCAACCACTGAATGCTTAGATCATTTCAGAAAAATCAGTGAAACAATCTCTATGTACGTAAGCACATTTGAGAAGGATTACAAATCACGTACAACATTTATTATATCTGCAAACGCACAAGACAATACGGTAGCTGTTGCCCTCATTGTATTAAAAACAACAAATAAAATCTGAACTTTGCAAAATCTTTGCTGGTATTATATGCAAGGTCAGCTTTACCCATGCATGGTCATGAAAGGCCCAGAGACAGGGGTGTGAGCAGTGATGGGTCCCTGCAGCAACACACGCCCTGTCTTGTCCAACCTGTCCAACCTGAGAGCCAGAGGAGCAGAAGGTGAATGAGTCTTCAGAACACATCATTGCCTTAGTACTTCATAATACTACAACACAGGTAATGAGATCTTATCAAAACGTTGTTTAATGTCTTGACTCGAGCTGGATGGTGAGTGCAGGAACACTGCTATTCGAGTTCAAATTTGAATTTCATTAGGTATCATATTTCATTTTAAAATTAATATTTTGTTTCTAAGTGAGCAGATTGGATTGTGTAACTGAAAGCTTCGTCACAGCCTTTTCCATGTCACTGCAAAAATCATTCCAGTGGTCTTAAGGACAAGTTGACTGAGGTTTCTCAAATATATGTGCTATAGATGCAGATAAACTTTGTCTTGTTTTTTAATTACAATGATTACTTTCCATTTTCCTGCCTGCACTGCAAAAGCAAATATTGACCTTACATGACCCTCCAACTCCCCTTCCAAAAACTGTCACCAGCGAAGATGGGCAGTACCCCACTGACACACTGTTGTGTGGCAGTCAGGGACAGAGGAAGGAACAGCCTCAGTGAGAAGCACACCCGGGGACAATCTGCTTTACCACTATTCTGTTACTCTCTAGACAGCATGAAAAATAGCATTGTGCAGCACCACCAGCATGCTTCTTCTTTTTAAAGACACGGTTCTTGTATTTGCAACCGAAATTAATTCAGCCAGCATATGCAGTCCTTTATTAAAGGGCTCTCTGCACATAAGCAAACAGAGATACTGGGCGAAGTCACGCGTTTGAGGCTGTTTGGGAGAGATTTCTTGTTTATTCAGGGTTATTTAGGGCTGCCTCCCCTCAAACACAGTCCTCCTGCACTGACCCCGGGAGTCACCCGAAAGGCAGCTCTGGTGTCCACCAAGCCCTGCGTTGACTGGGGAAAAGGCAACTTACAACCTCTGCCAAAGGACTCCCCCCAAACCCTCCGAGCAGAGCTGGTTAAAGGGCACAGTGAGTCAGGGGACTGCCTCTGGAGGCACCTTCCCAGCACACCCGCTCTGACCTGCCCTGCTCACTTAGCCATGCTCCAGCTGCACGGCACAGCGCTCTGCCCCCGGCACAGCCTCTGCCATGGAAACCTTCTTCAGACTCCAGAGGAGCCCGACTCCCTGCATTGCAAGTATTTTTAGAAATTACCCTGTTGCTGCAGTGCATTACAAATGAAACAAATGCACCCTTATATAACATTATTACGATTATATTGCAGTCTTTGCCTCGGAGAGACAGCGGCACCACAGCCACTGAGCTTCTGCCACAGGAAGGGGCAGAAGGCGCTGCCCAGCTGGACACTGAGTGCATTGGATCTTGCACAAAAGTGAGGTAGAACAGAATACTTGGGTTGAGGGTATCACCTAACTCCATCAAAAAGTTATGTGTATATAAATCTTCAGTGACTTGCAGCATGAAAACAAATTCCCAAGCCTCCAGCTGAGATTTCAACTCATTTTGCATTTCTAATCATGCTTGAACTGCTCTTGAAAACACTGAAATCTGTTTCTGACAGCATAGCAAAGCATCCAATGGGCAAGGCAAATATTGTAGTAACCTGCACGAGCAATCTGATAGTTACTGTGGAATCTGTCCTCTGCCCTTTATCTTCTCTGGGGAAGCCGGTACTGATTATGAAAACACAGTAATAAGATGTTCCAGAAATCTATAAATTTTGTATCCATTTTTAACATTTATTTCAATATTTTAAGCAAATCCTTAATTTGTGATGTTATCTTTCCATTTCTATTCTTTGCTATACAGAAAAAGTATTTAATAGATGCCCTTTGATGTCAATACACTTTCACAGACGGACAATTTTCTTCTGAACAAACTTGTTTCTGTAAATATAAATGCCATGCAAACATAACCGGCACAGTCCTGTCTGTGGTAACTGCTGTGACTAATTCATGACTGTTGCTACTGTCAGGGACGTTTATTAACCTGCACTTTGCAATGAAAGGGCAAACAACTGTGACTACACCTATATTTTAGCAGCAGGAGAATACAGATGTTGAATTCTGGACTGCACTGGGCTCACACTCCTCCAGCTCTGGAAAAAGTTTCAAAGACAGTCTTTCTCATTTTTCTTTTTCAGTTTTTTGGGTTTCTTTATATGGAGATTATTTACTAGGCTCTTCCACTTTGTTACATCACATATCTGAAGAAAAAACCAGCACAAAATACATAGCGCGATGCATACTGGCTTTCAACATTCCTTTTTCAAGCATTTTCTGGGACCTTTTTAGGAGCAAGTATTCATTGTTCACAGCAAATTCTCCTGTGTGACCTTCGTGTTGTCGCCTCTGCCTCGCTAAGGAGGATCATCATGGCTCGGCTTTGCAAACGAAGATTTGGGCAGGGCTCTCCCCATGCTTGCTGCAAGCGCGCTGATGGCTAAAGAGGCCGATGCGAGATGGGCAATTCTGGCTGCAAAAGGCACAGCAGAAAGTCTCCATAGGTGGTGTTGGCGAGGCACGGTTCTTTCTGCATTGTCTTTTCTCCTCCAGACTGATTCTGTGTGTGTCCTCAAAGGAATCAGCAGCGTTATGGATGGTGTGTCTCCACGCCTCGCAATTGGAGGCCAGAGTGGACCATTGATGGTAGACCACTGATGATAGTTCCCATGCTGTGTCTCCATGCCTCCTGATTAGAGGCCAGAGTGGACCATTGATGGTAGACCACTGATGATAGTTCCCATGGTGTGTCTCCATGCCTTCCGACCGGAGGCCAAAGTGGACCATTGATGGTAGTCAATATGGCCAAGGCTGAGGTGCTGTTTCAGAGAGTCCTTGTATCTCCTCTTCGGGGCTCCTCTCTTGTTGCAGCTAGTGGTGAGTTCACCACAGAGCACGATCTTAGGGAGGTGGTGATCCTCCATCCTGGAGACGTGCCCTGCCCAGCGCAGCTGCGTTCTCAGCAGCATGGCCTCAATACTGGTGAGTGCTGCCTGTTCAAGGACAGACACATTGGTCACATAATCAGACCAGTGGATGTTCAGGATAGTGCGGAGGCAGCGCTGATGGAAGCGTTCGAGGAGTCGCAGGTGGCGGCAGTAGATGACCCATGATTCAGACCCATATAAAAGAGTGGACAGCACAATGGCTTTGTAGACACTAATCTTGGTACTTTTCTTCAGGTTTTTATTGTGCCAGACTCTTTTATAGAGTCTTCCAAAGGCACTGTACGCCTTTGCTAACCTGTTGTCTATCTCTTGGTCAATCTTACCATCTGAGGAAATGATGCTTCCCAGATAGGTGAACTGCTGGACTGACTTGAGTTCTGATTCACCTATGATGATGTGAGGGTGATGGAAGGCTTCCTGAGGTGCAGGTTGGAAGAGAATTTCTGTCTTCTTCAAGCTGACCTCCAGCCCAAAAAGCTCAGCAGCCTCTGCAAAGCAGGATGTTAAGCGCTGCAGAGCTGCTTCTGTGTGAGCAACGAGGGCGGCATCATCAGCAAAAAGCAGCTCCCAGACAAGGTGATTGAGGGTCTTGGTGTGGGCCTTCAGTCTCCTGAGGTTGAACGGGCTTCCATCAGTATGGTATCGGATGTAGATGCCATTTTCTTCATCAAGGTCTGCCGTGGCCCTTTGGAGCATCATACTGAAGAATATTGTGAACAGAGTTGGTGCGAGAACACAACCTTGCTTCATGCCAGTGGTTATTGGAAAGGGCTCAGAGAGTGCATCGCCATATCTGACTTGGCCACGCTGATATAAGGAGGATCACTGAGGTCCAAACAGCACCAACACCTGGGTTTTACTGCCCGGATGCCACTGGCATGCTCAGTGACTGGGGTTAGTCACTGAACTTCTCTGTACTTCAGTAAAACATCAATGGGGGCCGTGTGGTCAAACAAATGGAGCTTCAGAAAGTAACCAGTGGTACCCAAATGCACAGTAAAAATGTGCTGTAAAACTGTAATTGAAAAAAGATAAAATATTGGCAGCTATTCTTAAGAACTCGTGTGACTTGCACATTTAATCATTGCTATTTTCATGACAGTTTGTCTCTCCTGACCAAGTGTCTTGAAGGGTGTTTTATCTCAGCAAGGGGCCTTATTGCAGCTCAGTAAGGACCGACAAAATATGGGAATTTGGCAGGTTGCTCTTCACAGAACAGGCCACCTGTAGAAAGTGTTTGCAGATACAGTGAGACTGTCTGGGCTTTTTAGAAACCTCCGTTACACTGCAAAATACAGACTGATTTTTAATTTCTGCATTATTACCACCCACTGCAGTTGTGTAATCTCCACCCTCGGAGGTTTCCAAGACCTGACTGGTCACAGCCCTGAGCAACCTGAGAACTGACCCTGCTCTGAGAGGAGCCTGGAGCCCTGGTTAGGTCCCTTCGAACCTGAATTATTTCACAATCCATTTTGGGCAGTTTTTTTCTGCCTTCTTCCTCATGTTTTTCAGCATTTCCCTGCTAGACTAGGGACTCTAATACAGAGGTTGTTATCTCGGCAGAAAATTCAGGTGTCCAATCTTTAATAAGGTTGTTTTTATGAAAGATTTTGTACAATTTCAGGACAATCAGTACTTACGGCAGATTTGCATGTTATTTGGTTTTGATTGAAATCTTGGTTTTGCCAAACCTGGAACCATCAGGAAATTGGAGGAAAAAAGCACCAAGTTATTTATACTTTTCAGTTCTTCTATGTAAAATCTGCTCCTTTTTAACTGATGCCTGTGTGTTTCAAATTTTAGGTACTGCACTGCTGGGCCTGATCCATTGCCTTCTCTGCCTTCCAGAAACTGATGGGTATGAACTTGCAGTAAATATTTTAAGTGATTAAAGCCCTGCAAAGGAGACTGAGTTACATGTGAAAATCACTGTTCTGAATCAGCTTTTTCCTTGTGAAAATTAGAATTTGTTCAGGTTTTCACCTCTGTATTAGCCTGTGTTTGCAATGGAATATTAATTTTATGTTCTGCACATTTTCTACATCCCCAAATATCTTTCTAAATTATTTTCCACCTCCAGTAGAGGTCAATTTTCAAGCTTCTTAAGTAATAGCAGTGAGCTCTATTACACCTTTTCCCTTCTTTCTACTGTCTGACAGGAGCCATTACTGCCATTTGGCAAACAGCATGCTTTTACTTTTTTTTTTCCTTATTCCTTTCTTAAAGAGATTCTGTAAGAGTTATAAAAAGCAGGTCAGCTCTGCAAACACCTATGGAAGAATTTTTCCTGTTTTTAAAAGGTAATGTGAAAACAAAATAACTTACATTTGAAAGTTATTAAAATGACTGCTGGAGTCAGGAACCAAAAAAAAAAAAAGAAGCCAGAAAATTATCAACTAAGATGTAGTTGTTTTCACTTCCACCTTATCTATACTTAGGATTTTTCATCCAATTGTTGTTGCTATTTTATCTTCTTTAAGCACCATTCTATATGCAAACATGATCACCTTCAGTACTTTCCTCTTACGGATTTAAGAACTGTAATGCTAGACCAAAATACCTTTTCTTTTTTTTTTCCCCCCTCCCTTGCAAATCCAAGCTGGTATAAATGGCTCCAGTGAGTAATTTTCCTTCAGGGCCTCTCCATAAGTCTGGCATATTCTCTGACTGTCCACATTGCTGAAGGTTGCTCACAGCTCTGAGCGAAACAGAGAGCGCGCTGCCGTCCCCATGATCCAAGGAGACAACCCCTCGATGAGTTACACAGAAAAGGACTCTCTCTTTCCTCAAACACTCGGGCACTCTTCAGCCTCTTCCCAAAGCCTGTTCGCACGTCAAGCTCCTGGTGGATTTTGGATACGTGTCCTGGGTTTCTGTAGCTGAACTATATTTTTGGTAGTGGGGGGGCTGCAGAGGTGGCTTCTGTTCAAAGCTGCTCGAAGCTTCCCCTGGCCCATGGGAGCCAATGACACTTGGCCCCAGGAGGGACATCC
>VWZG01000449.1:123966-175359 GCA_013396735.1 Grallaria varia
GATGGACTCAGCTGTGGTCCCCTGTAGCCCGTGGTGAAGCAGAATGTCCCTCTGCAGCCCATGGAGGCCCATTGGGGTGCAGGGGCTCAACCTTTACTGCCCCCATGGAGGAGTGACCCCGAGGGGTGGGGAACTCACATTGCAAGTGGCAGCAACAACAACTGACTGCAACCCCCTGGACAGATGGAGGGGTGGGGGGAAGTGTGTGTGGTGTGTGTTTTAAGATGGGTTTTTTCCTCACTCTTTAGCTTAGCTTTTATCCTGTTAGTAATAAATTTAGGTATTATCTCATTTTGAGTCTGTTTTTTGCCCATAAAGGTGGCGGGTGGATGACCCCTCTCTCTTCTGCCCAGTTGCAGAAAGGGATTTAATGAGTCCATGGAATCCAGCCAGGGTCAACCCACCACAATATGCAAGCCCAGCAATCTACCCCTAATCAGTGAGTCACCATGGCATGATTATCCTACGATTAAACCACTTTTGCTTCCTTTTGCTGTGGCTGCTCCACACTGGGACCTTTCCCGGTAAGTCCACATCCTCCTGCTCAGAGATCTCTTGATCTCTTCAGTATACCTTGTTTGAGATCGTAGCACCGAGGATTGTTGGATTGAGCACCACCGGAAGGCAATAAATCACAATTTAATAATTTCTGTGATCAACTGTTCCTCCTCCGAGCCGGTTCATCCCAAACAATCAGCACTATTTTCCAGTTGTTGCAAGCCAGGTGGAGGAAGCACTGCTAAGACTTCTTGGTTACCTTTGGTAGTCAAAATGACAACTACAAAGAAGCTGCTGCACAAAAGCCATGGGAATAGAGGAGAATCAGCCAAAAGGTGATGCCACAGCGAGCAGCTGGAAAGGGGGGAACAGCTGTTTTGGGAGACAGGGATGTACCCAGGTCTACTCTCACCGACATAAATTTAATCCGCAAATCAAACCCAATCCATTGCAGTAGTAAAAGTGACAAACAACTCACAACAAAACCTGGTCATGAGACAGGTTCTCTGGAACAAGCCTCAAACAGCCGCAGTGATCACATGAGCAGCCTCTAAGTCAGCCACATGCAGGGCTATGAACTCGCAGGCAGCAGAGGGGACAGACACGCACAGTGGCATTCCAGCTCTGCCTTGGAACCGCAGTGACAGGGATGGACACAACTGTCTGTTGTTCTCTGTAAGAGATCTGTAGCTCTTTGTGACATCCCCCAAGTCTTTTGTGCCTTGAAGATAAAAACCTGTCAGGCAGAGGCAGCGTTCCTCTAGCATTTTACAGAATGTTCCTGCCCTCTTTCATAACGCACTGAGAGGTATTTTCTCCGTGCATTGTGCACTGGTGTCGACTGTAACCTAAACAGTACCACAAGATGCCAGTTTTCTAAGACTGTATTTCAGTTTTTCAGAAGTTTGCAAAACCGTGGTGTCCTTAAACGAAAAACCTCATCATGCAGAGGACTGAAGGAAAACTGAATTAACTAAAGAGCCCTAAAGCTGCCTCAGTTCAGACTTGTTCCCAAGAGAACATTGCTGGGGGCCAACTCCTGCCGCTTCCTCCTCTGCTTTCTGTTGCTGGCAAGACCAAAGCTATTTTTTACTGACATGCCACTTGTAATATGCTGTGAAATGCCGACAAAATGCAAAGAGAGGTTGCAAGATAACTCGATAAACATCCAACATCAGTTTCCAAAGCCTAGGAACAATTTTGGGATGCTCTGAACCCAGGTAACACAGGGATGACATTACTCGGTATGGTGTTGTTGTGGTGTGGTTGGACAGAACAGTCGGCTGTGAGACGAACAGCCCTCTGATGTGCAAAAGCATATTCTACCATCTTTGTACTTGGACTACTGCACATAAGTGGCTCTTGATCAATAGTTTTGCTGTGCTTTTGACTTTCTGTATAACTGCTCAAATCAACTTGTTCAGTTTAATCACCTATGAAGTAAAAAATAAAATACATAAGTACTTTTGTCAACCAGTTCAACATCTTCTGATGGATGTGTTATATAAATGGTGTTTATTACAGTAAACATTTCTTTGCTATATTCACAATTTTCTTATCTAGCTCCAAACAGAATTTGAAACATCTTGATAATACTTCATTGATGCCCTTTACTTTTGAACTTGGATTTTAAACATGGGTGTCCTCCTCTGTTCAATCTACTTTCAGCCTTGTTCTCTCTGATCTTTCTCCTGATCGCCTGACAGAAGTTGCTCTGTCATTTGTGCTGCTTCAGCAATCTCAGACTCTTGACTGCCTTTAACCTACTGAATCATTTCCTGGCTTCATGTGACGTCTGTAAACTCCTCTTTACCTGAATCTGAAGATGAGCATTTCAATCCACTTTTCTCCACTCTAGCAAACTCACAAGCTAGGATGAATTTTGCAAGATAGCAATTTTTGCCACTTTTCAAATCCAGCTTTTCATTCACCGTCTCTGTCATTTTCTTTTTGTCTTGCTAGGTAAAGAGCTTACACCTCTTTCTTTCTGTTCCTTTTTTGTAAATAACTTCGAACAATGAGAAAAATAAGGTTATCTAAGGATGCAGGTACACTTACAAAATGTCAGAAAACCAGATTTTTGGCAGCAATCCCAAAGTAAAACAAAGATATTCTGGGAAGGCCCACATTTAAAAATAAATTCTATTCTAAAGCAGGGGTCCTGTGCTTTTTCAGAGGAATGAGTTCTGTCGTTCCTTACACTGTAGAACCTCACACACTGTAAGATCCTCACTGAAATGAGCTGAGTGTCACACAGTTACAGCCCTGCAGCACATCCCCATCTCTCTCCTCGCACTGCCCCGAGCGAAGCCTCCCATCTGCTGACAACACCCCTCTGCCCAGCCTGCAGCAGCACAGAAACCACAGTTATTATTTGAAAGAAAATTCGGAGGATTCTATCTACCTCATTTTCGGTTGTGTTTTAAAGGAGTTAAGAGCTGGAAATAGAGGGAAGAGGCAGCAGCTGCAGCGTAATAACAAAGAGAACACAACTGTAGCTCTGTGGAACAACCAGTGGAGTTTGTTCAGTGAGGGCAGCAATGGAATCAAAGAATTTTAAAGCTGTCCTTCTGTCCTAGTCTCCTGCTCACGAGGTCACCTTGCATAAGGTTTTATCTGTCTGTATTTCTTTGGGCAGACACTGCTTTTCATTTCTTCTGGAAGGTGCAGCCCAGGGGAAGGCAAGTCATGGACACTGTCCATGCCTGGGGTTCCTGCAGTTCCTTGTGTAAATCAGCAGAATGCTACAAGCCCAATTCCTCATAGGAGAGGGAGCTGGGGTGGGGAAAGCACAGGTCTCCTCATGTCAATGATATCGTGGGAATTCTCTTCTGGACTCTCACAAGTCCTCTGGAATTCTCCATGTCACAGCAGCACACGGGAGGAAACCAGACTCCCAGTTGAGTTAAGTGAAAAATAGAACCCTTGCCCCTCAATAAGACAAGGTATTTCTTTGACTGATTGTCAGAAATAAGAAGAGCTATAGGAACTACACTTGTAACCTGAAAAATAAAACATTACCTAAGCTGAACCTGCCCAGAGGCTGAAGCACTAGAGAAGTGCTGGAGGAGCAGGACAGCAACCAGACACTTCTGGTGAGTGCCAGGCTTACACATCCTGCAGCGTGTCTGCTGCTGGGGACACTGCTGTGGCCTTAGAAAAAAATTCAGCTGTGACCCAGACCGCTTTTTGCTTTGTTATTTTCCTTAAATACTACTATTTTTAATGTTTCTATGTTTTATTGTTTCAGCTCCTATGGAATACTGATCTGGTACTGTACAGCTGCTTTCAGACACGCACAGGAGACGCTCTTAAGATCTCCTGGTAACACCAGCCTCAATCATTTTCTAGCCAAAAAGTGCTGCTCTTCAGATGGATTTCAGCGCCCTGTGGAATGAATAGACGCTGCATATGGTAGTGCAGTGTTTCCAGATTTCCACTCTGCAGATGGCCATAGCATTTTCCACATGACTCCTACTGTAATACCAGAAGCACATAAGTCATTTATAAGTAACTGATATGTGCCAGCACCTTCTAGTGCTCTGTGCAGTATTCAAAGCAGAACACACAGTACAAAAGACACAACAGCACGTCTCCTTGTTTTAATTTTATAAAGAGCATATATGCATCCAGGAAAAGCAGAAAAGCAGAACAAACACTGATATGTTATCTAGCATGTGAAAATATCAGAACGTCCGTTAAATACAAAAAACTAAAATGCAAGAGAATTATGAAGGGCATGCCCAGAGAAAATAAGATTTTTTTGGTGGTGTGGTCAAGCCTCTGAAAATACCATTACTGTTGATCTGAATTCCATTGTATAATTGGCAATTACTTCGTTACTGGAGAAAGAGGTCTCAAATTGCTGAGAATGACCTTTCTGTCTTCGTTTTCCATCCTCTTTTTCCTTCCATTGGACTAAACAGATATATACTTTATTTTTGCCCTTTTTTATGATAAGATGTAATAAAATAACTTCTAAAAAGTTAGTAACAGGAGATACGGGTTGAAAAATATCAAAGAATACAAAATAAATTGTATGGCTTTTGTTGCTAAGAAAATATGGAGTGACGAATGAGATCCCACCAGCTTTTGACATCAAAGTATTCAATATGTTACGTAGAAATCTGGCAACAAAAAAATAAAATAAAATAAAAAGTTACCACTAGTACCACAAGTAACCATCCAGGACACACAAATACCATTTTCTGTTTCATTCTAAGCATATTTCATTTCAATGTGAAGCTTCTTAGTTAATTTTTTTTCTTTAGACTCCTGATGAGGAAATTCAGGTGCAATTGTCCCGGGGGATGGTATGCTGGGCACACCAAGAGACACCTGCAGGGTCCCTACCTCGACTCCTTCCAGCTACAGCCACGTGTGTGGCCCCGATCAACCTCAGTAGCAGCAAAATTGTACTTCCATCTCAGAAGAAACTTATTAAAACATTCTTCTGAGCCACCAGAAAAAACCTGCTTCGGAGTGAAGGGGGAACAGACAAAATTATGACAACACAGGAACTGGATGTGAGCACCTGACACCACTAAGACAGCAAATCATAATGAAATTTTAATTCAAATCCAAACTGGCAATACGTTCCCTTTAACAAGTCTGATCCATATCCACTGTGCTCTCGTGAAAGGGCAACTGTCAGAAATCAGAATATTTGATCTTGTTATGGAAATGCACTCGCCTGTAAGAGCCAAGCAACTCCAGTTCGGCCAGAACCTGGGCTCTGTGAATGGTGGGCACTTTCAGAGTAGAACACAATCCCTGATGAGACTGCAGGACTGCAAGGGAACCACTTCATAGTTGGAACATCTTTGTTTCAACACAGCTCTCCTTTCATGAAGCTAATATCAAACTACCAATAATGTTTTACAAATATAAAAGGAGTGCTTACTATCCAAACTTGGATAACTAAAAAGTTTCTTGTCTGGTACATGAGAAGTGAGTTAAAAAAAAGTTGCTTTTACGTTGGTCTAGTGGTGCAGACTTTGCTTATCAAGCCCATGGCATATGAAAAAAAAAAAACAATCAGAGCTGCAGTGTAGGTTTAGGGCCAGGACATCAGGGATCATGGAGAAGGTGAATTAAAATTACCCATTTTGCCCCTGAAGTTTAGTCTCCAGCATGATTTGGAAACAGGTGGGCACAACTTACATTAACTGAATCAGTGAGGACCTTAATGGCGTTTCCCAGGATCCAACAGGGTACAGAGTCAAGAGAACAAGTGTGAGCTCAAGTCTTGTTTCTCTTCCCCAGCTCTGGGATGTGAAGCCCAGCCACAGGCTGGTGCTGAAGGCAGCTCTGCTGCTTTATCTCAACACCCTGGCTGGGGAATCCCTATGAGACCAGTCGAGCCAATTCTGAGCTTCAGTTGTCCCCAAAGCAGCCTGAATTGGCCACTCCAACTGACTACAGCGACTGGATTAGGCTGTTGAATATAACGAAATGTTTTCCTTTTTTTTTGTTTCAAATCTGCTTGTCAATGAAGTCAATGAAGAACACAACACTTCTGAACGTCAATAGAGGTGACCGACTGCAGATCCAGCAGCTCACACCACGTTTTCAGAGAAAATTTGACACCGGTTAAAATGATGGAGACGGGTTTGTAAAGAAACATGAAGAAGAGGGGAACATTCCTTTTTTATTATGTGAACTCCCACATGTGAGGTCATGAGGAATTTGTGTGGGAACTTATTTACAAAACTGGGACTTTCTGTCATTACACTGCACTGAAGCTGGAAAAAAAAATTACCATGCTATAAGTCAAATGTCACAGCAGAACTAAATATGCTGGAATTCTTGGGAAGTGTTCTAATGCTTTCAGCTCAAAAGAAGCGTACACTGCTTTTTATAGCAAGGAATTTTAATTATTAGTAGTTTTTGGCAATCCTTATAGTCCACTGGCATTTTCTAACCCACAGAGATTAAAACCTGAAGAGAAACAGAAGGTGGTAGAAAAGGAAAGAATGACTAATTGAAGTACTCAACATCTACTTATCCATGACTTACTAACACAGATATGTGAGCAGGAGTTCAAGATCAAGCCATTGCTCCTGTTTTCTCCCAAACTGCACCATTATTAAACAACCAAATTCTTGTAACAGCCAAAAGAGGTCAGAGGGAAGTGGGAAGGTGACTGTATCACATCAGGGGTGGCAGTAAAAGCTGGACTGAGGAAGGACTAGCAAAACAGTTTGCCAAGAAAACAGGAAGAAATCCAGGAAGGGTTGTTTTCTTCTACCAAATCACAGTACCGGCATCTGTGGCACTTACATGTAAGTCAGTCACAGTGGATTTCCAGGTAAACAAGTTCCTGCCCTGCACTGCTTCCAGGATGAAGACATGCTGACACGACCAGGTTTCCACAGCCTCCACCTCACTTCTTCCTCTTGTGACCTTCCTATCCATATATCCTATCCATATCTTACAAGGCAAATGCAGCCTCTGTTTCCCAGGTCCTCGTCTGTGTTCACCACAGCCTCTCTTCGACACATCCCTGGGACTGTCACACAGCCACAAAGAATACCAGGCTCAAATGTTTCAGGGCAGCCCCACAGCTCTGCCCTGGGAGCCACATCCTACAAGCTTTGCCCCATTCTTTTGCCCCATGAGCCACATCCCATGAGCTTTGCCCCATTCTTTTGCCCCATGAGCCAATGCCTACGAGCTTTGCCCTATTCTTTTGCCCTGTGAGCCCCAGCCTGTGAGCTTTGCCCCATTCTTTTGCCCCGTGAGCCACATCCTACAAGCTTTGCCCTATTCTTTTGCCCCGTGAGCCACATCCTACGAGCTTTGCCCCATTCTTTTGCCCTGTGAGCCACATCCTACGAGCTTTGCCCTATTCTTTTGCCCCGTGAGCCACAGCCCACGAGCTTTGCCCCATTCTTTTGCCCCGTGAGCCACATCCTACGAGCTTTGCCCCATTCTTTTGCCCCATGAGCCACATCCTACAAGTTTTGCCCCATTCTTTTGCCCTGTAGGCCCCATCCTACGAGCTTTGCCCCACTCTTTTGCCCCGTGAGCCACATCCTACGCCCCTCAGCTGAGATGCTGAACGGCACTTCCCAGCCTCCTGCCTACTCATTGTGCTGCTCCAGACTCCGGCGTGCACCTTCTGGCTCCAGACTGCTGACTCTTTCTCAGCCACAGGGCGTGTGACTCAGGTTTGCTGCTCGTGGCAGGAACACACCCCTGCTGTGATGAACATCTGGAAGGAATACTTCAGACACTGCGATTTTGACCATGGCAGCAAAGGGATTATTGCAATAGCAGCTCAGGGCAGCCTGTTCGCTGTAGTTATGCAGCACTGAGTTGCAGCAGAGGGGTGCATGGAAAAGATGAAGCAATGCTCCCATGAGGCTCCCTGCCTTCACCTGGCAACTTGTTCACTCTGGGCACGGAGTCAATTTCCTCAGTGATGCCATTCATAGAATCATAGAATTGATTGGGTTGGAAAAGACCTCTGAGATCATCAAGTCCAACTCCAGTCTGTTTACCAGATCATGGCACTCAGTGCCACGTCCAATCTCAGTTTAAAAACCTCCAGGGATGGTGAATCCACCCCCTCTCTGGGCAGGCCATTCCAATGCCTGAGCACTCTCTCTCTAAAGAATTTCTTTCTAATATCCAACTTAAATTTCCCCTGGCAGAGCTGAAGCCCGTGCCCCCTTGTCCTATTGCTGAGTGCCTGGGAGAAGAGACCAAGCCCCACCTGGCTATGACCTCCCTTCAGGGAGTTACAGAGAGTGAGGAGGTCACCTCTGAGCCTCCTCTTCTCCAGACTGAACACCCCCAGCTCCCTCAGCCTCTCCCCACAGCACTTGTGCTCCAGTCCCTTCACCAGCCTCGTTGCTCTTCTCTGGACCCGCTCCAGCCCTTCAATGTCCATCCTGAACTGAGGGGCCCAGAACTGACCACAACACTCCAGGTGTGGCCTCACCAACGCAGAGTCCAGGGGAAGGGTCACTGCCCTGGCCCTGCTGGCCACGCTATTTTTGATCCAGGCCAGGATCCCATTGGTCTTCTTGGCCACCTGGGCACACTGTTGGCTCACGTTGAGCTTCCTGTCAATTCCCAGACAGAACAACATTCACCAGAAGCCTTTTTTATTGGGAAGAGAAAGAGAATTTTGGGAAAGTTCCTGTGATGCAACGGTAATGGTGGTGTTTCTATCCCAACCAAACCCTCAGCAACAAATTGCCCCTCTGAACAGAAAATATTCTGAAGACCTGGTCAGCACCAGTTTGATAGGATGCCCTATGCTACCTCTCCTCACTCCAAAATGTACTTCAAAAGTGAAAGACAAGAAGGACAAAAGACTAGAAGCTAATTAGCACTTCCTGTTGTATTTGTTATTGCTAATGCAAGTCTTTTTATAAAGAAACAGCAACTTTCTGCTAGGTGGCTAAATTCACAGCTGGGAAGAATCCTTGTTCCTCTGAACTCTGGCATTTAGTGAACTGTGGCAATGCAGTATTGTCTGTGAGAAAAGGACTTGCTCAGTAGCCTTGTCCCCTTTACAGAATATTCTGCACCACCTCTGCTTCCACCTTTATATTTTTCACAGTTTCTCTGAGAAACGTTTGCATGAAACAAATGACAAAAATTTCACAATATCAAAAAATCCTTTAGGATTCATCATATGATATTATGTTCTATGCTATTATGTTACATGCTGCATGAGTAATAAAGAATTACACAACCTGTAAAGCTACTATATTTGTAGATTTTCGTCATATAAGTTTTATATAAAAGAAAAACTTTGATTTGTCATGGAAGCTTCTTCAGTGATTAGCATTTATCAACATCCAACAGTCAAAAGCTATCAGATGTCAGTGTTGTCCTCGTTAATCCTTTTCCTCTGGGAATGTCTTAAGGATTTGTAGGCTGCTGTACTAAGGTCCCCTTCAGCACACAAAATTCATCCAGATATCTGCAATGACAAAGTTCCTACCAGCTAAGTTTTGTTATTCTGGAAGGGACTGAACTTCTTGCCACTGAAAGGGATTGCTTTGTAGTTAGCAGTCAAACAAGCACTCATAACAACCTCTTATCAATATTCCTCTAGGCCCTCTCCTGCTTTCACAAGTCTCCCTGTAAATGTAACACTTGAAATTTAGTTACACAACTTGAATTTTCACTGACTGGTTAGGACAGATGATAAGAGAAACATTGTTCTTGCACATTATTGCTTCTGCCACTTACTTCACCGTACTGCCATCAGTGTACTTAAAATCTTCTTTGGAAAGGCTAAAGAAACTGCCTTCTGGACATAGAATAGCATCTCATTTACTCAGGAACAGTACAGTTCTCTCTAATGTGCTCTCTAACCCAGAAACAAACATGAAACCCAAGACGGTAACATATGGTCTGTTAGGAATCACCTTGCCCTTCTCCAGTCTCACTAGGCTATAAAAATAGCCTATATACAAAGGCAATAAAGACATAAATATATATATAAAGATATAAAAATCTACATCCATTGTAAGTTATTACACTTTATTAATTAAGGAAACTTGCTTGGGAGTTCTCAGCTGGAAACTTTCTGTCACTTGCTACCTCCAGACAACCTCAGAGATGGGTGAGAGTGCAGATCAGAAACTACAAATCCTGCAGGAACTGGAGTACAGAAATAGCATAGCAGAAACTCATTGTGTCCATTGCCTCCATCCCTGGAGGAAAAGGAGACAATAATATTAATGGATAATTTTATTTTGTTTTTTGCAAGCATTTCAACACTTCAATAGCCACGGCCTGTGCCCAGGAGTGTGAGCTGCAGGAGAAAACAGAAGTGAGCAATCAGCAGCATTAATTAAAGAAATGTGAAAGTGGGGCACAAAATTCAAATTCTTCCCACGGGGTGAGAGGACAGGAACTGTGAGACTTGATGCTCTTGAAATGATGGAAGATTGAAAACAGTTTCTAGAGCTCACACACAACGTTGAGCATCAGCAAGTCTCTGCAGGTGCTGGTGACAGATCAGCCCCTGCACAGGACTGGTCATTTCACAGGGACACCTCCCAGGTTGGATGAGCATCTGCCAAACCAGGCCCTGAGGTGGGACCTTTGACCAACAGAGGGGAATGTATAGAGACAACAGCTCCCTCTTCCCCAGGAATTGTGCCAGCCCCTGCCTACTCCTCCCAACCACCACCACCACCTCCAGCCATTCAGGTCCAACTGTTTGTGTTCCCCAAGAGATGCTGAGTTTGACCAAAGAGCACCTGACATGTGATCTGTACAAAATACTCTGCCAAAATATGCAAGAAGAGGAAGGAAAGGAAGAAAAATAAAAGGTACAGCTACTACTCCTTTTAAGATAACTGATTTAAAAAAAAAATCTTACAGGGTGTGGGGTTTATAATACTTCAGTTTTAATTTCTTGTTAGCAGTAGCTAGTCACAATTCATTGTTTTTAATTTCTCCTCAGGTCTATCTGCAAATTTAATGCAGGTCTTTGTGCATGCTCAGGACTTGTGCACTTGAGTGAAACTAGAAGCCACAGTTATACCAAAAGGTTTTACTACTGTGATAGAGAATAATCAGCAATCTTTCCCCAACCTCTCCCCAATTAGACTGCACAAAGATTGAGCTGATGTTCATTTAAATGCGGGAATGCCACACTCTATTGCAGTTCTTAAAATCAGTCAGACAGGAAAAACTCCACACGTACAGGGTCTCCTCACTCAAGAAAATAAAGAAAAGCAGTTAGAATATTGTTAACATCAATATCACCACCACCATGCACTCCAAAAAATTCCAGCCCACAAAGCTATGCTTGTATTTACAATCCCTCTCAGTGAGTCCATGTCACATTTATGACAATTAGGAGAATATAATATAATACTCCTTGCAAACTGATGCTGTGCTGGTATCACATGGTGGGGTATTTTTCACTTGTGTGAACTAACTAAGAAATCCACTGGTGTTCCCAGTCCATCTGAACTGAAATCCCTGTTTTCTAGAGATGCTGATATTATGATCTAGGATACATCTTTTAGTCGCTGGCACACTCCTTGCAGCATCGCTTTCAAATTGTTTTAAAGGTAGAGCTCTCTCCTTCAGCTTTCTAAAAACGGGCTTTATTCCCCACTCGTTGACTGAATAATGACTGGCTCCATGTTGTCTGGGGGCTGGCTTCAAGAGCAGGACAAATTTGGCAAAATGCTCCCCCGTCACTTTTGTCTTTCTTCTTCGCACTTTCTCCCTTAAATGAACATCCTCCCAGTTGTTTGCCCCTTTCTTTTCCATTCCTTATTATATTTGATAGATGACTTCTGTTGGTGTTATGCTCCCCTGTTCTGAACTTCTCTACCCAGTCACCATTAACTAATGTCAGCACTCAGCTTGTCTTGCTGTGTTTAGGTGCTGTTTGAAGATGACTCGAGCAGAGCAAAGGGCAATTTCAAGCAATGAACAGAGCTCTGAGGATGAGAAGCAGGGTGAAGCAGACCCACGCTGTTTTAGGAAAGGCAGTTTGGAAATCAGGAGCAGAAAGATCATTTCCTACGGATCTGAACGACCTGAGCCTGGACTAGGATGTGTGATAATGGTGGCATCCTGCTCAGGCTGCTCTGAACAGGCTGACCCTGCAGTCCCTGCAGAGCAAATCCCTGCTTTCAACTGAGCAAAGCAGCAAACAGCTTCTAGCGTGACCAGCTGGTAATACAGTGCACAAACGTCACCACATTTTCCCTGAGAGGCTCCCAACTCCACTGAGGTTACAGTTTTTAATTCTTTACCCTGGAGCTAAGGGAAAACCAGGTGTCCTCAGCTACAGCTCTGTGTCCCATCCACACAAAGTTCAGGGACAGCTGCAGAACAACGTGTAGACACAGACAAACCAAAAAATTTCTAACATAGATTTGTCAGACTGGAAACATAGTTAAACCATGTATGAACATTATTCTGCTCTATCAGACTTCAAGAACATTTCACAGAGCCTAGAAATCATTTGTGTATGGCCTTCCAAACGCTGCCATGAGTCTTTGCCATGCAGAATTTTCCTCCATTCACATCCACATACACGTACACATCTCAAAGGGTACTTCTGAAGAACCTTTTGCTCTAACATTTGTATTCAAAATAAATTCTTTTGAGTATTAAAATATTTATTTTTAATAAAGTTTGCCTTTATGATGACCATTTTTCTCCCACTGCACTCCACTGACAGCCAGGAAATACTGATGGTTTGTGTACAGGCCTGGCACAAACCTATATCTGAAAGCAGTAAAACTTTATCATTCTGCTGATGTGTTTTCAACTTGTCCTCTGCCTGCCAAAACATAACCCTTGAAAGCATACTCCATATGATTTGCCCCTCAACTAGAGATCCTGTCAACTTACATTATCCATGATAACAGTAATATTTAAGAAACACCCTCTAGCAAAAGGCTTACACTGTTATTCCAGCTTAAGCCAAATAAATTCCAGATATCAACAGTACCACAAACATTTTAATTCTGATGCTCAGCTCAAAGTGGAATTTTGGTTTTCTAATTCCTTAAACCTGTTAATAGTTTACATGACATTATTTCCTTTCATCCAAAAACTGTATTTTTAATATTAAAATGATCTTGTGCTTAGTAGCAGCAAGTTGCAGGAAGAAAAGTAATGGAAATTTAAAAAGGAAAACACTACTGAAGGGCTATTTCTTCTGTTACCAAAGTCCAGTTAACCATTTTAATTTCATCTTAAAACAGACTTTTGACTGCCTCTACCAACTCTCAGTTTACTATGGAAAATCTACACAAAATCTTTAGAACTCCAGAAGTCATTCATGTGTTATAATGACAAAGAGAGCAACACTGCAACCTGGAAGAACACTTGAAATATGCAATGTTAATTGATTATTACGCCAAACTGATCTTTACAGGTGAAATAAAAGAAAGACTTGACAAATGTATGTAGCTCTTGACTACTAACAGCCTCCAGTGAAACGATGACAACACGACTACATTGCCTCATTTTACAAGCTTGTTTACAATACATTTTGTTGATGACATTTAACTAATAGCGATTGCTAAACGGGATTGGCCATGCTGATTATATTAATCAGCCTTCTTGTTCAAAATAAGAAAGTATCTGATCACCATTTTTCTATGTTTCCTAGGAAAATAAATTTGTTTTATCATCTTGTCTACCTGCTACCTCTACCCAGCCAACATCAGATTGAGACACTGAAGAATACTGAGGACAGGGAGCGGTGAACAGCAAACAATTCAGAGACTCTCTTTATGGAGAAAGACATGGCAGTAAGAGGTTTAGGGCATTAGGGCACTAACTCACAGAAAATGACATGTCAGTATTTCTGCTGCTCAAGAAGAAGCTTTTTTCCAGCTGTCAGACTTTGGTGAATATTTTGGTTTTATTCACTCCTCTAGGGTTAATAAAAAATAATCACATTTTTCATCTCTTTTCCAAAACTGAGACAAACTGAATTGAAAACCTACACAGACATACACAAATGCAAACTAAAATGAAGGAGAGAAGAATTCTCTTATTCAGAAAGCCTGACACAGGTTTCATTTGTTACTGCTGAGAAGGATATAATCCAGTGCTAGGAAATAACGAAACAGAACTGCTATTTTAAATGGTACCAGCAAAAAATCACTTCATCTGTATACAGATCATGTGGAATCCGTTTTGTAGTGTATAGCCTCAAATGACAGACAGAACACAGCTCCTCATCAAACGTATGACATTACTATCTTTAAATTTAAAAGTAAAATCCAGCTTCAAATAGGAGCCTACATACTTTGGAAAGTCCGCAGTAAATTGATTTGTATGCTGCCCAAAAGAGGTCCCCGAATGCAATCTGGTCTAACCAGAGCCAGAAATCATCTCTGCCCAATTGTGTGTGCTGGGCCTTTGCTGGGCCTGGGAGCAAGAGCCAAACACTTGTGACCCACGCCCTTCAATACCTCTGCACAGCACCAGCCAGAGAGGGACAGCTGATTTATCCCTTTTAAGTGCTCTTTTGAAAGAACTATAAATAGTCTGTATAAACAAGTTCACTTACTGTCTCTATTATTTGAATAAATAACAGATTAATTCAACATTAGGTGTAGTCTTAAGGTCACAAATTTCAAAGACTATTAGGAAAACAGAAAATTGAGGGCAAAATCTTGCATAAAACATGCAGAATTTTTTATGATAGAGCCAAAGGAGCAGTTATCCCCTTGCTAATAAACTGCTACCACCAGCAGACAGTGCATAAACCAGAGCTGCTCAACTGCCAAGATATCTGGATTATATATAAGAGTTTTTAACAATTTGTTTACATAGCTCAGTCAGTACAGAGTTAAGAAAGAAGCCTCTCATCAAGTAATTCAGTTGGACCTGTTCCCGCTGCTCTGATGCCAACAGGAGAGTTGCCCCAGAATTCAGGAAGAGCAGGACGGGATCCAAAGCTGTGGTGTGATCAGTTTTACTGTTTACATCAGTGCTGTAACTATCAGTCTCCAACTGGAGATGATGCTATTGATGCTAATGGGACTTATCAACAGCAATTCCATTTGCAGCTTGGCCTTAATCCAAGGTATCTACAGCAGTGAAGTAAATGACATTCAGGCAAATTAAAGAATCAATTCACTAATCAGATTTTGACTTTTATTCTCATCAAAAAGTTTCCATCAATGCAACTTTTTTCTAATACAGTTCTAAAAATTTACTCCCTAAAGTGATCTTTTAAAAATCGTATCTACAGATAAACACACACACAGAAATTCCTCTTGAAAAGTTCTCTTCCTTCTAGTTCCTTCCAGCCTGCCACATAGGTTTAGAAGAAAACTGTTTCTAAATTAGCTCAGAATCATTACTGTCACTTGGCAGTGACACAGCATATTAAACAGGTTTTGACAGGAGGCAATATTCTGTCACCACTTTGCAGTTTCCCCTGGTAAACCACAGAATCACAGAGTCAACCATAGAATGGTTGGTGTTGGAAGGGACCTCTGGAGATCATCCAGTCTAAAATCCCTGCTAAAGCAGGTTTAACGAGAGCAGTTGGCACAGGATCACAGCTCAGTGAGTTTTAGGTAACTCCAGAAAATGTAACTCCATAACCTCTCTGGGCAGCCTGTTCAGTTCTCACTCATCCTCAAAGTAAAGGACTTTTTCCTCATATTCATGTGGAACTTGCTGTGTTTCATTTTGTGCCTGTTGTCCCTTGTCCTCTTGCTGGGCACCACTGAGAGGAGCCTGGCCCCATTTGGTGACACTCTCCCACCAGATATTTGCATGTATTGATGAACTCCCCTCTCAGATATCTCTTTTCAGGGCTGAACAGGCCTTGACCATCTTTGTTGCCCTCCACTGGACTCACACCAGGAGCTCCGTGTCTCTCTGTGCTGAGGAGCCCAGAACTGGACACAGCCCTTCAGATGGACCTCACTAGGGCTGAATGGAAGGGCAGGATCACCCCCCTCAACCTGCTGGTAATGCTCTTCCTGGTGTGTTGGGGCAGGATCTGGGCCTCAGTGCTACATGGGGTGGGAAAAGGAGAGAGAAACCTCCATAGTTTAAGAACAAGGAAGACACCTCGAGGTTTTGACCTACTACGGACACTTGACAGTTTTGAACCTCCTAGAGTTTCTCAGGTTAGTTTTGAACCTCCCAGAGTTTCTCAGGTCATTCTGTTGGATATTGTTGAAGTTGTTTTGGGTTATGGTTTGATGTGTTATTTCGAGTTATTCCAAGTTTCATATTAATTCCCATTTACTGTAGTTGCTCTAAAATGGTGTTCCCTCTGCCTCATGGCAGGACGGCACTACTGATTGGCTGGATTTTGCTGCAGTGGTGCACTGCCATAAAGGGCAGACTCCTCCCCAGTTTTACCCTATATGGTTTGTACCGCCCCTTTTTCTCCCTGTAAGGTTTTGTCCTGCCCACAGACCGCCCCTTTTTCAGCAGGTTCTGCCCTGGCTCTATAAAAGCCTGATGCTCCTCCCAGTAAACGACATTTTGCTTTCACCCTACCAGCAGAATGGTTGTTCTTTCTCTCCATTAGGGTTGTTATTATCAGAGCCACCCTCCGCTGATACTACTGCACCCCAGGACACCAGGGACTTTCTTGGCCCCCAGGACACACTGTTTGCTCATGGACAGCTTGTTGTCACCAGGGGCCCCAGGTCCTTCTCCCCGGAGCTGTTTTCCAGCATGTCAGACCCCAGCCTGTGCTCGTGCCTGGGGTTGTTCCTCTCCAGGTGCAGGACCCTACACTTGACTTTCTGGAAGATCATCAGGTTCCTCTCTGCCCAGCTCTCCAGTCTGTCCAGGTCCTTCTGCATCAGCCAATGTGCTGAGCGTACCCTCTGTCCTGCAAGCCAGGTCCCTGAGCAGTGAGCTGCACAGGCCTGGAGCCAGCCCTGAGCCCTGGGGATCCTTCTGGTTATGGGCCTCCAGCTGGACCCTGTGCCACTGATCCCAACCCGAGGAGCTTTGCCGTTCACCCAGCTCCCAATCCCCCTCACCGCCCGCTCATCTGACCCACACTTCCTGAGCCACGAGGATGTTATGGGAGAGGACTTCAAATGCCTTGCTGAAGTCAAGGTAGACAACATCCACTGCTCTTTCCTCATCTACCCAGCCAGTCTTGCCATCATAGCAGGCTATCAGATTGGTGAAACACGATTCCCCTTGGTGAATGTACGTTGACTACTCCTGATAGCCTTTTCTACCTCCACATGCTTAGAGATGAGTTGTTCCATCAGCTTTCCAGGGATGGAAGTGAGGCTGACTGGCCTGCAGTTTCCTGGGTCCTCCTTCTTGCCCTTTTTGAAGGCTGGAATCACATCTGCTTTCCTCCAGTCCTCAGGCTCTCCCGTTCTCCACGACATTTCAAAGATGATGTAGAACATCTTAGCAAGAACATTTGCCAGTTCCCTCACCACTCATGTGTGCATCCCATCAGGGTGCATGTCGAGTTTGCCTAAATGATCTCTAAGCCAATCCTCACTGACCAAGGTTAAGTCTCCTTTTCTCCAGACTTTCTGTCTTGTCTCCAGGGTTAGGGATTCCTGAGGAGTGGCCTTAGCAGCGAAGACAGCGGCGTTCTAGAAAATGAGCTCAGTTGGTTAGAGCACAGTGCTAATTATGCCAACGTTGTGGGTTTGATCCATGTAGAGACCACTCTCTGATAAGCTGGACTCGATGATTCTGGTGGATCCCTTCCAGCTGAGAAGATACCGTGAATGTGACTAAAGGACATACAGTTGCCAAAACAAAGCTGTGTAATACTTTCCGTTTTGAACTGTATGCAAACGTTTAGACAAACTATCATTAGACTATGGACTCAAACTCACAGGGATCAAGTCACTGTTAAAAACGATTCGCATTCTAATTATCCACTGGCCTTGTGCATGTTGTGTCCCTCCAAGGGAGACCAGAGCTGCTCAGAGCACAGCGCAGCGCTGCGTAGATCCAGACACACTATTCCCTTGGCAAGATCAAGGCACTGATGCACAAGAATGTGGGATGGACCTGACCCTTGAACTTCTGCTGAAATCCACACCCTGACTTCCGTGGAAAACACTTTTTTGGCTGGCTTTAGGGAACACAAGGACAGACACCTTTGTATGTTTTGATGTGCCTAAATCTGAGCTTGCCACAGAATCCACCTTTGCAATAATGAAATACATGCTGTGTTCTTGTCTTACACAGAAAGTGAAGGGTTAGTTTTGATTGTGTTAAAAAACCTTAAGCATAACAAAGTTACATGTTTTATAGGACTCCTACTCACCTCCTCAGCACCACATGCCTCTTTCCCTTTATTTCATTTCTTGGCAGACCATCCTCTCCAGCTAAGAGGACATACTGTGTCTAAAACAAAACTGTCTTTGTACGCCACACAACGAACTAACTTGTGAATTAGTATGAAAATCATGGCGTTGACAGCTTAGGGTTTAGATGACGGATTTTTACAACATTATGCAATTATTGCCACTAAATGTAATGTTCATTCTGGGTAACATTCTCCGAAACATTAAATCAGTTAACATCTATGTATACAATGAAAGCCCTAAGGACATAAAATGTTAAAGAACATCATCATCTGTTCAGCTCCAACTCCGCCCCTTTGGCATTAACTGAAAAGGAAGGTGAGACCTTTCATAGTAAGTAAACAGGGGATTCCCTACTGATTGAGAAACACCGAGGTGGTGAAAAACTGACATATTTGGCTCCAGGCCACCACAGCATGGCTTTGCAAACATGGAGAGCAGCAGCCATAGGATGCAGTACAGGTTCTAGTACCTTGTGTGACTCCCTTTCACTACTGAAGCACATGGAAACATCTAGATTGTACTTTTTACTCTCATTTTCCCTTGATTTCCATGTGTTTCACACTTCCTTAGTTTGTGAATAAAAATTGCTCAGTGCTCATAACATAACTGTCTTAGTGACTATGCAGCCTCAAGACAGAACACAGGCTTACAAATATACAAATAAAGTTCTCTGCTTTCTAGGACTGTGTTTTAGCTGCTTTTCCTGCTAAAAAATAAACAGGAAGCATCACCAAAATAATTGACTGTTTAAGAAGCAGTTAACTCTTTCACACAGTCACTTTTTGCAACAAATTAGAAAGTTTTCGGATGCAGAGAATTTGTTCCCAGTAGTTCTTAAGACATGTCCTTAACCTGTCCAATAGCTCTTTTTTGTTTATCTGTGTTTACTCAGCTCCAGGAAGAGAAAAGAGGTAAGGATTTTTCATGAGAATACCTGCCAAGGAGAACTGTGGTACGCTGATACCAAACATGCATCAAACACTTCCACAGCACTTCCTAACTGCTGATTTCATCTTCCCTTCCTCAAAAACTTGATTTTTCCAAGGCTTTCTGTGCATAGTATTATGTCCTTATTCTAAGCACAGTACTGAGTACTAAATATGATACATGTTTAGAGGATCTTGATCCAAGACTCTAGAAAAACAGTTCTAAATAGCCTGTTACAATGTCTTCCTGTACAGACACAAAGTTACTTTTACCTTAAACTAAATCTGTCTGATGTGAAGCCATGCCTCTTTTTGAGCATCTTCACTTTCCAGTTTATATCTCTAGGCTAAATAAATTTTTAATATCAGCACTGAATAAGTCAGCATTACTTTTTACTCTGAATCTCAGAAACTTCCGTGAGAGGCACAGGCTGCTAATAAAGTGACAAAGACTGGCCTGGGTGAAGTTCTCCAGGGACTGCCAGTGAGTGACAGTTTCATAGGTGGTTATATAACCTTCAAAAACTAACTACAGCACTACCTGCACAACCTACCTTCTGAAAAGGGCCAGAGAGCTTCAGCTCTCTTCAGTTCCACATTTTCTCCTTTATAATCTATTGCTGGCAAAACAGCATTTCTACACTAAATAGTGATCATCGTATAACGTTGACTTTGTTACCCTTAGTAATTAATTTAACATTGATACGACAGTTTATATTTTACAAGCATTTGAAGAACATTAAGATGTTATATTACAGTGTTTGCAAAAATAAATAAAGACAATAACAAGACCCTCTATAGAAACTGAAAAGCACATTAAATGGAAGAGACTGAAACACACTAAAGCAACAGTTCCTTATGTGCTGAAAAAGTTCTCTCCCTTGAGGACTGTTTAGTTCCAAATGACATCATTTAACAAAAAAGAAATGTGTGAGACTTGCAGTCACACTGCATAATATAAGTTTACATAAGTTGGAACTGTATCTTTAGTAATCAGTCACTTTCTTAATTCGCTGGGGTTGGACTGAATCCTTACAGATTATTAGCACTTCCCCTGCAGATACTAAAATGTCTCCATATGCCTTGATATCCTTGCATGGGTGCCTGAAGAGTCACTGCAGGTGTTACCTGAGCAGGCTTCAGAGGAACGTCAGACAGGCCCAGGTACAGTGTTCAGTATTAGTCTTGACTTCCAGTGGCTCCACAGTCCATTATGAAAGAATACAAGAATTTACAAAGAAGATGCAATAAAGTTACAAAGCCTTAAATTCTCTTGTGATGCTACAAAGAAACCTGTTTAAGTGTTTGTGACTGATCAACTCATCCGTAGCGTAAAACAACTGTGATGGATGAGAAGTGACTGTATAACATCAGAATATGGAAATGTAATTTAATTGAAGTCTGCCTAACTTAACCAGAATAGTTAGGCATTAATACCATACCAAGACCATTTGACACGAATTGCTGGAAGAACAAGCAGAACCCCCAGTAGGAATATTCCGTACATATCCATAAGACAATCAACTTGGAGGATCCTTCAATGTCTCATTTTGCCAGCTGGGAAGCATTAATAAAAAGAGAAGCAGAAACCCCCTTTGGTCAGAGAGAAAAGGAGAGTGCCTGACAAACAGCAAAGAGAGAGGAATCTGAAGAAGCTGGACTTAGCACACTGACATGTGGTGAAATAGTATTTGCTCCTCTACAGACTGGTACTCAGATCCTACTCCCCTGTGCTCTTCCTTGTATAAATGAAAAAGCAATTTCATTTTATCCCCACGCATGCAGGTGTAAATAACTGCACCTGGCATGTAAAACGTGACACGTTTTACAATTACCATCTTATTCTGCCGTCACAAGGGAGCACCATCACTGCATCTACTCAAACACACCTACCCCTCAGGAGACACTTGGACCAAAAAAGCTCTTTCTGTTTATACCACTGAAACGTTGTAGTGGGTTGACCCTGGCTGGATTCCATGGACTCATTAAATCCCTTTCTGCAACTGGGCAGAACGGAGAGAGAGGGGTCATCCACCCACCATCTTTATGGGCAAAAACAGACTCAAAGTGAGATAATACCGAAATTTATTACTAACAGGATAAAAGCTAAACTAAATAGTGAGGAAAAAAGCAGTCTTAAAACACACACCACACACACTTTCCCCCCACCCCTCCTTCTGTCCAGGGGGTTGCAGTCAGTTGTTGTTGCTGCCATTTGCAATGTGAGTTCCCCACCCCTCGGGGTCACTCCTCCATGGGGGCAGCAAAGGTTGAGTCCCTGCACCCCGATGGGCCTCCATGGGCTGCAGAGGGACATTCTGCTTCACCACGGGCTACAGGGGACCACAGCTGAGTCCATCCCCTGCTCCGTGGGGTCCCTCCCATGGGAGACAGTCTTTAATAGACTTCTCCAACGTGAGTCCATCCCTCGGGCAGCAGTTCTTCCATATCTCCTGTCCCCAGGGCCACAGCTCTCACTCGGGTAGAACCTGCTCCAGTGTGGGTCTGCCTCTCCATAGGTCCACAGGTCTCCTGCTCCAGTGTGGGTCTGCCTCTCCATAGGGCCACAGGTCTCCTGCTCCAGTGTGGGTCTGCCTCTCCATAGGGCCACAGGTCTCCTGCTCCAGCGTGGGTCTGCCTCTCCATAGGGCCACAGGTCTCCTGCTCCAGCGTGGGTCTGCCTCTCCACGGGCCCACAGGTCTCCTGCAGGGCTCTGCTCCATCCTGAGCCTCCCACAGGGTCACAGCCTCCTTTCAAGCATCCACAGCTCCAGCTCGGGCTCCTTCATGGGCTGCAGGGGGGTCTCTGCACCCCGATGGTCCTCCATGGGCTGCAGGGGTTTGAGCTCTGAGTCCTTCCCCTGCTCCATGAGGTGCCTCCTCCCCCAGCTCTGCAGTGACCTTGATGTCTGCCTGTTATCCCATGTTCTCGCTCTCTGCAATTTCTTCTGCACAACAACCTCCAATTCTTAAATATGTTATCACAGAGGCGTTCCTGTGATCTCTAATTGGCTTGGCCCTGGCCAGAGCTGGATGTCCCTCCTGGGGCCAAGTGTCATTGTCTCCCATGGGACAGGGGAAGCTTCGAGCAGCTTCGAACAGAAGCCACCTCTGCAACACCCGCCATTACCAAAAAATTCAGCTACAGAAACCCAGGACAACCATCTTAACACAGAGGGAATCAGCCTGGCCTCCAACAGCCTACCAGCTAAAGAGGAAGGAAAACAAAAAAAATTAGACAGATATCCAACCATTTGGACAAGTGGCACAGAAGGAATTCAGAAATAAAAATATCGGGTCGTTTACTCTTAATGCCTTTACCCAGGTTCCACCTCCACACATGCAGATGACCTTCCTCCAAAGCCCTGAGACCACCCAGTAAAGGCAGAGCCAGCTTTCAACAAAGCCATTTGGGCTCAAACAGGGCCACTGCTTGGCTTGAAGCTATGCTGCTGAATGCTCTTTAAATAGGGAATGAGTTGCATGCCCTCACTAGAAATAGAAGGAGAAGAAATCTACTGGAAATGTGAAGTATTCATCAGGGAAATGTGGAAAAGCTATCATAGCAGTTTCTTTAAATGGCTTTGTGAATTTTATTCTTAGAGATCAAGGAAAGGAGTTACTTAGTAAACTTAACAACGGGTATAAAAATAGCCAGTAGAGAAATCAGAAATCCTCTTTTTTTTAGAAAATAATTTTGTAAGTCTTTTCAGTATGAATGACTTCCAAGGCCTCAGAGTCCTCCTGCTCTTCTTCTCAGTGATGATCATCAGCACTAACTGCAGCAGAGTTGCCCCTAAGGAACTGATATTGATCCTAAGGTGCTACAGCAAGGCCCACACACAATGCATTGACAATTCTTCATTTCAGTGCAACACCTATGGCAAGGTAAAGGGTAGCAGTGTGCTAAAAAGACAGCTATACTGACACTCTACTATTTGGTAATCAATTCATTACACTCTTAAAAATCCTCATTTTTTGCAGCTTCATGGCTTTGGTCATCGGAGCAAAGTGCTACTTGCACTGAGAGTCATGCAGGAAAAGAATAAGAATGTGGTGAAATTGAAGAGTCAGATGAACATCACCCTACAACAAAACAATCAGATTTTATTCTACACCAGACAGTGCAAAATCTTTGCTACAATATTGTATGTAACTTTATGGAAGAAAAAGAAGATGTATTATTTCTGAAGCATGGGATCATTGACTTTGTTAACAGGAAAATACGTAACTTTAATTCATGGTTTGGCATTTTTCAGTTTAAACACCAAGAGGGAATATGGTTAAAAGAATAGGAGCTAAAATGCTGAAAAATATGAAGTCTCTGGTAAACTCCACTTAATCACAGGGTCAGTTTAGGGGCACTCCCTCTAATTTGATCTTTCATTTGTCTCAGATAAACAAGCCTAATTACTTCTCTCCTTCAGGACAAATTGAGGGAATGATGGTACTTAATTTAAAGCTACTGTTTCATCTTAATAGTCCTTCGGTATGAAGAGACTTCAAAATTGTTAATATCTAGACTGTTGGTAAGCCAAAGGCTTCCCAGACATTTCACAGCAGCACTCATTGATTCTCTTGTCATATTTCAAAAGCCAAACCAGAGATGACTAGTTTAAATTTCAGACTCCCAGTGGAATAATGACTTCCATTCACGCCATGATCTGATTAGCTCTGCTATTACAAGCTACTCAGAGTAGTCTTTGTAAAGTGAACATGCTTTATAAATGTCAGGTTTAACCAAACCCTGAACTGATATAATTTAGTTTTTAGTTATTCAAGGGGTTTCTTGTTCAATCAAAAGTACTATAAAGCATTTTCAAAAAATATAAAATATACTTCTCATTTTTCCAATGTATTTAAACATACATGCGTAGCAAGAAAAACTTTAAAGATTACTGACAACTAGAGACTGTAATAGCACTGCATGAAAAATATGCAATTCACTCTCAGTAAAGGAATAGTAAAAAGTTTGCCTTTATTTCCATGGTCTTCACATCTTTCACTTGTATGGACACTTCCTCAGTCCATTTATCAATCAGACCTCTTTAAACACTGAAACGGCAGCTTTCACCTCTGCTTTGGCTAAAATACAAGCCTCTATTAAGGTTGTCAAGTTTTCATATCAGCAATTTTGTACCTCCTTAATTCTTGAAAAGATCTCCCTGCAATAAAACTCTTCATAATTTCTCCTTTGTCTACAAAAGCTTGGCAGGCATTAGACAGAAGGTGTGTTGAGACTTTTTCTCTAACATCTGTCTAATCACGGCAGGGTCAAAATCCTGCTGCCTCATGCAGCTATTAAGAATCAAGTACAGCCGTCCTTTCAATTCTGCTCCATTACTAGGCATTTTGTTGCAATCAAGGCTCGGCTTCGCGAACGAAGATTTGGGCAGGGCTCTCCCCACGCTTGCTGCGAGCACGTTGATGGCTAAAAAGGCCAATGCGAGATGGGCAAGTCCGGTTGCAAAAGGCACAGCAGAAAGTCTCCATAGGCGGTGTTGGTGAGGCACGGTTCTTTCTGTGTTGTCTTTTCTCCTCCAGACTGATTCTGCGTGCATTCTCAAAGGAAGCAGCAGCGTTATGGATGGTGTGTCTCCATGCCTCCCGATTGGAGGCCAGAGTGGACCATTGATGGTAGACCACTGATGATAGTTCCCATGGTGTGTCTCCATGCCTCTCCCGATTGGAGGCCAGAGTGGACCATTGATGGTAGACCATTGATGATAGTTCCCATGGTGTGTCTCCATGCCTCTCCCGACTAGAGGCCAGAGTGGACCATTGATGGTAGTCAATATGGCCAAGGCTGAGGTGTTGTTTCAGAGAGTCCTGGTATCTCCTCTTCGGGACTCCTCTCTTGCAGTAGCCAGTGGCAAGTTCACCATAGAGCACGATCTTAGGGAGGTGGTGATCCTCCATCCTGGAGACGTGCCCTGCCCAGCGCAGCTGCGTTCTCAGCAGCATGGCCTCAATACTGGTGAGTGCTGCCTGTTCAAGGACAGACACATTGGTCACGTAATCAGACCAGTGGATGTTCAGGATAGTGCAGAGGCAGCGCTGATGGAAGTGTTTGAGGAGACGCAGGTGGCGGCGGTAGATGACCCATGATTCAGACCCATATAAAAGAGTGGACAGCACTATAAAAGAGTCTGGCACAATAAACACCTGAAGAAAAGTACCAAGATTTGTGTCTATAAAGCCATTGTGCTGTCCACTCTGTTGCAATAGCTTACTGTAAAAATACCATTATTCTTAATTGAAAATTAATTTAACTGCACGTGTTACAATGACAACCAAGCTGCAGGGAAGGAGTCTCTATTCTGCTTGCTCCAAAGTGTGGCGGAATGACCTTCCACAGCTGTAAAAGCTGCCCACCTTAACCCTGCCCTTGGCTGGCCAACCAGCCCACTACAGAGTCCAGGAGTGTGTATCAAGGACACCTTTCCTGGGTACACAGTTAATGAGCTCAGCAAAACAAAGAAAACAAATCTGCTGCAAACACTTGAAATCAGAGTCCACGTGCTCACAGATCAGGCGGGTCAAAGACAATTTCTTATGCCCTCTCATTTGTAAATGATTCTTTACAGGTGGGATTTCAGTTCATGACTTCAGCATTGTTCATCTAAGAGAATGCATAATCCCCTCAAACCAAATAAGTCAACAATCTCCAAAATCTTAGTCGTTCCAAAATACAAATTTTAGGCAACAAAATGAATGGAATATTTCAGCCCGAATGGATTTAGAAAGTAATATAAAGTTGAGATCTAATGCAGCTTTAACCAGGTCCACAGTCACCTGCATGCATAAACACTTTTATCTGCAATGCTGAATGAGGCTTATATTACCCAGTTTTAAAAGTAATAAATTCAAGAATATTGTCCGAACTTTTTAAAAACTATGACCCCATAGTTTTTTCATAGATTTGTGAGTACTCATATGATTTATAATTGAGTCAAAATATCTTAAAACCTGATTCTGAACTAAATTCTGTAAATTCTGTGACTTTAAAAATTGTTTGTTTTGGGTTTTTTTTTTTGGCATTTATAATGAGGGATTTGAAGTCCCTAAGCAAATGCCAGTTCATTTTAATACGCATTGAAAACATACTAAAGTTACACCAGTGCTTGCGTGTCTTTTCTATTTATAGTTAAGTATAAAAGAGTCATATGCGCAATCTGAAAAAACAGCAGTGTTGATAAATCCCTGGTTGTGTGTACCAGAAGAATAGCTCTTGGTCTGGTTTGGCATTTAAAGTCTGCCTCCTTTTCACACGCCCCAAACCCCACACACATTCTACTGCTAATACTCCACACAATAGACTAATACCAGCCGATTAGAACATGCTTCAATGGCATAATTCTCTAAAGAGAATGAATATCCTATAAGTTAAATGATGACACTCGGTTATATGAAATCCCAATTAGCTCAGCAGAAAAGTAGAAAGGCTTTAGAGATATGAAACTGTCAAAGCAGACTGTTCATAAAGGGGTATGATTTCCTCTTTGCATTTCAATCTCATTTTTAAAATAGCTTCCTAAACTAGCATTTGCAAATACATCTGTTTCTGTACACAGAAAGGCGAATTCCATACCGAAGGGCTTGCTCACCTGATGATGTAGTAAATGCAAATCAGCCTCACAACCACCATGAATAAAATTCTCATTTTTAGGCTTCTGGCCGTTCAATCCTTGGAGGTTACATCAGTCACAATGCTCTGATACTGTATTTAAATGGCTTTTCGATACACACCAAAGCGATTTCTCACACAATGAAGGTAAGTGAACCGTCACAAGGCAGTAATTCATGTTTGTTAATGAAAACTTTGTCTAGGGACTGCTCCTCTATAATAGTGTCTGCTGTTTGCGCCCTCTGCCCCTTTATAAAGTGTATTTCTGTTTTCAGCTCTCCTGAGGTGTGCAATCTCCTGTCCTTTGTACGAAATTGCTTCCAAGTCTGAAACCCATTTTGGGTTGGATTTTGCCTCTAGATCCAGGACAACACTGGCTGACAGGAACAGTCCTCTGCCATCTCCTTTGTCTCTCTCTCCAGTTCTGCAGCCTGGGGAGTAAACTGAGACTGGACTATGTGGACGGAAAAAACATCTAACATGTACTTGACAGCCCGATGGAAGGTACCTGGAAATGACTGTATCATTTATGACAGCACTACCTGGTCAAACCAGCTTTACAAACACGTACTGGGGAAAGAGGAAAACTCTTCTTCCACCAAGACCTCTTGAAGAACTGAATTCATAACCTTCCTACAGAAGACGGTGTGTGTGTTGCAGACAAGTGTGTAAAGGACATGAAAGGAAATGGTCTAAACACGCACTTGGACCCACCGATCCCCCACCCTTAGAAGATGAAGTTTGTGAATTCAATCTTTTCCCCTGAGCTGCAAATTGCCTGGCTGCACCTCCTTCTCCATCTCGGCGTAGCTGAGCTGCTCAGAACCACAGCAACTGCAGAACAGAAGCTGCACTTACTTCACATCTTCCCATTCTTGCAAACAGGAGTTTTAGAAGCAGCAGGAATGTTTCAAAGTGGTAATCTGAGGCCACTTCCATAACAATTGTTCTCACAAAGAGCGTCAGTAACAAATTAGAGGAAGTCAAAGCAAAAGAAGGGACGCACAAGAATCTCTGGCTGCAACTGATTCTGCTCCTTCCTTGTTTAATCATAATTCCAAGTGTCGGAAGTGGGTGTAGCAGGAAAAGCAAGTAACAAGAAGCTGAATGACAGTTTAAAGTCCTTTTTAATTTGGACTTAAAGTTTAACCATACTACCATGGAAAATGCCGTTGCACTCCGAATAATTTTGATGCAAATTTTCCCAGCGTATGGTTAGAAAAATTATTATTTATAGCATAACAATCAGGGATAGCTACAGCAGCCTTGCAATTTTTTGTTGTGATGGAATTCTGTTTTCCAGCTGTCATAGAGGATAATTTACTGTACAGTCACACCCTAAACTTAGGAGCAAGAAATGGAAAGGAACAAAAGGGAAAGGGAAGAAAAATCATCTACAACTGCTACTATATTTCTTTAGGTCCAGGGGTAAAGCACAACTACAAAATCACTGACAGGAAATATGCAACAAAACAGTACCTGTATCTTTAAAGAATTTTTCAGATGTTTTTGAAATCAAAGTATCCACAGGAAAGACCCTCCTCTCTCTTAATACACAGTCACTTGTGAGTCAAAAAGTGTTTCTACTCCTGAGTTTAGGCAAGTCAGGATGATTTGAGTAAATGTGCAAAATGGATCAAAACCTGGAATCTTTCATAGGATGTAACTGGCAGTGAAAAATTCATACCTTGGTCCACCTTCTCATTGGGCCTCAGTCAAGATGTGTTCAGGCTGGCGTAAATAAAAGTAATTCCATTGATGGCAATGGAATTAAACCAGTGTAAAATTATCACAAGACCTTTCATTGCCATATTCTTGTGTCAGAAGTCAACATAGCAAGACTGCACAATAATAATCACAAATTAAATTGTATCCTTACTATTTAATGTGCAGAGAGCAAACACTTTCTCCTCCCAACTCTGGGTTGGGAACCATGATGTGAACTCTGCCACAGGTCAGAGAGAGCCCAGCAGACCCAAGCCAAGGTGATGCTGTGCTCCTGGAGGGGCAGGAGCTTCCCCGAGAACTGCAACAGAGCAGGGCTTTTCTGGTGGGTTCCTCAGAAGGAAAGCACTGTCCAAAAGCAAAGGAATGACTCTTCTCTTGTCTGCATGTGACTCCCATGAATACCACGAGCACAGCAAGTGCAAACCATTTTTAAACGGAGGTGTTAGGCTGTGTCTCTGCAGAATTCTGAACTAAAGCCTCTGGAAAATAAAATGCATTCTTTCAACACAAAGTATCAGTCTGACTGAATTTTGAGGAACAATATGACTGAAACAGATCGCTTTCCCTACGCAAGGGTGATGGTAACAGTGGGGCTGAAATTTAGCCCTAACAGAAGTTCCCAATGGAATTGTATCTCTATCAGCACTGACACGGGTGTGATCCAAAGTCAAAGCACGGCTTCATTTTAAATGGATTGTTCACTAATAATTAGGAAAATAAATATTCAAGAGAAGTATATGAAAACTAAGCTACTATCACCACCCACTTTCCCCCAATATTCATATTCTTCCCTTGCTCTCATTTATAAACCAATGTGCAAGGCAAACTGATACCCGCTCTGTAAGATCTACATTGGAAAGCACTGCAGAACAGGGAGAATCACAGAATATTAGGTAGGAAGGGTAGCTCAAGGATCATCTAGTCCAACCCGGGCTGACAACACTCGGAAAGGGAACAGTTTGAAAAGAGAGATTGTTGCTACCGTAGAGAAAACCGTAGAAAAGCCACGCAGAATAACAGTGAGTTCACACACTCCCAAAGCTGCTGACCAGTGAAACTGTCAAACCCAGTTTTGTTCATGTAAACAGAGGAAGACTGTTCCTATAACAAACTCGGCCCAATGTGCCCTGCAGGGATTCGTGTTGCAATTCTTTATCAATTCCTGTCAAGCGTTATTCTGCCAGCTCATAATCCTATAGCAGGAGAAATCTGCATAAAGAAATGCTCAGGAAAGAAAAAGTGCAAAGGCTCATCTTCCTTCATGTCATACATGCCAAAGCAGGAGGAAAGCATTTTGTAATTATGTAATCGATAATAAAGTGGAATCTGATAATAAAGTGGAATCTGATTTTTTTTTTTTTTAAATTTGCTGGCTGTAATATATTCAAGAGGCTGGACTTGAAGTCTTTGTGATGGTGACTTCAACAGCTTCTTGGTGACTTCTCAGTTACTGTGTGATGTTGCAGCAATAACCAAAGAAGTTGGGAGCACCCTGGAGGAAGCTGGAGGGAGCATCCCTAAGGTTCTGAACAAAGACAGGGGCTGAAGAAGAGTAGGATAGTTATGCTTCTCATTTTCCCAGAGAGCATGTTTGTTATTTAGGTACTAAGGATCAACTTGCTATAGCAGATGCAGCCATATATGAAAAAAAAAAAAGAAGAATATTTATTCTCTTATGCATTTCAATTACTT
Organism: Grallaria varia; assembly: GCA_013396735.1. Lineage (NCBI taxonomy): Eukaryota > Metazoa > Chordata > Aves > Passeriformes > Formicariidae > Grallaria > Grallaria varia. The sequence goes on from VWZG01000449.1 coordinate 154,230, forward strand.
GGAAAGTAAACATTTCTGCTTTCACATGCACATGTGCATCCACAGAGCTCTGAATTTCTCAACACAGTCTGAGTCCACTCTGCTATGGGAAACACCACAGGGCCGGGGAGAAAGAGAATGAAAGAATTGTCAAAGTCAATCCAACTACAATTAAAATTCTCTGCACCATTAACCTCCCAGCAGTGGCAGGTTATTTTTATAGTAAGTTAATTGAATGAATAGGAATGAAAAGTATGGATTTCCTGTTCATACATTTAGAACATTTCAAGACAAGATTTTTTTTTTTCCTCAACTAAGGTCATTGAAGTACAGCATCTATCCAGAAAGGAATCTCAACTCTGTCTGTCCTAACCAAAACTTTACCAGAAATTCTAAAAGACAGTTTGCAATGACAGCACTTAGTTATAGATCCCACCGTATTATATGGACATGTTTACTTTGACAGAAGTGACAACCAAGATTTCTATTCATCTGAGTGATCAATGGCTCCGAGTCCTGATGCACATCAGTGACAAGTGGGGTCCCTCAGGGGTCTGTACTGTGACCCCCCACTGTTATTTAATATCTTCGCTAATAACATGGACAAAGGGATGCCATCCAGAAGGACCTGGAGAAACTCGAGAAGTGGGCCCATGGGAATCTCATGAAGTTTAACAACAACAACACAGAGTGCAAGGTCTTGCGCCTGTATCTGGACAGCCTCCAGTATCAATCCATGCTGGCGGATTAACTGATCAAGAGCAGCCCTGCTGAGAAGGACTCGGGGTGCTGATGGGTAAGAGGGTGGACATGACCCAGCAATGTGCACTGAAGCCAGAAAGACAATTGTGTCCTGGGCTGCATCCCAACCAGCATGGGCAGCAGGTGAGGGAGGGGATTCTGTCTCTCTGCTCTGCTCTGGTGAGACCCCACCTGAAGCACTGCATCTACCTCTGGGGTCCCCAGCACGGGAAAGACATTGACCTATTGGACTAAGTCCAGAGGAGGCCACCAGGATGATTAGAGGGATGGAGCACCTCTCCTACAAGGAAAGGCTGAGAGAATTGGGATTGTTCAGCCCGGAGAGGAGACGGCTTCAGGGTGATCTAATTCAGGCCTTCCATACCTGAAGGGGGCCTACAAGAAAGATGGAGAGGGACCACCTACAAGAGCATGTAGTGATGGGACATGGGGGAATGGCTTCGAACTGAAGGAGGGGAAGTTTAGACTAGATACAGGGAAGAAATTCTTTACTGTGCAGGTGGTTAGGGACTGGCACAGGTTGCCCAGAGAAGCTGTGGCTGCCCCATCCCTGGGCAGTGTTCAAGGTCACGTTGGATGGGGCTCTGAACAACCTGGTCTCATAAAAGGTGTGCCTGGCCATGGCACAGGGTTGGAACTAGAATGATCTTTAAGGTCCCTTCCAACTCAAACCAGTCTACAATTCTATAATCTTCAAACGTATATCAAAACTGAAAACTATAAAAACAAGTATTTTCTGGCCTCTTAGTCTATTGTAGTTCACAAAATGCAGACAGACAATTAGCAAGAATATCCAAACACTGGAAACAACCCTTGACCTAGACAAGTTGGAAGCTAAAATATTCCACATCCCCTTTATACGCAGAGCAAGAGGTTGACAAGTGAATCAATTAGTGTCTGACAACTCCATTTAGTCCCAAACATATGCCATCATCTCATTCTCTAAATGTCATCTGCAAACTGTTTCTTCTCCCAGTAGGCCCTGTGCAAAGAAATTACTGCTAGGATTGCAGGAAACCGTGTATGGCATTTAACCTCGAGAGAATATGGAGGAAAGGGTAGAGCAGTAATCTTACACTGCTTACACAGAAAATGAAAAGCAAGCGTAGTGACTGAGTGTTTCCAGAAACACTGGCCTGTGGCAAAGCCACCAGAGTCGTCAGATTTTTATTGTCCAGAATGCCACATATGTCTGTGGAACATTGTGGGATGTGTCTGTGTAAACGTGGGATTATGACATGAAGAGAATGGGAGGGGGATGAGAAGAGAAGGAAAGGAAGAGAACAGGAGATGTACCCACCTAAATTTTCTGGTATGTTTGTACTGAGATACTTAAACTAAGAGCAAAAATGTTTGTGCATGACTGACAAGAATAATGGATGCATTCACTGCTTGCAAACATACGAATTGATATTTGTTATCCTGAATGAAAATGAGTAAAGGAGGTCTAATGCTTTTCACTTTGTTCAATTAACTGGGAGGGTTAATCCACCTCTTCCTTTCACAGCTTTTACACATTTGCTACTTCTTGTGCAAGTGGAAAAGGCAATTACATTAAAATATCATTCCCACCCAAGTTCAAGCCTCCATACCTGAAAGTTTGCCAATTTTATTTTGTATATCACTAGAAAATAGTATTGCACTATTTTCCATGGTTGGTCTGTCACTTCTATGTACTTTTTCTCTGTTCAAATATTTTCTCAGAACATCTTTTGTTATGTATTTTTACATCTTTCAGATTAGTGAAAGTTTATTCTGCAGACAACTAGTTCAGGCCACGTTGAACTGCACAATTTATTTCCCAGGTATAAATACTGCGATTGTTTGCAGTTGAAGATATAAATAATGCAAAAAAAAAAAAAAAAAAAAAAAAAGCTACTGAGTATGCATAAAATTTGATCCCCTGTGCCCAAAAGATTATAAATTTTCATAAATCAAAACAAATACATTTTTGCTATCAGAGTTGTTGGAAAAGTAGTTCACTGTTTCTTTTAAAATACCCAGATTAACTTGACTACCTATTTGCATGAAAGGTCAGCAGGGAGAAGGGGCAGGTGTTACTAGAAATGGTCTTGGTTATGATCTAGCAAGGTAGTTTTTGCCCCAGGCCGACACTGGATAGGGCAGTAAGGTTCTGCTCTCAATCAGATAAATGAAAAAGTGTCTTGGAAATGCATCACCATGGAAAAGCAATGCATATGTGCTTGTGTTCCCATGCATACAATGTTAGCCTGGTAATTTTGAAAAGCTGAATAGCTACTTTACACTTAATATTTTCCTGAAGTCAGGAGTGCTCTATACAGTTGTCCCACACCATTAAACAGTGACAACGTTGCAGCCTAGAGGTAGCTCCTTTTCAGTGATGGGTGAACTGATTGTTGTGTTTTTTCCTTGTATAATTCATAAGTTAGCAAGACCAGAGTGTTGAATTGCAAAAGTAGGACATCTGTCACCATGGGGAAGCAGTGGGGGAGTAGGCAGTACACTTCTGACAGCTGTGGCCTTGTTTGTGGTCACTAGAAAGGTGCCTACTTGATTTTTTTTCTCTACATCAGCATTCCAGAAATTTGGCTCTGTCATCTTCCAAATTTCTTCTACAGAATCTAACCTTCCTGATTTTCAGCCAGTCATATTCCCCCCCAGCTTACCCACTAAGAACCCTCCTTTGAGTTAGCAGGACCCACCCAAGTACCCTGAACGCCCTCCCAGCCATTCCTGTCTAGCAGACAAGGCGGTATCTCCAGTTACACAACCACTGCAGGGAAGAGGAGCTGGCGTCGTTGGTTTTTGTGCACAGATGTACTCCAGGTTTGCTGCTAACACAGGCAAACACAGGACGAGCCGCAGCGCCGCAGGAGAAAGCAAATTAAAAGGCAGGAAGGAAAACGCTGCACGGGACGGAGTGACCAGACACAACTGCCCGGGTGAAATGGAATAGAATGAGGCAGAGTGAGCCCTTACCACAGGCATATCCTGCTACTTACAACAGCTCTCTGAGATTTCTCAGTGCAATCAACAGAAGCGACGATGCAGATTTTATTAATGGCACGTGTGTCTTTTTAGTCTCCCTTGAAGCTCGCGTCTTATTACTGCCAGCCCCTTTCTGGCTCTGCAAATGCCGTGGGAAATAATGCAAAAATGTCGTTTTCTTCCTCAAGGACATTCGCATTCGTGTTTCCTTATAGTTCGAAAGTACTGCTGCATTCAGTGGCAGTGACACGGTACCACACGAGCGTGAGGAGCACCAGAGTCCAGCCCAGGAACCAGCTGCTTCCTCGGCTGATGCGGCAGCTCCGTTTCATAGAATCATAGAATTGACTGGGTTGGAAAAGATCTCCGAGATCATCAAGTCCAACCCTTGGTCCAACTCCAGTCTGTTTACCAGATCATGGCACTGAGTGCCACGTCCAATCTCAGTTTAAAAACCTCCAGGGACGGTGAATCCCCCCCTCTCTGGGCAGGCCATTCCAATGCCTGATCACTCTCTCTGTAAGGAATTTCTTTCTAATATCCAACCTCAATTTCCCCTGGCAGAGCTGAAGCCCGTGCCCCCTTGTCCTATTGCTGAGTGCCTGGGAGAAGAGACCAAGCCCCACCTGGCTATAACCTCCCTTCAGGGAGTTACAGAGAGTGAGGAGGTCACCTCTGAGCCTCCTCTTCTCCAGACTAAACACCCCCAGCTCCCTCAGCCTCTCCCCACAGNGGTCCCTTTGTGCCTGGCCCCTCTCCAGCCACTCTGTCCCCAGCCTGGAGCCCTGCGTGGGGTTGTTGTGGCCAAAGGGCAGGACCCGGCACTTGGCCTTATTGAACTTCAGGCCACAGGCGGTAACAAAGACTATCCGTCTGTACTCCAGAGCAATCCAGAGTGTGGTCAGAGTTTACCACATTCAGCTGCACAGGATGTGCTCAAAATTTGCACAAAACTCCCCTGTCTTCTGGCATGGGAACACCACAGAGCCCCTACTTCCAAGTGCCACCGGCAGTGATGGCGGGACAAGGGCAGGACACGAGGACAGGACACAGGTTTTTTTTAAAGCACGGACTGCTCCTGCCAGCCCACGGCACAGCTGCCAGGGGGACCCTGCAGGGACAGCCTGGCCACGGAACGGGGCTCACACGAGACAAGGAGGGGCTTCAAGAAGCTTCCCCCACCAAAGAGCTGGAGGGCCGGCACGAGGGCATGTGACAAACCCTCATGCTGGCATGAGTACGAGGATTAATTTAAGCTCAGGGATCTTAGGTACTGCAGTTTCCAAGACTCTCTATCCTTGGGCACTTTTGCACCCTTACTATTTAAATTGAGAAATTTGTAATATTCCAGACACAATTATCAGGAAACTAACTGTCTTCTACACCAGCACTTCAGGTGTGTCATTTGAGAAAGTCCACTGAACCTCTGCATTTTTATATTCCACCTTTTTCCAGGAAATGTTTTTGTTTACCTCTGTCTTTTTTTTCATCAGTAACAAACTAAATACTTCAACAATTCACTAAGAACAAATTTCTCAAGATTCCGCACACCCCAACATGCACCAATTCAAATTCTTCTGCTATCACGTTCTACCAGCTATGTAGCTTCTTTACTACTATTATCCATGCTTTTAATACTATCTTGTATGACATCTGCTGCAGGATTTTTGGCCCCTTAGAGGTGAACTGAAGATAGGAACCAGAAATACCTGGTATTAAACACGTCAAAAATGGGGAAATTCTCTCAACAGTAAGAGAATTAGCAGAGATGCTAAGAAACTTCTTGAGGACTCTTTTTATTTTCCAAAATAATTATATACCTCCTCCTAGGGGAATACTAATTGTTCTGCCTACACTAAACTAAAAGCTCTTTTACTTCAAGTAGTCTGTGACTGAAGAAAGTATTCTGTCCCAGAGAGATGCAGAATTTCCATGGACTCTAAAGCAGTTATGTTCTAAGAGCATCACCCAGCTTCCAAACCTGTGACCTCTAATAATGTTCTCCCTCTCTTCAAAATATTCCAGGCTGGAAGTCTGAATGCAATCATTCTATCATCTTGTTTAGTGTTAAATTAAAACAGCAGGTGATGAAAAATGCTTTAATGTCACTTTTAAGGAGAGATTTCTACTCTGTGCTTGAATAGCCTGCTAGCTGCTACAGAAACAAGGAATGCTTTTGTAATACAACCAGACAGGGAATTCGTGCTACTTAAAACATTCACATGAGGGAGTTCAACTCACATATCTCAGCCCAGTATACTCAAAACCACAGCCATCAACTACAGGCTTGCCCTACACATCTTACCTACACATCTGCCTGAATTGTGAACACAGGAATGCTGCTAACCTAGGCAGATTGGTCCTGGGAAAGCAAAACGTGGGTTTTTTGGGTTTTTTTTGTGTTTTTTTGTGTTATTAAAAGCTTACTGCAGAACTCCAGGTGCCTATAGTAGCTCACAGTACAGATGCTCCAACAGTCTGAATTGCTGCATTTGTTTTGATGTAGGGAGACCCTCCCCAGGACACACCAGCTGAGTGACTTGTCCTTCTCGTACCAAACCAGCATGATAGAAACTGGACAGTCAGAAGGAGGGTAGAGACCAGCTCCTAAGTGACCCCTTTGTGTATGGAACAGCCTGTTAAGCATTTCTAGTGTAAGCCAACCATTAAATATTACTGGCTACAGTCACAATTTGCCTTGAGATGCAACATTTGGGTTTTTTTTAATAGTATGGAAAAGATGCACACAAGAGATTTACTTACCTTACCATACAGCTTCAGATTTCACATATTTTTATCCCACCAGCTTTAGCAATATTTAAACATAATTTTTTAAGTATTCTAAACCTCTCCAAGTTTAAAAATATATTTTCTGTTTCAGGGAAACATATGAACACGCAAATGAAATATTATTTTAACCTGAATGCTGAAGTAATACTCTTTTTCCCTATCAAGTACTAACTAGCTATGTATTTATCACCCACAGCAAATCAACAGACCAGAATGGTTTTTGTAGTCAATGAACCATAAAGCGAAAAGTCTAAACAGAACTTGCTGGTTTAGCCTGACCACAGAAAATGACATTTAAATAACCAGAGAATCACAAAATTAGAGGCTGTAAGGGATGTCAAGAGTCCATCTAGCCCATCAGGGCTTGACTGACAGCCTGAAGGACAATTCACCCAGGCCAAGGTCCATTCCTTTTTCCCAAAGAGCCACTAGAAGCAAGCTGTGAATCACAGGAATGGTTCTGGAGGTGCTGCTCTGCCCCTTACCATCTTTGCTGGGGACTCACATCCCTTATCAAATCACAGCAAACCATCTGGCAAGACTGTGTGGTAAGAACCAGGTGAGGCTGTAGAGCAAAACCCAACCTTTCCTTCATTACAAGCTTCTGTATGATTTAGCCCATTCTCTCTCTCCCAGTGTGCCCAGATAAACACAGCTAAACCTCCCATAGGTGTTTTTCAGACTTGTTTTCAAAAATCTCCAGAACACAGTCTGAGCACGTGTATCTCAGCAAAAACCACAGTTCATGACTTTGCTTAAATGTGATAGGGGGATTGAAGGCAAAATGATGGATTTTGCGCTGACCTGTGTCTGTCACTTTTGCTGCAAACAAAGCACTTTATATCTCTGACCCTACAGTCAGTGGTCCTCTGGAACAATGGGTGCTCTTTATGTTTCAGCAGCTTTTCACCTATTTGAAAACTGATGTTTATTATTTTCTTCCCTTTTCTAGGTTTAGCAAAGCCCATCTGGCATTTTTTTCTGAATGTACCATATTTGCTGTACACTAAAGCTACCTGTTTTCTTCCTAAGGGCAGAGCCAAAAAGCAAGTACATTACTCCTGACCTCAGATGAGGTCTCATTAATACATCTGATACTGAAAAGCCCAGGAATATATTGGGGGACAACGTTTGCTTTTTTTGAAACAGCATCATAGTGTTGACACACTCAGTTTGCAGCTCTCCACAATTCCCCATCCATCCTTTGCATTATTGCTGCCAACCAGTTATTCCTCATTTTATGTTTTCCATCTGATTTATTATTTGTCTGCTTTTGCATTTAGTGAATCCTATCTTATTGATTCCAGATTATTTCTTCAATTAATCAAGATCATTCCAAATTCCAACCTCTCAAAGGATTTAGAAACAGTTTCAGGTTATTATCATCCAGATGTTCCATAAGCATACTCTCTGTTCCCTTAAACTGGACATGAAAACTGTCCTTGCAGGGATGGAAGGACTTGCTGAACACCATTGAACTGGTTCCCCTTTCTGACAGCTGTTTGCTGAATGGGTTGGTTTGAACAGCTTTATGGTGGATTCCTTTTTTTATCTCCTGTTATGGAGAGTGGTGTTCAAAGTCAGACACATAACAGCACCTGGACTCTCATCTACCAGGCTACTTAACTATTGACAAAAGTAAGGAATTTGGCTTGATATAATATCAATGTTTTTACCTCCTTACTATTCTCAAGATGGGTGTTCAACAGTTTGGTCAACTATGTCTCTGATATCAGTGAAATTCTCCTTTGCCTACAATTCCTGAGCTCTTCTTTTTCTGCTGTCTAAAAGGACATGCTGTATTTTGTGCATCTCCAAAGCACTGGGACCTCTCCCCCTCATCCTCCAGGAGTTTTCAAAGATAATTGCTAACGCTTCAGAAATTGCTTCAGCTACTTCTGTAAGTAGTCTAGGATGAATTCCATCAGGACCTGCCAACTTGAATATATTCAATTTATCTAAACACAGTTTAACTCATTCCCCACCTGTTCTAAACTACCTTCTAGCCTTTGCTAAAATCCTGCAGCCCTCTCTGTGTCTGTCATCTGTGCTCATGGGGATGACTATAGTTAAGTTAAAACCTGTGTAACAATAATAGAAATGTCTGCCTGCTACATTTTAAATTTAAGTCTTAAAACAGATATTCAATAATTCCAAGCAGAATAATTAACTCTGCTCTTCTGCATCAACAAGAATATTTTCTAAGCAAATACATTTCAAAATACTTTGAAAAGTTTTTCCTGCTTTCTTTCAAAGGACGTCTGTTTATAACTTCCAAATATTGAGAGATGTGGAGGTTAAACCACAATTAAATCACCTCATTTACATAGTAATATATACTTAATTTTTAATACTGCATGTTCACCATTCAGTGCCATTTCTACAACTGAATCACAAGAGAAACAGCATGCTGTCACCGGCTTTTAATTTCTTTAACTATGTACTATTCAATGAGGTGCAATTTTAATTTTGAGGCATTATATGATGTAGATATACCTAGCTAAAGCTTGTTATATATTTTGCCAAATGGATGCATGTAGTGACTTTTGCCTTTCCCCCTCCCTCACTGCAGCCCCTCTCTGCACACATTAACAGTCTTCCTTTGGCAAACTCTTCATTTTTTCAAAAGAGAGCCACACTTGACAGTTTTTCATTTTGAATTGTTAAAGCAGTCCTTTGGCAGATAAGGTATCTAAGTTAAACATAAAATATACTAAAGGCAAACTTTAATTTGGACACACTTTGCCTATTTTCGTCCAGATATGTAACACAGAAAAGTGGTTTGTATCAAACATTTTCTCATTTTAACAGCATTATTGTTGATATTTTGAGCAACTATACCATACCCTTTTGGAATTAATGCAGGCATCAATGCTTTTCAATCATATTTACTGTTGGCTTGCAAACTATTTACAAGCTTGAGGTGCCAGGACCTATCTCTTTGCTTAGAATCCTGACTAAATAAAAAAACCTCTGGAACTGCTAAGTAAATGTAATATGCCATTAACCTACAAATATATTTATGAACTTTTCTTCCTTTCTGCACTTATTTCAAATTTTACTTGCCAAAGTAAAAAATCCACGGTAAAAAAAAAAATAAATAATTATATAAGACTTGAGTTGCTCAAGTGTTCCAAATTTTTCTTTTAACCAACGGGAAAAAAACACACAATGTGTTTGCACGCTGAGATGATAAATAATGGCTGTAAAACGTGTTCATGTGTTCCTTTCCCTCCTTTCTTGACCCCTCTGGATTCAGCAAAAAAAGATAAGAATGGACAGAAAGAATGAGAGTTAATATGAGAAAAGGTCTGTGGATTTATGAAGACTATGAGAATTCAAATCAAATTGTGTATTTCTTGACATCCAGGCGTAACAACCGACAGAATGCACAAACCTGAAGTTGAGTTACTCCAAATTCATCAGAGGAATGGAACCAAGTGGCCAGGATTCCATGCTGGAGCAGTTCACCAACGCGCCCCTTCCCCGGAGACGCAGATGTGGTTCCTCTTCCGCTTTCTCATTCCCTGACTTTGCGCCAGTGAGTGACTTCTGAGTCAACTTTCTGCTGATTTCTCACGTCACCGGCGGCAGTGGAGGGACCACCTGGGAGCTGCAGCCGTGGTGCAGTGTCAGCAGCTCGGTGCCAGCCCTCGGTGTGCTGAGCCAGCAGGACCCAGCTGTTCCTCCTCGCTTTGCAGAGCAGCTTTGCCTTCAGCCAACACGCTGTGCAGCCACATGTGTCAGGATGCCTCTCAAAGCAGAGGGAGAGCTCGGGACAAGCGTCTTTCAGTATCCCATGTTTTAGTCATCAATACATTGCTTTAGAAATCGTTTCCCACCATGCAGGACTCGGAAGCGAGAGCAGAGGGATGCACCCGTCTCTATGCTGCCTTTCCACAGAGGAAGAAGCCAAAATGAACATGCCAAAACGGCGCTGATGATACTCTCGTTCTGTGGCAGATGGACAAGGCAACAAGGCTGGGGAAGGGACTGGAGCACAAGTGCTATGGGGAGAGGCTGAGGGAGCTGGGGGTGTTCAGTCTGGAGAAGAGGAGGCTCAGAGGTGACCTCCTCACTCTCTGTAACTGCCTGAAGGGAGGTTATAGCCAGGTGGGGCTTGGTCTCTTCTCCCAGGCACTCAGCAACAGGACAAGGGGGCACGGGCTTCAGCTCTGCCAGGGGAAATTGAGGTTGGATATTAGAAAGAAATTCCTTACAGAGAGAGTGATCAGGCATTGGAATGGCCTGCCCAGAGAGGGGGTGGATTCACCATCCCTGAGGTTTTTAAACTGAGATTGGACGTGGCACTGAGTGCCATGATCTGGTAAACAGACTGGAGTTGGACCAAGGGTTGGACTTGATGATCTCAGAGCTCTTTTCCAACCCAATCAATTCTCTGATTCTCTGATTCTATGACTATCACTTACCCAGAGCATATATGCTGATAATATGTAAGGGCTTCAAGAGTTACAAAATTATCTTTTTTTCTGCTGCTTCCAGAAAAAAATTTAATTAGGAGAAATTTGAAATGTATTTGATAATTTCATGGTATGACCTTCTCTTTTGAAGTTTAAGTCCGTATTTCTGGCCAATGAATGAGAAATCCGGAAAATATAAAGCAATTATGCATTATCTAGAGATGCCTCTTGAAGAATCTGAAATGATAGGCACGAGAAGAGTCAAAGCATATGAAGAAGGGATACATGACAAATTCTGCATCAAATTTATGTTTGCACAGAGCTTCATTGAGAGGCATTTAGCAAAGGAGACTTCTAAAGGGAAGGGTGATGTAATTTTCCTTAGCAGTTACAGTGCACCAAGTGCTTCATGTTCTGTTTAAAGCTTTCCTACCACTGCTGCTGTGCTGGGCAGTAATAAATGGAACACACAGCAGGAACTGGAAACATCTGACATACTCCCAACTACATCCACCTTCTCTGTACTGCCAATGAAATCTTTTAAACTGCTCCATATATAAATAAGTTCGATTCTGACTTCTAGTTATTTAAGAACAGAACAAAGGTACTCAGACAGCACCCTGATCAAAACAAGCAAATATTACCTTAACTGTGTAATTTCCGACAGCCTCTGATTAAAATTGTTTTCAAAAAGCCATTTGCTCAATCAGATACCAAATCAAAAGCAGGAATGTTTTGTACTGAGGGATGAAACTATATCCCCACCTACTGCATGTACACAGAAGCAGTTATTATGCCATCTAGAGGATTGTTCTAACGTTCCAGAAAACCTCAACCCAAACACGGTCCACTCTAGACAGTGCTTTTTCAATATATATTAACAAATATTCCATAGGACATACGTAAGTCATCAAGAATTAAATCTAGGGGGTGCATTAGTAAGGCCAGAATATCGATCCTCTCAGAACAGAGAAGCTGGTTTACTACTTCTACTTCATTTTTTTGTCCTTTTTATTTTTTGCCCCTAAGGCACTCTCATTTAGTGTATAGACCACTGGCTTGGAGGTCCAGCAGCATCCTGGATGGTTCTCCTGCTGTCCTGGGGGACAACTATTTGCACGTTTCCTCCCTTGGCTTTGCTCATTGTTTATATTTAACTCCGTAAAACCCCTCCAGGGCAGGAGCTGCCTCTTACTCTCCAGCCACAGGCTCCGAGCTCTCAGTGCAGCCCGAGGGGGTCCCCGGCTGAGGTCTCTCAGCGCCCTCACTGCAAAGAACAGCGAACACCACCAAGCTGGGAACTGCTGCACGGTTCCGACAACTTGGTCTCAGCAGTGGTTTTCCTTCATCATCATCATGTCATAGCTCGGCTTCGCCAACGCAGATTTGGGAAGGGCTCTCCCCACGCTTGCTGTGAGTGCGCTGGGGGCAAAAGAGGCCAATGCGAGATGGGCAAGTCTGGCCAAAAAAGGCACAGCAGAAAGTCTCCATAGGTGGTGTTGGCGAGGAACGGTTCTTTCTGCGTTGTCTTTTCTCCTCCAGACTGATTCTGCGTGTGTTCTCAAAGGAATCAGCAGCGTTACGGGTGGTGTGTCTCCACACCTCCCGATTGGAGGCCAGAGTGGACCATTGATGGTAGACCACTGATGATAGTTCCCATGGTGTGTCTCCATGCCTCCCGATTGGAGGCCAGAGTGGACCACTGATGGTAGACCATTGATGATAATTCCCATAGTGTGTCTCCATGCCTCCCGATTGGGGGCCAGAGTGGACCATTGATGGTAGTCAATATGGCCAAGGCTGAGGTGTTGTTTCAGAGAGTCCTTGTATCTCCTCTTCGGGGCTCCTCTTTTGTGGCAGTTTTCCTTAACATGCAGCTAATTTACAGTGTCTGGAGAAAGACTTCACTATGGACACAACAAATTGGATCCATACGAGCAGCAAGAGAGCTCACCTGCTCAATGTCTCTCTGTAACATAGATTCTGATATGATTTTTCTTGAGCTGCTGATAGGTGGGCTGAAGGAGCAGATGACATACTCCCCATCTGTGGGTATCTTTATTTGAGATAAAAATGACTGACTGTGAGGTAATGAAGTAATTTTCAGAAAGTATTCAGCAGTCTAGATCATAATTTTTATTTCTAGTGGCAAACCAACTGGAAAGGCTGCAAATGTTGCAAGCGAGTCACCATAGGAACACGGTAGTTCTATTTCTTACTCTTCCTCAATTAAAACTATAGAACACTTCCACAGGAGGGGCAATCAATAGAACGATAAATCATAGGAAAAATGCTTTGGGAGAATGCTGCAGATATTTGCTAATTTTTTTTCCAGACAACTGCAGTGTAAGGCAGGATTGTTTTGACATGGTACTTTGAAATTTCCTCTGAAATAACCATTTAAAAAGTGGTTCCTAAAAATCAAATAAGGAGTGCAGAAGCCCTGTCTCACACATTTTACATTTTAAAATAAGCGTGCTGAAAGAAAGGTATATAATTCTAGAAACTGTTAAAAAGGTTCACCTAACATATCTAAATACCAGTTTTTTTATGCAAGAGGAATGTACATTATGCATTCTAAATAACACTGGAAAGCATAAGGATTCATCCTAGACCATCATGGTAGGAATAGCAAATATATCTACAAACCCTCTGTTTTTCTGTGTGAAGGTAGAATGGTGACGAGGTGTCTGCAAACTGAATAATGTGCTTCAACTCAAGAGATTAATATAATGAGGGAGAAAAAAGAGGAAACACACTGTAAAACATTTTGCTTGACCTCCTCTAACTTAGAGACCATTATTAGTGCAATGTTTTTTTCCCATTTGCCTGTGGAATTGTGACTCTATTGCCAGGTCATTCTTACAGATACTGAACAAATTCTACTGTAAGATTCTCCAGGTTCTACCAACATTTGTGGAAATTTCATTTGGCCCTTCCCATTTTCGTATCTTTGAAAAGGATTTATACACTAAAGATTCAAACCTCTGGTACCACAATACCCACACAATCTCACTGAGAGCCAGATGGAACTGGGCATAGGCTAGTAGACATGGTGGTACTAAACTGTCTACAGCCAATTGCAATGAAAACCAAAGGACAAAATTGGCAGTGTTAGGTGAAACTGTAACTCCTGGAAACCGGAATTAGGTGTCAGCTGTAGAAATTAGTGGAAAGGTCCTTCATCCTTCAAAGATGTCATATAAGTTTATTTCTTTCTACAAGGTGTCTAGAGACCATAACTGAGATTAAATTCAGCCACAACATCACTTTAGTAATTTGCTTTAAAACTTCAAACAAAATTAAAAATCTCAATAAAAATCTAAATAATATAAAATAATTTTTGTAACTGAACCTACTGTCCTTTATTCTCTTATACAAAGACCATAAAGAAACATGCTGTGACTTAATATTCAAATCTGAAATCACCCCGAACTACAAACTGCAAGACATTAATGGAACACAGGATATTTACTCTGCCAGTGGAATTGACTTGTCGCTAAATGTTAAAGGAAACAGACACCATTATTCTCTGTGACTCCACCCTTCCCTGGGCGAATAATAAAAGGAAAGCAAAAAAGTCACCTTTCTACTTTCACTTGGATTTGTTTACTTTTCCTTACCAGGATTTGCTTTGGCAGGCTGGCAATAGCACTTTCACCATCGAAAGAGCCATTCCTGGTGGAAAAATTCTTTGACATGCAGCTTTCTTTACATGGAAAGTCTTGCAAGTACACCAGGGGTTGGAACACAAGCCTGCCCAGCTCCTCCGTTCCTTGGCAAAGCCTGGAGTGACCAACTGCAGCACTGACAGACTGAGAATGCCAGGAATCCGTGGTATTTTGTGGTTTGCATAATGGTTCTACTCAAAGACAGACTTCAATATAATTGTTTTTAAAAGGGATTTCCATCATTTTTCTGTCTTTAAAATGGATAAAGGCTTGTTGCAAGCAAGCACTTTCTAGCATTTTTTCAAGAGACGCTTTGCAATGCTCAGGTAACCTCAAATGCACAACAGAGGAAGATCATTTTGTTCTCCTATGCTTTCTTTTTGGTTAGTCCTGGTTTTTTCTCCATGCAGTTATGATCAGGGTTGCTTTTTGAAAAGTGTGTCTTAGCATTTTTCAGTCCATTTAATCACTTCTCAATGTTTCAGTGTTATTGCTGTGAGCGTTGTTTTATTACCTGTCTAATTTTAGAGTCTGCCCCCCCATATCATCTCATTTCAAAAAAAGATTTTCTTAGCCCTTGATTATCTTCTTGCTTTTGGAAAAATCTTTTTCCTCAGTCTGTCATATACACATCTCATGCCTTATAGTATCAGAATACCTCACTCAACCTCAATGAAATTAGGAAAACACTTTAGTTGATAAAATATCATAGGATGAAAGATACCAGCTGCACCATCAGCAAGGTCTTTGCTTCGTATGCTCAAATGATCCAGAAAAAAATCCCGCGTTACTTAGTTATCAACTGACAGATCCAACAGGAGGTACTTTTGAGGGTGGCGTCTTGCCTTTTGGCAAGAATTACAATTTTTTACTCCAGGTACACTAGAGATAATAAGTGGGACGACTAAAAGTAGACCGAAAGTAAAAACAAAAGTAGAAAAGCTTTCTAAGCACTAGTCTAACTGCTCCCAGGAACCTAAAAGAGAATCTCTTCTATAGGGTGTATTTCAGGGCTGAAAATAAACAATAATAGAGTATGTTCACCTCCTTGACCAGCTTTACGAGCTTTACACCTCTCCCCAAACCCATCTAAACAGCATGCATTTCAGGGCTATCTGCACCCTGACACCTAGTGAATTTCGCTGGCAAAAAAGATTGCAGTGGAAAAAACCAGTTGGACTCAATAGAGACAAAATAAAATAAACGCATACAAGTTTTGAAACTTAAAATTTCCATTCAGTGGTTTTATAGTTGTACTAATACATGGAACACAGGTAAAAGCCAGATTTTAGTTTCACTGTTAGGAGCCACGGAGCTCTTCTCAGAGTACAAATGTGGCTTATCTTTGAAATGTGACTATAGTCAGAACTATTTGTTTAAAGGGGGCAGTACATGCCCTTAAACACAACCATCACAAAATCCCTAATTTTACATTAAGTGTAAATCAAATATTAGTAAGGGACGTTGCATCCACTTGTCCCCTCTTTTTTAAAAAAGAAAATCTAAATGGAGTTGGCACATATCACAAAATGGTTACGGCTGTGGGAAAAACTCTCCGCTTACTGAATTTGGAATAAAAAAAACACAAGTCCGTGAGACAAAGAAATATAACAAGTAGGAAAAGTTTACTTACGACACGTGCGGGGTGCTCAAGGTTACACAAGTCCCCAGAGCACACCGTTTAGTTCAAATTTCATTCTTTTAAAGTTTCAAAAAATCCCTCCCCATTTACGTAACAGAAGAGGCGTTTCCCGTTCCCTGATTGGCTGGGAGGCAGGGACCTGAGCAACATGGCAGCCCCCATGGCTGGCCACGGGGTCTCCTTACTCGTATTGATGGGCCGCATGGTTCCTTGGTATCTGCTCTTACCAGGACCTTACAGTTCCGCGACACACCTTCATAGGTTAGTGAGGGACCCCTAAAATCTACACCCTTGGGTTAGTGAGTTTCCCTATCTCCGACCTGCAGTTCCCTGGCATCAGCTCCTGACAGGAGCCAATACCTTACAACTCCACGACATGCCTTTAATATGTTAGTAAGGGACCCCTAAAATCTACACCCTTGGATTAGTGAGTTTCCCTGTCTCCAACCCGCAGTTCCCTGGCATCAGCTCCCGATAGGGGCCAAGACCGTACAACTCCATGACACGCCTTCATAGGTTAGTAAGGGACCCCCAAAATCTACACCCTTGGGTTAGTGAGTCTCCCTATCTCCGACCCGCAGTTCCCTGGCATCAGCTCCTGACAGGAGCCAATACCTTACAACTCCACGACACGCCTTTAATATGTTAGTAAGGGACCCCTAAAATCTACACCCTTCGATTAGTGACTCCTTGTACATTTAATTTTGCTTGTAATAAAACCTGTATCTTTATTTCTTATACAGCCTTTGTGGGTCCCTATGGCATATTTTTCCACCAGGGCTCATTCTGTCATATCTAGACCCTTTATTTTTAGCCAGTGGCAAGTTATTTTAGTTTAAACGTCCAGTCTCAGTGGTAGTACTTCACCTGTATGTTGCTAAGTTTAGGTATCGTTAGTTAACAGAAACTTCCTTGGTACCCCAAGGACACGGCCCATTCATTAGCAGTATTTAAGTGAGATCATCTCCTTGCTGGAGAGAGGAAATCCACTCCTCGTGTCCACGTTAGGGGGCTTGTTTGACACCTCCCATGCCAGAGCCGAGCCCCCTCCCTGCCCCCTTGTGCCGTACAGTTCACTGGCTTTGATTCCCACGCTGTTCCATTGGAGGAACTACTCGCTGACTGAGGTAGCCTGGCAGAATGAAGGAATCAAGTGTTAAATTAGGAGTACAGATCTCCTAATTTCTGGCAAGATTTAAATTTCCATTCCCAAAAGACAGATGAAATTTCCAACGCAGAAGCTAATGAGGAATAATTGAGGAATGTTCTGCGGGTTGATTGCTTCACAGACAGCAAAGACCCTACGCAGGTGGCAAGACTTACTGGATCAACAGTGAATACAGACATTCCAGATTGATGGATTGACTTCTTAGTGAAAGGTTACTGTCATCAGGGCAGCACTCACACCTTGGCCACAATTTCTACACCAGAACACAACAAATCAAATTAGGAACACTTCTGATTACTTTTTAAAAGATATTTGATAATGTTTTGGGTAGGATGTCTGTGGAATGAAAGAAACTTCACTCCTTTGGTCAGGCACTAAGTTAGAAAAAGTACAGCGGCTGGAATTGATGTCACATCACTTCAGAGACAATGTACAACTGCAGCTGCTATTTCTGTGTACATCTGAACTATTTTGCTGTAGTGTTCTAAATTATCTAAACTACTTTCATACCCACTCAGTGTAGAGATATTTAAATCAATTTCAATAACACTCTGAGGAATTAGATTCATCTATTAATTCATTAAATCAAATTAAAACTCTATAAGTGCAGCGGAAACAATTTCAAGTGCATCCACAAAAACTAAATCAATTGCATTACGTGAGCGTACATTATTTAATCTAATGAAGCCTTTACTGATTGTTATTGATTTGTTTACCAGTAAAATAACTATTTTCAAATTGGCATTTTGAGCCAATCCATATGACTTCCAGTTTCCATACATGCACACACACACGAACGGGTGCACGTTCCCTTACACAACACACTTTAGCCAAACGCCTTGGTGTTTTTCAGACCGAAAGAATGTGAAGGTTCTTTTTACCCATGTTATGATGGGATCCCAACAGCAACAAGCCACAGCACGGGCTTGGAGTTGCTGCACAAACTGCACACACTTCTTTTAAAATCTGGCATTTCAGAATTACAATCACCAATAACAGGACATGAGTATTTTAACTTCTGAACTGTATTTAGCCAAGTCTGTCCCCATAGGAGAAAAAAACCCAGACAGCAAGCAACGTATAGAACACTATCTATATATTCCATGAGCAACTGAATAGGCATTGTGGTTTTTCACAGGGTCTTTCTCAGTTTCGATGCTATGGGATGCTTCAGGCCTTTGCACACAATTTTCCCCACATCTGTGGTTGTTATGACCTTGGGTATCTACTTCTGATCCTGCTTACATTGGCGCAAGTTAGAAAAGAGACCAAAATGAAGTTACCAACTGAAAATGACAAAATAAATCATTATTGAAAGTGCTGATTTTAAAGACAGAGAAAAATCTAGCTATATAAATATAGCTATAAAAATACCAGCTTTCTATTTTAGGAATGAAAACAGCTTCTAAATATTTCGCAAAAAAATTTTGTAAAATTCAGCTCCTACAAAAATAGCTGTTTTTGTAATATTAATAGCAAAATGACTGCAGTAAAATAACTTGTTTTCTAACAAGTGGTTATTTAAGAACTGGATTTTAAACCTGGAGCTCCTTCTCCATCTTGTGAATTCTCAGACTTGTTTCTGTAGAAACACTACTTCTTTATTCAGCAGAGGAAAGATGGAGATCTGCCAAACTGTTATGCAAGATAATGAAGCAGTTTCTCAGAGGGTGAGAGATCACATGAAATCACATGCACTACAGAGGGATTAAAATTTAAGGAATGTCAAAAGTATTACCTTCCATTAACTTCATAAATTACACGACTTTTTAGTTTCAAACAACTACTTTCAAAGTTTTAAGAGTACATAATAAACTAAGGACTTATGTTTTCAAAACCCTATCCATTTTTACCTTTTTTTTTCACATGGTCAATAAATTAAAATCCTAGCTGGGAGAAGAAAAGGAGAAATAGCAACTGCTCAAATCAAAACATGATTTTTCACCTACTCTTTCTTTTTCTTGTGCTGGTCAGACTGATACAGATAAAGTTAATACTTCATGAAAATCCAGACTTCTGCATCTACATAGATTTCCATATTTGCTATGATAAAGTAACTTCCATTCAGAGGGCTGTTTCTTAGCCTCAATTATGATCTTTGCTCTGCATGTCAGGACACTTTTGACCATAAGAAATTTTATATTTCGTTTTCAAAATACCAATTTTATTAAGGATTTTGTGAGTCCAACCTGTCATACTGATAGAATCACAGAACTGGTATTTCACACAGCATGAGGCACAAGAGGACTGCGTACATATATTTTACCATCTACCTACAGAAAGAGATATTTTCAATAGTTGTCTCTGTTCCAGCATTTCCTTACAAGTTTAAAATTTACCTTCAGTATGAATCACTTTTAAAAATCTGTTCCTCAGGTGTGCTGATCAGTATCCAGCAACTCTAAGAATTCAGTCCTGAAGGGCCTAATAAGAGGCAGTTCTCATGAAAAGATTATTTTGATGATACCAAGTGAGGTAGACATGGTCTTCTCAGATGATGTTTGGAGAGAAAAAAGGTGTTTTAAAGCTGACCGTTTCTCCCTTTGGCACAATTAAACTAACTTCTAAGTTCATGAACATTTTACTTTCACTTTTAGAGTACATAATACAAAAATATTGAGATTTTGCAATTTTTGTAACAGGAAAATGTATGCCTTGAGACCAAACACGATAAAAAGAAGGCACATTATATCTTCTATCATAAATTCTAAGCTTTTAAAGCATTATTTTTCCTCTATTGTACCAAGTAATCAAATCAAATCACTACCAAAAAAATATTATAATGTAGCTATCTCTTTAGAGCCTTTCCCCACAGAGATGTCCAATACCCTGCTTCAAAGAACATTCCAAACTCCAAATCCCCTCTCAGACTTATGGCCTATTCCTTGACAACCACTTTTTTAGTTCAAATAGGACCATCACAAATAGACATTAAAAAGTCTCCAAAATTAAAACCCCCAAAGCCCAGTTGTAGCTCAACAATCAGTGGCAAATGAGGAGCCTTGTGCCACAGGACCATGTAAGTGAACCAGGATTCCCCCTGGAAAATCTCTCAACTTTTAATAGATAATATTTCATTTATTTTAAATAAACAGACTATATAGAGCTATATAGAGGGAGTTCACTTGAGGCTAATGTCAACAAGACGGCTTTTCAGCAATATCAATCCATAATCATTTACTTAAAATCCTCCAGTATTAAAAATCATGAGATGTACAACTTTACATACTATTCTATGGATCAGGTAACCCGAAAGAAATACACAACTTTGCTAAGCTCCAAATTTTACCTGATATAATACTGAGGTACTTGAGAAGACAGCTGTCATACTATTAAACTAAACCACACAGCGGCTGTGTTATAGTTTTAGAATTTGTCAGAATTCTTTTCTTTCCTACCAACACAGACTTTGGGGGCTGACACCCTCCTTAACAAAAACCTGGCTAAGGATCCGAAATTCCAACCTGATAGCTGGGAGGAGAGTTCTTTTGTTTTGTTTTGGGAGTTGCTTTTTTTAATTCCTCACTTTTCGACGGTGGTTTGGAGAAGGAACCAGCTGGAAGGGACTCCTGTGGGTTCTGGCTTCTTTCCCTGCCTCCTGTTCCTAGCCCAGTGTGCCCTGAGCTTCAGAGGGACAGACAATCTTCACTGCTTTGGAGTTGCTGCAGTTTTCCTGAGGCACCGACAGCACCACCGAGGGTGCCCCCGGCCCCCCCTGCCCACCCCC
>VWZG01000449.1:175387-209185 GCA_013396735.1 Grallaria varia
TTCCAAATTAAAATTGTGTTTTAAATTTAAAAGAGGCGTGGTCAATTTTGAGAAAGGAATTCTAAATTGTTTTAGCTTACTCTAAACTAAGACACAGCTGATACTTGGCTTCTTGGCAAGAATGGCCTGACATTGCAGAAATAGGATGCGAGTCCACTCGGTCATGTGTCCCTTTAGACGCTGGGAATTCTTTGTCACTTTGCCAGTATTCATTCATGCCTTTTGGAGATGACACACCACAGCCACACACACACATGGAGATGCCCTGCATCAGCAATCACTCATTACCTGGCTGGCCTCCAGGTCAAAGTTTCAGCAAACACAGAGAAGAAATGTTGCAATGGGACAACTGCGCATACAATGGACCAGTTTGGGGGGTTCCAGCTGAATTACTACAGGCCATTCTCGAGGCAGAGAATTAGAGAGTAACCCTGTGGAGAATCTTGTGCCGGCAAGAGATGGAATGGATGACCTAACAACACTTTTCCATCACTAATATGATTCTCTGAACTTCATGCTTTTTGACAGTATTACAAGGTTTGACAGGCATTTCTCTTCAGAAGAGGGATTAAGGTCAGTAAGAATCAGCATCAACTAAGAAAGTGCACATGAGGCAATTGTGATTGCAGTAGGCAAAAAGACAGTCACAGTCAGGGAAGCATACACTGCTTGTGTCTTCTGCACATGCTGAAATTATGATGTAATCACAGCACTAAATGGAGCAACAAGGAAGAAGAGATTCAGGCTTTCACACTGCTTTTCTTGTTGTAGTGAAAGGAGAAAGGTGTAATACGACGTAAAATGAAAATAGCAAAGGTCTAGTACCTTACACATAGCAGAGGCACAAAAAATAAATTCCAATTTTAAAAATGGGTGTGGAAACCAAGAGCAGGGAAAGTTTGTCTAGTTAATTCACCATCAAAAGCTCCTATTAAGAACTGAACTTCAGAAAACAAGTTTTGCTGTAGAATCAAGGAGAGACAGGAAGAGAGTTCAGAAAAATGTGAAGTATCTTTATTTCATTCTCACTTGTATTCTTTCACAGGGACCGTCGCAGGGGTATTCTTGTAATACCTGCCTAAAGGGACAGGATAACACACCATCCAGCATATCCAAGAACAAAAAGACATAACAAACTTGAACAGTCTATGCCAGAGGGACCAACATGTGGGTCTTGAGCTACACACAGTTCTGGAGCAGTTCAGGTTGGCTCTGGTACATCACAGGGTCAGCAGTGTGGCTGTCCTGGAGAGTGGCTGCTCCAGAACTGCAGTGCAGAGGCAGTTGTGACAGTGAGTCACTAAACTGCATATTCTGAGATGCTTGGGCACCATCCAACCCAGCTGTGCTCCTACCCTATGAGTTTTTCAAGCTGCCCTCCCTTTCACTTGTCTAAATGTACCTGAAAGATACCACTGCAGTGTCCATGGAGTGCTGTGTAAACATGAATAACAAACCCAAATAGTTAAACTTTCATGTTAAAAATTTTGGCAGTATGTATCAGTAAAGATTAATTTTGTAACTATTATATTCCCATTACCATATGATGTTACACATTCTGTCTTCTCCACAAAACATCACAGAAATCTACTAAACATCAAAGAGAATTCAATGTGAGGAAAGAAACTGCTTTGTCTTCTGATACAGAAGATTGCAAGTAAGATGGTACTTACCTGTGACGGCACCTCATCCTTCAATGAACTACCTGAGCATCCTTTTCCAAACCAAATTATTCCCTTCCACGCTTTAGAAGACAGAATTAGTCAAATTAACTTCATCAGTCAGCTGCATAACTCTCAATCTAGAAGCAGCAGACTTGGCTCAAAAGCCAAGATGAGTACATCTACTTGGTGAAATCACTAGTGATTTTAGGAATCTATGGAGATAAAAGAGGGCAGAAATTCCCCAGATAATATTCAAAAGTTCCTCGGAATTATTTTGGCCCAGAATTTACTCAACTTCTAAGTCACTGGTTCTTTTTCCATTAACAGTTTTAGATCTTGTTTAAAGCACTCCCAGATCTACAGATCAGAATAAGAGATAGTGTATAAATATTTTTTTCAAAGACAGTCTGCAGGTTTCTTCATGACTCATGCTATACATCCTTCTGATGCATCCCAAAATACAATATGAACTTAGGCCTTGAACTGATACTATGAATGATTTGTCTGGAACATTATTTGACATTTAAAGACAATTTCCTCATAAAACTGACAAAACTATTTGTGCCTGCAGATTTTGAAGTTTTCCTTAAAGAAGCATTAATGAAAGAATTACAAGTTCAGCGCAGGAACCATTGGCCAAGACACAGAAATGAAGCCAGCTGAGGTGAGAGAAAACTTGAATTGGATGGGTTTGAAAATAGTTTCTATACATATTTAAATATTCTGGTATGTGTGTGGGCTGGGCTGAGATCTCAAGGGAAAAGTAATGAGATAAGCCCCTTCCTGCTGGAAAATGGTAACTGCAAGTCAGTAGCTTTGTGATTCAAAATGCCCTGAACTTTTCTGTCCTACTGTCTGCTGCTTGTCACGTTGGAAAAGCTGGTGAAAGCAAAGCCAACTGGTGTTGGAAAATTTCTTGCAGAAAATGGACATGTGAGCGACCCTAGAACTTTGGATGCAGTTCTGCTGCAAGGCCTTTAAGACTGCAGTGAAAAGCTACTTTTAAGAAGCCTCTGTGGAGATCAACAGGGAGAAGAATGTAAACTTAGAGAAGCTGCAGCAGAAGATTGAAAAACATCGGCCACGGAGAGAGATCACGAGGACTTTATTTTACACCAATAGAGTTGTGTGTTATTCGCATTAACCAGTCCCAGGGTGGTTTGCAGTGTGTGTGCAGTGTGCAAGCTATCAGGGTTATTTAAGGGGTGTTTTCACAACAATGAACGGCATTACCTTGATCATATTGGTCAGTTTGTGGTGTCCATGAGTATCCCTCACATTAAACTGGCTCCATTAAAACATGAGTCTTTAGAAATGTCGTGTTTCAAGGACTTCCTGTAATCCAGCCTTTTAAAACAATAACTGACTATCATAGTTATAGTGGCTGGGACCAGTTTATCACTGTGTGGGTGTAACTGGAACTGTGTATTCCATACCCTCTCTGCCATTTATCATGAACTGTTAATGATGCATTGTTTGCAACAGCTGCCCAGGACACACCTGACACCTCAGGCTATGAACTGGGTGCATGAGAAAACAGAAATAAGAGGGTTCCCTGCCTTCACACCAATGATTCAGGTGTGAAAACTCCCCTCTAGGAATCATTAACACCTTCACACCCAACCTGAGGGGTCATGTCTGCTAATGGGACATCAAGTAGACCAAAATATCATGTGACTCACAGAGTAAATTGCCTATTGTGAAACCCCTCACACTGGGGGAGGTACTCGATGTTCCTATCTGAACCCAAGCATAGATAATCTTGGGGTCTGGGGACTTGGGGCACTCACTCACTCGTCAGACTGAGAGGAGGACCAGAACCTCAACAGGACTGCAACTACCACTCTCAACCAGACTGCGACCACCAACCTTCTGGAAGGAAAACAGGTTTTCCTTTTCTTTTTGCTTTGGACTCAGGGGGACCACGTGGTGCTCAGCACAGGGGCTGGTGAGCACCATACTGTTTGTGCCCCAGGGGGCTGGGTTGTACAACTGAGTTTTGAGGGCTGAAACCAATTTTCCTTTGTATCAGGGTATCTATTGTAATCTTTTTATTAAATTGTAGTTCTGACTTCTAAACTCTTTTGAGTTGGATTCATTTCTCCTGCCGGTTTACTTTTAAACTAGCACACTGACCATCTTTTTATTGCTTTCATAATTGCATAAAAGATATATTTGGAATAAATGGAGTTTCAAGCTGGATCTCCTTGAAAGCACCAGCAAAGCTGTGACCCTGCTCGGGGTGGGTGTCCTGTGGCTTCTCTGCCACCCCTCCCAGCAGCCCAGATGGTCCCGCTCTGCCGCTCGTGTGCTGAGCTGTGCTTGCAGATGTGGCACACCCTGGGAAATCCAGGAACACTCAGTGTGAGAAACAGTCTCTCAAGCCCAAATGGGTTTTCGAATAAGAGTTTTTTAGATGGTAAAAGCAAAACAGCGCTGGGTGCAGGGGGAGTCTCTGCTCCACCAAAACCGCACACCGATGCAGGGTATGTCAGGTGTTTATAGTTAGTTCATACATATTCATTACATCATATGAATATACATTTTACATTGTTATTTCAAGAATTCAACAGATGTTTACCTAGACTAATCTGTTATCTATGCAACAGGCTATAAATTCTTGTATTTCTCAACAAGAAACTGTGAACATCCTGTTGGCTAAGCTTAGTTCAGCTAGAACTCATGTACAAGATAAGGTGAGATACTCTGTTTCAAGTTTTAGAATTTTTTTTCTCCCTTCTCGAGGTCACACTGACCTTCTTCAGTCTCATTGTGGCACGAATCACTAGTTTTGTTTATCACACTCAGTCACCCCCGCAGGTACCCCACTGCATTCCCCTTTGCTCAACACACCCCCACCAAAGCACATTCCAAAAGACCACCACAACAACGGGAGGATGCACAAAGGCTTCATCCTCTGCTCTCTAACCTCTGCATCAGATCTCTTCAACACACACCTTTGCTTGCATCTGTCAGGAAGGTGTGCTTACCAAGCATCCTAAATTGGTATTAGTGGAAGCAATACTCCACTTTTTCAATTGTAACAATCCACTCCTGAGCATTCCCACCCGACTCGTGGACATCAGAAAAGAGCAATCCCATTTGGAGTACTACTGGATTTAAAGAAAAGCTATTAGAAGTGAAGAAAGATAGCACTAATGAGGTCTGAACACTATATGGCGCTAAAAAGACAAAAATAACCAAGATTAGAAGCAGGCATTGACAAAATTGAACTAAAGGACTTAATAATGTTTGGTATTTTTTTTATTTCACTCCACATTTATATTATTATTAGCAGCTTCCTTTCTCTTGAAGCAGAGAGGTAAGTGGTAGAGCAGCAGAAATAAGGCAGTGGGATGGTGAAATGTCCTTATTGAGCAAGATGTCTATTCTGTATGTCCCTGTGTTTGTAAAGAGCAGGCACAGGGTTACAGGTCTGCTGGTTCTAAGAAATAAAAAATACTGCAATATATTGTTCCTTAGCACGTTGAATGAATATACAATGGAATCCTTTAAAACATGAAAAAAACTCAAGGCTAGCCAAGATAGTTAAAATTTTAAAAACCTCTGCTTTTTACAGAATTATCCTCTTGTGCTACGGGAGCATAGGAATGTTTCAGATTTCTTGCCTCACCCTTAATGGGGAAGTCATATTTTGGCCCAGTAAGAAATTGTCATATTGAGTCAAAATCTGGATATAAAGTGAATAATAATTAAAAAAAAAAAGTTTATTTTTACTATGGCAATGAATTCCTCCACACTTCTGACTGAATCTCCTAGGAATGTGTAGAAAAATAAAAAATATATGCAGGTGACATAAAAGAACTGTCAAATCATAACCAAAAATGCCATGAAAGTTTCAGAAATCCCAAACAATCAAGCTGAATAGGCAACATAAAGACCAATAAAACTTAATGTTCAAAAATACCAAGTAAAGCAAAGCTCTAGCGTGACAGTTGTAAATTAGTTGTATCAACCCAAATATTTTTGTGACCATTGATTTAACTGCAGAAAGCTCAGCAGAAACATCTGATCATTGGGTCAAAAAAAGGTAACAAAGTGGGAAGATACACAGGGAACTGAATGAAAAATTGCACCAAAACGCTCTAATTTCCTCAAAGAATGAGTCTTCACCTCAATTCTATGTTTATGAGTCATTCCTTCTAAAAAGGGAACTGCAGGTCCAGAGGAAAGATACAAAATTGCATAGAAAAATCTCTTCTAACAAACAAAAAGGACTGTCACTGGACAAACTGGTATCTTCCCATGATGGGTGAAGATCAGATTTTTGTCTCAGATTACCAGAAAGAAGATTTAACAAATTAATATCAGAACATCCTAAAGCCAGTTAAAAAATATCATAAAAAGAACCACATTTTTAAAATTTGGTTAAACTACAAAGCTCATTGCTAGAAGAAGTTTCCAGGGCAGAAACTTCATCTCTTGTGTGTGTATACACCAGAGATATGACTTGCATTTCAAGAATATACAAACACTGTCAACACTTTTGAAAAAGATACTAACACGTTGGATTAAGGTCTAACCTCACTCCTTTCAAAACAGAGCATTTAATAGTGAGGAGAGCTCGTACCTTTCCTTAGGACAAAGTGGGTATTTGCTGATGATCCCTTACATAAACAATGCAACCTAAAATGCTCTGCAGTGTTCTGTCCAAATTCCTTCTGCTGCTCTGCAATGTGCTTTGCAGCAGAGCAGCCCTACCTTACAGTGTCGGCCCACTGCTCACCACTATTGTAACCTTCTGTTCCCTTTTTCCCAAAGAGATGATTGTGACTGCATTGGAAACAGGCAGGGGAAATGGAGATGCAACCAGAGACAGACTGCCATGTGAGGCACTTCTGGTTGTCTGATAGCTGCAGTTGCCAGGGACGATGGAACAGTATATATGTTACATATGTTATATGAAAGCACATGTATTCTGTAAGAAACTATGCAATCAATATGCGTGATTAAATAAAACAAGTTTATGCATCAATCTAGTGTATGAGAAAATTAACATATTCGGCACGCAGAGAGATGGATTTCAGCCAGTACAAGACAGAAGGAAGGGGATTCAAGCACTAAACATGGTGTGAGACAGCCAGAGCTGGCATTGGGGAAAAAGCAGGTAGGGGGCTAATTAGCACAAGATTTGGAGAACGGGAGAAAATGCAGCAATATGAGAGAAGAAAAGCAAGTGGCCCTTACTAAGAAGACTTCAGTAGGCTTCCCCATGGAAATACAACTTTTCTTTTTTAAATAAAAATTCACGACTATATACTAACAAATTCTATTTGTTTCTCAGATCCTCCTTATTTTCTGTGAGCAGATTATTTGTAATACAATAAATCTCCTATCATGCACATTCATTTGTGGTAGAGCATTCTCTTCAAAAACTTTGTAATAGGGTTCAGCTTTAAGCCATATTTCTGACATGTTATACCTAGTTTGATATCTTACACAAACACACCTGGAAAGTTTCAGGTGGTATCAGCTAAGATACAGTTTCTAATACATCTGATACATCAATTCTAATTGCTTTTCCCACTTAAAACTTCATTTCTTCCTTGCATTCAAACCGACACAGCAATAGCATTGACATCACTTTTACATTTAACCGCACACAATTGTGAAAAGATGGCTAGGCTAATTTAGACACTCAATTTCAGCTGTCAAAGCTGCACAGTGAAGTAATTGTCACAAGTTCTGAAGTTTCTCCTGTCACTAAAAGTGTAACAAGATTAATAAGGAAATGTGGAATGGTTAAGAAAAAAAAAAGGAAGGAAGGAAAAAAGAACTAAGTGTAGTCTAGTGTATAAACCACTGTACTGTATTAACATAAGGTATGTCTCAACTGCTTTCAGTGTTGCTTCTCAATGGATGTGATATTCTGACATGGTCCCTCGCAGGCTGCGATACTGGGGGTTCTTACAGGGCCAGTTAGTATGGGGTGGCTCTCCAAAAGCACTTATAGGATTTTCTTTCATGTCTTTTGGAGAACAAAATACTCAAACATTCAAAGAAGTCAAAAAGCAAAGCCAAGAGGGCTGAATAACAACACAATATTATTTGCTTATTTTGTAAGTTCATTAGTTTGATTAATTATATATATGGAAAATCATAGCTAAGCAAAGTGGGAATAAGTCAAAGAAACTGTCCCTATGGGTCATGAAGTAATTGTTCACTGAAAATTGATCAGCATATTTATGATTAAAAAAAAAAAAAAAGGAAAAAATATTGCATTGTGTTTAAAATCTTCACCTTTGCATCACGAGAGTGGTCCAGGACAGATCCCCTTCTGCATTTGAAATTAATGCAACTCTGTTACTTATGGTCGTGTCCTGCCAATAACCAAACAGCTTTAACTAAATGTCAGGGCCTGGTTTATGCAGAAATCATACCCAGTTCTGAGAAGCAGTGTACAGGACTTTAAAACTCCTTTAACATCCTTTCAACACTGTTCATTAAATTGTGAACTATCTCAACCATATGATATGATGGTCTAAAAAATGACTGTTAGAAGTTTTTTATTTGATATAATATGATTTCATAAAGAATCTTTGACAAAAGACAGTATTACTGCATAATACTTAAATACCTTCTTTGAAGACTTACTTACTTTATATTCAAATGCATTTTAAATAGTTTAATCAAAGAATAGAAAGCAAGCTTAGCTAGAGGTCCATCCTTTGAGTGTCAGAATAATTTCTTCAAAATCTTTGTCAAACCTTTGATTTCTGTAATTTACTCAATTTTAATAAAATCAGTTTACTGGGGTTCAGTACTTGGACCCTGCCAAGCTTTGCAGTTGGTTCACCCTCCTACTACACATTTAATGTCTTGGACAAAAGACAATATTACTGCATAATACTTAGATACCTTCTTTGAAGGCTTATTTACCTTATATTCAAATGCATTTTGAGTTGTTTAATCAAAGGGTAGAAAGCAAGCTTAGCTAGAGGTCCATCCTTTGAGTGTCAGAATAATTTCTTCAAAATCTTTGTCAAACCTTTGATTTCTGTAATTTACTCAATTTTAATAAAAACAGTTTACTGGGCTTCAGTACTTTGCAGTTGGTTCACCCTCCTACCAAACACTTAAAATCTTGGACATACTGAGTTATTTCTGCTGACATGTCCTAGCAGCTGGATTCGACTTCACTCAAAACAAGGCTGAAATTCTCCTTTTCTTCCAGCCCTCTGCTATGCAAAGGACCCCGGATGGTGCAGAAGGTCTGGCAGGGGCTGGCAAGAGGCTCTTGCCAGCACTGAGGCTGGCAGCAGTGGGGCTGTGTGGCCACCCCCAGTACCAAGGGACTGGAGGGAGGGGACAGGAGCAAGGTGACCACGTGGGACACGGCTCTGCAGAGCGCTGTCCCTAAGGACAGCACAAGGGCAGGTGACTGGAACTTTGAGCCCACATGCGGGTTGACTCCAGCTGTGATGGAGCTGGTACAGTGTGGTCTGCTCCAAGGGCTGCTGACAGCCTGCCCTGCTCCCCACTGCTCCCGCCCCTGCTCCTCAAAGCTGCAAACCCTGCTTTTGGCTTTGCCTCCTCCACCTCCTTCTCTGCTCAGGTTTAGACTCCAAATTCCCTTCCCTTTTCTATAGGAGGCACAGTCCCTGCCAACTCCTTACTTCTGGCCCTGCTCCCAGGCTTTCTGCCCCCAAAAGAATAGAAAAACCTCCAAAGGAGATCACACTTTCTTTACATAATCTATTTAATAACACTTTTCAAGTAATTCAAAGAGAATTCTCACTCCTGAAAAAGATCTCAAAGGACTCCAACCGTTTAAAAGACTAAAATCTGTGTTGAATTATTGAATACAAAGGATGACAAAAGTCACTATTTTGGCCATCCACAAACATACCCAAAATACCACAAATGCTGCCAAGTTCAGTCAGTCAAAACTGTGAGTCATAAGTGACTTAAAAGGTGTAGGGGCTGAGCATCTGAGTTTCTTTCACATTTTTTTTTCCCGATCTGACACTTCCTTTGTCCTTTTTCATTTGAGCTTTCAGTATATACTATGACCAAGTTCTAAAGCTGTTCCCACAGCTACAAGGGAGGGAAGATCAATGAAAACCTTTCCCAGGAAGAACAACTCAAAAATCCCCATACCACATATATCAAAAAGGTTCGACTAAAACTACAGTAAATTGGCAACACCACATCACTGTGCAGTCCAACTATGCACCCTACTGGTGTTTTTCCAAAACGACTATGAAAATGTACCGTGTTAATAGAAAGGAGGACTTTGTTATAGTCCATCCTGTTTGGTCTCTGCAGTTAGGCACACATCTCTGCATTTGTTTATCATTTTTATATATTGTGTAATATAATTGTGTCATTCACCTACAGGAAAGGTGACAGACAGAGAAAACTTGACTAGACCAGAGGCTGTGGAATTTTTGTAATTTCTCAGGTTTCTACTTGTAAGCATTAAGGTAATTACTGTCCACTTCTGACTTTAGTCTACAAGCTAGTTTTCATTGCCAGCTAAACTGTGGTAAAATTCCAACATACATATGGGTATTTTTCTCTATGTTCCTCAGCAATCAGAAAGGTCTCAGAAACCTTTCTGGCAGTAGAATGATTTACCACATCCCCACCCTCTTAAGTATATCTAAAAGCAGCAGTTGCTAGGATGGCAATTCTTATTAACGTTGAGCATCTCCACAGTTAATATTTAGATGCAATTGACAACTTTAATCAGGTGGCACTCAAAAGCACTGCCAAAGTCAGGCTCACTCATTAGTCAGGGAGCTTAAAAGCTAACAGTTAATGGGACTCATTCTTCTCTTGGTCATCTTGTTCCTCATCAGCAAGGAACTGTCTGAGAACACTTCTCTACACTCCAGAAAACAGGGGCAACTGCACAGGAGATGGTCATTTCTATTTGCAGATGTTCTACTGAAATTTGTCTTCTTTCCCTGCACCATTACAAGTGAACACAGTGTTTGTCTGACACTTAGGAGTCCCACAACAGCCTTAAAATATATTGCTTTCTCCTCTAATATCACATTATGAACCATAAACACACTTACAACAACCAATATTCTCTGAATTCTTCCATTCAAAGGGCAAATATTTGTAAAAAGAGCCACTACTCAGTCACCTTCCTCTCAAATGTAGTTTTATTTCACTAGAGGTGTTTACTCATTGATATTTCTTCTAAGGACATTTGACCTTTAAACAAACATTCCAGACTATGTCCTTTGGGTGAAAACACACAGGATGAGTTTTCTTCCACACATTCCTCTACAGCAAGTTTGTTTTGTTCAGTCCCATATTTATCCTGCTCATTGATTCTGGTCTGCCAACAGTACCTCATTTCAATGAATTCCATTCCAATATCCTTATACGTGGTCTTCCCCATTGTTGGGATGCTGAGGATCTACCTCCAGTTTTCATCAGAGCAGCCACAGAAAAGGCAGCATGGGTGTGTCTGTGTTTTAACAACAGAGTAACTATAGATCCTGACCAGAAAAAAAGTGATTTCAGGACAAATTATGTTCAATTTGCTGAATAGTGTTTAAGGACATTCGTACCAAAGTGAAGAGATAGAAGAGCAAACATTTAAGAGTTGCACACAGTGCCTTGAGGCAAATTTAGGGGAACTTAAACTACCACCATGGTGATAAGCCATTTACACCTTATTAATTTCAACTGATGTGTCTGTACCGGTGGGATTTTAACACAGTTTAATGTATTTGATGCTTAGAGAACTCAATCTTCTTCTATGTTTGTAGATCATCTGGTACAGTGGGACTCGGATGCTAAGAAGGTGTTCTAAGCACCTCTGTAATATGAATAATAAAAACCACAAAAGCTGAAGATGGAAACAAGAAAGAGAAGACAAACAGCGCAAAGCCATTGTAGCTTCTAGAAAAGACCATTAATGGACAAAACATAACTAGAGATCTTCAGCTGGTCTTGTTGGAAGTCACGAAGCACATGCTAGTCAAGGACACCTAATGCCTAATCCCAAACCTACACAGTC
Organism: Grallaria varia; assembly: GCA_013396735.1. Classification (NCBI taxonomy): domain Eukaryota; kingdom Metazoa; phylum Chordata; class Aves; order Passeriformes; family Formicariidae; genus Grallaria; species Grallaria varia. The sequence goes on from VWZG01000449.1 coordinate 187,055, forward strand.
CGTTAGTCCCATCAGTTTATTAAACATGCCTTTTAAAAGCATGGTGTGAATAGAACATAATCCCATATTGAAAATCACAGATTATCAGCAGAATCAGGAAGTTCATAAGAAAGATTTCTGCCAGCAGGGACTTACTTGTAACGCTTTGCTGACACTTTACACTCTAATCCCTGCCCAGAGAGTTCCATCTCTACAAGACAGTATCGGTGTCAGCAGAAGACACATAACACTGCAATTTGTGCCTTACTACCCGTCACCATTCTAAGTGCCATCCTAAATGGAAAAGTTTGCAGTGATAGAAGGAAAAATGAAGCTCCTGTCAGGGAATTTTAGGTGGTTGGGATCAAGTCCAACAAATCCTCCTGACTCATCCATTACATTCCTGGTTTTGCACCCGTTCTTAAAAATTGTCTGTTTTCCATCCTAAATTGTATTTCTTCATGGACCCGTCTTGAAGCCCCAAAATGCCCTCACAGAATGCACAGCAGCAGATCTGAATCCATGAAACAGATACTACAGAGATTAATAATGTAAATATGAGATTAAGAAGTACTGGCTGCAAAACTTTGGGATTAACGCATTGTATTTATGGACATGTGTCTGAACTCATTCTAGTTGGCCTGTGAACATCCGGAAGAATTGCTATGAAGTGGAGAAATGAAGGCAGGTCAGCTCTGGGTGCTGCACCCCTGGATTGCTACTGCTTAACAAGCACTTGATTCTGTAGTAATGATCCAGGTATCCAAAGCTATTTTGTTATCGTTCCCAAAACTGCTGCGAGTGAACGGAGAGGAAGTACTGCATCCAGTTACTGGAAAGATCTTTTAATTAGGTGCTGCAATACGAAAAAGTTGGATTTAGGCCATCCCTACCTCACTTTGTAGGTAGAGAAAGGAAAACGTTGTTCTCTGGTTATACACTGGTAGAACACCAAGAAAGTCAAAGTTGGTTAATTTGGCCAACCAAGTTTCACAGGGTTCACATGTTTAAGAATGAAATAATATAGAATGCATATCCCTTCATAAATTGTGAAAAGCTTCCCAGCAGCCGTTGAGGAATTGTTCATTTGGGAGCTGACAGCCCTATCTCATTAGAGTAAATGAATCATGGTTTTACAAAGCTGTGTTTTACAGTCCACATGTGAAAAACATGCCTAAAAAGGGCCAGCTGAAGTGCTGCCTGGGCAGCATCCAACTTGGATGTGAAGCTTTGACTGACGATCGTATTATTCAACATTATCACAGTCAGGTCAATAATTATAAGACACGCTGACTTCCTAAGAGGGGGAAAACATGAATTGTATGTTTGCAGTTGGATTAAGTTGTATCATTTCCACATTACACTGTGGCTTCATTATTTTCCTTTTATGTGAAGAACTGCGAGAAACCTCACTGAAAAGCATATTGCTCAGACTTGAGCATTGTCTATTCCTAACTTGCTTTCCAAGCAGATTGAGAAAGCATTTTCTGGTTTCTCAACATCTGGGCAGTTGCAGGAGCGTATCTTCCCCTTGCTGATCTCTGCCCTTTGTCATTGCCAGCCTTTCAGCCCCCTTCCCTTGGGTTGTCCTCAAGGGCAATGAAAGGCATCACAGTGCACGGCTCGAGAAGTCAGTAGGTATCAACTTAAATGTCAAATCTTCATAAAAAAATACAAACACTATTATTTGTTCCCTTCCTATTCATGCAGTGGCATTCACTACAGTGAAAATAGGATATGCACTTCTCAAATTCTCTAGCTCTAAGGGCTGCTAGATAAGTATAACGACAGTGCAGCCAAGATTGCTAAATTTATTACTGGAGCTTGTGATCCCAATAGTATATTGCTAATAACAGCGCCAAATATCCAAAGGCAGCTGCTCTTTGGAGGTTATCCACTCCTCTATTCTCCCTCACAGGATACTGCAGAGCAATAAGCAAAGGCATATTATACCAGTGGGAGAAGCAAGCTGCTCTTCTTAGATATAGACAAGTAACAAACACCCTATATTTCTTTGAAAAATCAAGGAAAACTGTGCCAGAGGACAAAAAGGACATCTGTGCCAAAAGAAATCAGAATCTCTGCAAACTAAAAGTGTCTCTATTGCAGCAAGAATGATAAGCCAGCCCACGCTAACTGCCCTATTCCATTAACGCAGCCTCTTTTTTTTCAGTCTAAGCACAGCTTATAAACAATTTGTTTTCCATTCACAGCCCCAGACTTCAAAAATAAATTTATTTGGACTAAAAAAACCCAAAGTTCTCCAAGAAGTTTGCTATGACATTTTTGCAAATTCATGCAGTCTGAATTCCAAGGTGCTTACAATCAATCTTTTTTATCTTACTCTGCATTTAGGTTAAAGACCTGGGTGTTGGGTGCAATGTACCTCATTTTCAACTTTCAGTGCATACAATTATATTTCTATTATTTTAACAACATTTTCATTTAATATTTTCCAGTGACTGCAGCAAAACCATATGCTACAGCCCATATTTCAAACATTTTTTTTTACTGCTGAGAGTATTCTGTCAGTTCTTCTACATTAGTACTGGGGCATCTTCTTAAAATAAACCATCTTCTAAAGGCAAATTCCTTTGTTCCCTGCCTGGGCACACTCCTCAGCCATTTGGACAAGAAAGATTGGAAAAGGACTAGACAGAGAATTCTTTGGAATGGTGAAGAATATTTTAAAAAGCAGTGTTTTACGTGAGTGATAAATGACATGGTCCTGAGCATCGACTGGGACTTCTAAAGAGGAAAGGAAAAAAGTTGGTAAAAGCACACCTTGAGAGGGTGACGCTGACATTTTACAACTGTTGTTGAAGGACTGCCTGTGTAGGGTCAGGCTCTGCCCTTGGAGGTGTTTGCAACTGGCAGAGACAGTATAATTTGACAGGATGAATTTAGTGAACAAAACTCTAAAAATTTATGTAGAGCTCATGCTGACAAAAAGTGACCTTAACCAGTAACATTTTGTATATTAAATACAAAGTGCATGCATGTGTGTATATACAGGTATATTTAAATTTTGATATAATTTATATAAACAGATACACACAACAGCATCTGGGTAGTGACAGATAAACTTGAGCATGGCTGAGTTTAAAAAGAGGAATTCTGCACCTATTTAGGAACTCACACTATCTTCTCATTCCTTTGTGCAACTAAAAAAGACCTTCAAAAGTCTAAGGAAGGAAATATAACTCAGTTCTGTGAAATCCTACTTTGGAGTGTTCTGGTTGCAATTCTGACTAGAGTATCTAAGTAACACCTATGGAATACTTTGATTAATATTTCTTCTATTGTAACTTAAAAAAATATTAATAAAATTCAAAAGGCCTTCTAAGGAGGCCAAATGTATTTCAAGATCTTGCCCAGCTTGCCTCTCAGTTTCTTCTTTAATATTTGGCTAAGTGCATCTTCGGGCTTATCAAAATAAAGCTGAGTATTACCACAGCATTTGCAGATGTTCTGTCTGCATCATTTACCAATTTATCAGCACCCATTCCTCTGGAATACTCCAAAAGTACCTCCAGACCAAGCTGAGCCGTCCGACTGAAATCCTACTTGGTGTGAATACCAACGGAAGGGCCCTTTAAGAGAATCTGACTTAGTGACATAAAATTGTGGCTTAAAATCTCTTGAAAATCTGAAGACCTTAATTATAACTGTGGCTGTTGTCTTGGTGCATAAGTTATGAAGACACTCTGATTTTTCATATAGATCAATTCCCCTATTTGAGGAAGAAAACATTCTTCCGTTCATTTCAGTACACAAACAACTCTTAAGTGCAAGTAGAATCCTATTATTCCCATCCTTCACCTTTTGTAGTATTGCCAGGCACGAATCAAGGGATTCTGTTTCTGAGACAGTAACAGAAATTTAGTGCCTGAAGGTCACAGGAAACATTTCAATTTCTTTCGCTAGAAAAAGCAGCATTAAAAATTTCTGTCCCTATCAAAGGTTGCATGCTGAGGCTGACTGTACTTGCATTATAGGATCATCATTATTTCCATGAAATTATCATCTCTTTGCAGACTTGCCAGTGGTGCCTACACTTAGACAACTGTTTCATGACAGAAAATTCCAAGCAGCTTTTGCAAACATAACCAACACATTTTGCCAAATAATAAAAATCAGATTTTAAAGGTCTTTAGAATAAATCGCTCATAAATTCTGGTTTCCAATGGGAAACAGTGTTGATAAGGCCAAAAAATTGGCAAAGGCCAGAAAGAAACCAAACACCCAACAAACCTAAAAAAACCCAAAAAACCTCAACAACCTAATAAAACTATTAAAACAGACTTGCTAGTAGCATATACATTCCAGTGGTATATTTGAAAAGCCACTCATTCTGACACTCCTATTGTTTGTTGTTTTTAAGCAAGAGGCTGAGAGACTGCAATAGAAATTGTTGCAGTCTTTGCTTCTTCATATATAACAAGTCTGCTTCTCTTTGAGCACAACAGTGGAGAGAGGTCAAACAAATAAAATCTATCAATAACAAGAAAATAGATTGGGCAATATAATCCTAACTTCCACTCTAGAAATAAATCTGTGAAGAATTTTTGGCATGAAAGATAAATGCACTTTGACTCAAAATCAGTTAAAATTCACTCACATAAACCTCTTTAGGACAGAAATAATATATACTACATAAATATGTAATTCCTAACAAAACATTAAGGTATCTAATTTATAATAAGAGAACTTGATTTTTCGGAAAAATCAAAAATTACATTAGCATTGACCTAAAGAAGATTGTCTTTATATGACTGTTATTCTTTTCCCTGAGTCATCCCATCAATTTACTTTAATACAACGCTTGATCATCATGTGGATGCACAGCCCAGTTCAGAAATTAAGACATTCAAGGGAGACCAGAGGCATCTCAAAAGCAAAGACAGTGGCCATCATTCTCAATCACCTCTCGGCTTCCTCTGGGCTAGTTAAGGACAAACAATTGGACCTTCAGCCTGCCTGGGGCTCCAGGTCACTGGAAGGTGACTCCACGAGCACTGTAGTATTCAGACTAAATAAATGACACTTGCATCCCACACGACCACACAAAGAGGATCTGATATTATGTAATTTAAAGACAAACTACACAACGGCCTACATATCATTGAACATTTCAAGAAATTATGGACTTGACGAGTCACAGTCATATGCCAAGTATAATGGTGGTGGAGTAAGCAACCAGGTATTATTCTAACAAATGCCAAAGAGTATTTCAGTCCAGCTCCATCAGCCCCAATTCCTAATGCCATTCTGAGAAGAAATAAAAATAACCTAAAACATGCACTCATTCAAAACTGCATTTCTAATTAAAATTAAATGTAAACTCAGTCACCAATATAATGTTTATTATGGAATTAACAGCCTTCCTAAACTTCAACTGGAGCACTGAATTTGTTTTTAAACATAAATCAATCAGTCTGAATCAATTCAGAAACATAAATCAAGGTCAATCAAAATTCAGAATTTAGCAAACTAAATTACTTGTTAGCATCCTGAGGTTAATCTTAAGGCTGCCTAAGCTTCACCTAGTATTACACCTGAGACTTAATAATTTGCCTTGACATTTAGAACGGCTCTTACATAAAACTTTGGGTTTGTTTTTAAATAAAAAGCAAAATGACAGAATAAACAATGCTGAAAATATACTCTTCTTTCCCAGAGGAGTTGTAATTTCGGATCAAAAGCCTGAAGTTTTTTTCTTTTCCCATCAGCATTATATTTCCAAAGTTGTTCCAATTAAACTCTTTTTTTCTCTCTATTTAAAACTATTTCTATATGAAAACCAGTGATACATATTTTTCTGCCTTTTTTCTATATACTCAACCAATAAAAATACATCCATTTTATTATTGTAAAATGTGCTAACCGCTTAAATATTCTCTTTTTTTTCATTATTTTAACTATCTTAGGTAAAATAAACTGGCCAAAACTGGCAGGACTGTATAAGGTCAGTGCTGCATTTAGAAAATGATCAATAGATGAAATTATTATAATAAATGAGTTCCAGTACAACAATATTGTGAAGCAAGTCTAACCTACTAGAGAGGATTTAATTCTCAGAAACAGCTGCATAACAACCACACTTCTCTGAACAGTAACAAATTAAGGGCATCCACAAGACTCCAGCTGTGCTAATGAATTCTTCCTTCCACATCTACAGAGATGATCAAAATACCTCAGGACTTTTTAAAGAACATCAGCCTTCTTATGTCTCAATCCTAAGAAAATGAGTCTGATACATATAATTTGTGTTATTGTTCATTTATCATTACACTAGGTTTACAGACAAATTAAAATATCAACACGAAAATGCATGACAAATGAAAGTATAAAACCAGAACAATTTCATTAAAAAATGAAATTACAATAAAATAATAATCTCTACCACCTCAAAAGCCATTTATAATGCTATTCAAATGCAGATGAGTTTGGGTCAGATGAAATTAAATAAAAACTACAATAAATCCATGCTCTCCAGTACAGACTAGAGTGCCTTGCTCAGCAGTATGCTCTATGAACTAGTTAAGCATTATACTGCACTATTCTGTTTGGAACACTACAATTTGTTCACTGAGGAAGAGAGGCTACTCACAGCAACAGTCACCCAACATGCTGGGAAGGACACCTCCAACAACAAATTGATTCTTCAGCCTGCTGTATGCTACAAAAACCTGTCCAAGAGGCTGGGGAAGTGACATAAGAATGCCATCACAAACAGCCATTAAAGTTAATCACCAAAGTCCCTAAACATCCTTGAAATTTCATTAGAAATTAGAAATGATGAAGTACATGAAGCTGCTCATAGGTAGTCGCAAAATGATGCAGACACTCAGTCCCAGCTGCTGCCTGAGCACCCCAAGCACAGGGACCTCCCTGCACACAGAATGTGCTGGGCACACACAGCCCTCCAGAGAGCACGGGAGGTCAGTCAGCCCGTCCTGCTAATGAGAGCAGGCAAGCACACAGAGAAAAACCCAGTTCCCACCGCTCCTCTACAAGAAATCATACAAGAAATTATACCCATTCAATGCCACAATACTTACTACAGTGAACTAAGAATTAACGTTCTAGGTGAATGTGTGCATTCCCCTTCTAAAGACGACAATCACGTACTAGCCCTCCCTTTCTGATTATCTCTTCCTTTGTTGCCTGTTTCATCTTGTTGTGCATTCCACAGTGCTTTACTCAGGCTGCCCTTGGGACTTCATCATCTCTCTTTTCTCTTCTTTTGGGTAACTGTGCGGAGTAGACTTCAGCTGGCCTGAAGTCTCTGTGGAATAGTTGGACTATGCTAGGAACCTCCTGCACACGTCAGGGTGATATGCACGGAAGGAAAGCTGTAACACCTGGAACAGATATCCAGTTTCTAAAGTGATGAGTGATGTTTTCTGACATGCGTGGTTTGCGTGTCCAATTAGGAATTATTTATGTGTAGAGAAACCAATGGTCCTTGGACATGTGTCCAGACTCAGGTCTATAAGAATCGCAGCCTCTGATACTCCAACAAACAATAAAGCTCCTGTCCTGTCTTTGGAACACGACAATGTTGTTTCTTTGACCTGCCTCTAACTTCACGACGACACTTCCTACCCACCTGTGTTATCTGTGTGCTTTGCAAGCTGACATCACAGACCTCTAAGGCCTTAGTGCGCAGTGATTCTATCCAAATTCACTTCACTGGCAAGAAGAGACAAAATAACGCACCTGAAAAAGGTTAAGACTAGAAAGGAACTGAAAAGTGGGGGGAAAAAAAACCCCCAAAATTAAAAAAAACCCTCGGCAGTTCTAGAACATTTTGCAAAATTACTCCTTGGAATTTCACCCGCTGCAAGTGGAAGTACACTGAGATTATCTGCTTTGTTATGGCTGCAGGTTAACTTGAACCTGTGCTGTGCATGCTTAGTGAGAGCAGCCTGGCACCAGCTGCCTCCAGCACTGAGCTTGGTCATATTGGAAATAACTGCAGTGCTCTGATTTCCGAGGAGAGCTCCTTTGTCCACAAGGGCTGATTTTAGCAGGAAAGTCCTAAATCCACATTACTTTAAATATACTTTTCAGTGTGCTGATTTTACTAATTTCTCAAGTCAAATCAAAGAATCACAAAACTAAAGATGAAAAAGAAGACGTCTTTGACATACAACCTCTACTAAAATTCATAACACGAGTTCCTCATAAAATTCTTCAAAGTCTACCTTTTTGTAACCCCCACAAAACATCTGCACTGTCTCACAGGAAAAGAAGGAAATAGTTTCTCCAGATCTACACATTGTAGAGGTGGTCAGTGTTTGTAGTGCTACCAGACAAATTCAAAATCTGTCGGACAGTCAGTAATCACAAGATCCATTCATACACCTCTGACATGTCATAGAGACTCCCAAGGTAGTTTACACACAAACAAGGATGATGACTCCATAGTACTCTGTCATGCAGGGCAGTCCCAAAATGCTCCTGCACCCCAATATGACCTTCAGAAGCCGTAGCATCAGTGCAGCACTCGAACAGCTTGAGAGCCATATGCAGCTAAAGAAGCAAAGGTTAGTCACATCTTACCTATTATTAGAAATAGATTGTAAAGTACTTGGGAGCAAACACTTTGTGTTTGCACAATGCCTAGCACAACAAAATCCCTATCAATGAGTTGGACTCAGAAGTGCTACTGCAGGATGGGATAGCTCGTGCAAAACCAAGGTTTGTTTCAGTGCAATTAAGGTTAAAATATGAATGTAATGGAACATTAGTACAACAAGTTCAACCTACAAGGTAGTAATATCTAATTCACATCTTTCTCCAAGAGCTGATAATCCTATTTATCTTTTCTTCCTTTTTCTGCAATGTAGACTAGGAGTTCTGCAATATTTCTAGGCTGCAAAGAACCATTTACCAAAACTCAAAAGAAAATACAAGTGGGTTTTTTTATATATATAATATTAAAGTTGAGTTTTTCAAGGGCTAATATCTGGGATAGCACAGCATGGTGACACTCCTTAAAGAAGAATTGAAGGGCAATAAAACACATTTTACTTAGTTTGTGCAAACAGATCCTAACCTAAGTGGTACTACTAATACATGGAGAGGATAAAGAAAAGAAAAGGAGTGCAAAAAGTTTAAAAAGGACACACATTTTAAGGAAGTTGCTGTGCTATCACTCTGTGGCTTAACATAAATTCACTTTATCTTCTAGCTGTCTTAGCAAAATGGTAACAAGAGGCATCACTCTTGCAAACCTCAGTGTCATCCACTTAAGGCAGCAGAGGCATCACTAGGAAATAGAGCTCAGATTTTTTCAGCAGTCCTGCAGGCTCCCAGCACTTGTAACCAGGAAGAACTTGTACCTTCTGAGAAGATGCCATGAGCATAATATGTGTGAGCCAGCCATGGGATGTTAACACAGACATGAAATGGACCAACTAGGACTTGTGTGCTTTGACAGCCTCATGCAAATCATAGAATGGCTTGGTGTGGAAGGGACCTTAAGGTCCAACTCTCCACCAGGAGCAGGGATGGCACCCACCAGATCAGGGTGCCCAGGGCCAGTCCAACCTAGTCTTGAACACTTCCAGGGCAGGGGCATCCAAATACAAAGATGCCCCTGTGCAAAGATGCACAACAAAGATGAAGTTTCATATTTCAATACATGAATAACATAAATGCTGACAAACTCAACGTAATTTGAGCATCCAGTGAACTGTTGGTTCCATTCGTCATGTAACGAGACGGACATCCATTAATAATCATAATTAATAAAGTCACTGCAGCAGCAGGCCATCCAATAAATGAGGGTTTATAGGCAAAAACCTCTCTAGCATTCTTAGGTGTATCATCCATATTAAGAGCCACAGGCATAATGAAAAGACATTAATATAACAAACTTCATGTGTCAGTAACTGTGGTGAAGAAGAAAGTTGGCAGCATCACCTTGCCTCAGACAACCCTCTGATGGCACCCATGGTAGTCCCTCCCTGGCCTCTGCTGAAATTTTATCCATTCAAAAGGCTCTTTTTATCCCCCTCCCTTGCAAAGAATAACCTTATTTTTCCATGAGCCTCCCAGTTTACTGCAACTCCCACAATTTGTCCCCTGCTTCAAATGAAGTCACACTAAAGCAGTAAATGTAGTATTTTCATGTGCTGAATTTTTGTATGTGCATATTGCAGGGAAATCCAGAACTTTCCCACTGAGGACACATTTATTCACACTTGAAAAAAGAAAGAATAAGTTATTTTTTATGTCTTTCTGCTGTTAGGATTTGTCCTCAGTAAGAATTTGCTTAGTGAGAGGGAACAAAAGGTTTACCAAAAAGATCCGTTTAGATGCACATTATCATTTCTCACTCTGAAGTGAAATCCTGCAACATTCAGAATTAATAAAGGATCTCAACCTCATTACGTGATGAACGAAACCAACAGTTCCCTGGGATGCTCAAATTACTTTGAGTTTGTCAGTATATAAGTTATCCACATATGAAACTTTTCATCTTTTTTGTGCATAAAATGAACATAATACAGCATAAAGCAGTTGCAAAGAGAAAGTTTTAAAAAAGCCCATTTTCTTTTTAATTTTGATTTTTAATTTTGTTCTGTCTACAAGTGCCTGAGCTTTCTTGCTAGAAAAAGATGTTTAACATGAAAACCACTCAGTTCTGAGAGCACTCTTGAAAGACTCCGGCATACTAATTTCCTCGATTATTTCTTTAGATCTATTTTTAATCACAATTTTAGAACAATAAAACTACCATTATACCACATCAAGAAATATTTCAGTGTGATTCTAAATTATGTAGCAGCAAGAAAATCTATATTTATTACACTAATTTGTGTGCTTAGCTATTTAAACTTGTATCATCCTTTAACATGAGCCCTCAAATAAAAAGCGAGGTTGCCTTCCTGATCCTAATTATCAATATTTAGCTATTAATGTATGAATTCATAGATGCACATACTCTACACACTTTTATGCTATAGGTACAGACTTGCCCATTATTATCTGCCTCAAATCTCTTTGCAAAGGTTCTATGGCAGGCAAGAAATTCTTCTTACCATTGGCTTTATCTTTTCCTTTGAAGGCCCCAAGAGTAGAGATGGATTTAGACAAACCACGTTAGCAGGACCACGCAGATGAAGACCCATGGAATGCCAGCAAATTTTGTTCCCTCTGGGAATTTCTAACCTTCAGGACAGCAGTGACTGCACCAGCATCGGTGCTGTGACAACAGTGACACCCCAACCCCAGCCCTGTACGAGGCAGTAGAAGGTTCTGACAGCAGGAACTGAGCTCTCTGCACACACTGTCCCACCTATGGGACCCAACACTGCAGAGAAGTATCTGGACACAATACCACAAACCCTTGCAAGTAATTCCAGTCCTTCCTTGAACAGCAAACAAGAAGCTCTTTGTCTCAAAGACAGCGCTACAAGACTTGGTAATTAGGAAAAAACCCATCCTGAAAAAAAAAGATCCCAATTATGTTGCTGGCATAATCTGTAAAAAACATCCCACCGGAGGATGCAACACACTCAAACCACTATTCTGCCTTAGATAAAGATGTTTCCCCCAACCCCATCTGAACATTTTAGGGATATTGTTTCTATCACCATGTAATGCCAGACAATATCTCCACATACCCAGGGATTTCTACATTTTAAAGACAGCACATATTTTCTAGCTTTTTCCTCTTCATATTTAATAACTAGTTTATAATTCAACATATTCTTTGACATCATTTATGTATTTAAAAATACATTATTTTAATTTATCAGAATATAATTTGTCTTGACCAAATTCCCCTCAGTTAGTTGGGAGGTGTAGCTTTCAGGGAGTTTTCAGCGAATGGTTTTTGAAAACATACTGGATTTAGGACAAAATCTAATATTTTGTAAGCAGTATAAATAGCAGGACATCTACCCCCTTGTACCATACTCTTTGATAGCTAACAATATATTTTCTTCCATTATTTGGATGTAAACAAATCCTTCTGAATTAAAAGTGGGGTAAAATGTATTTTACTTTTCTCTCGCAATTCAACAACACCTCTAAAGCATCACCTACACAAACTCTTGGAAACCACAATCACACTGAAGTTTCCAAAACTGTAACACAAACAAATCTACACCCCAACCAAAACGACGTATATGGTACAACTGCCCAACTGTAGTAACATATCACCTCTGTTACCAGCTTCCAAGTGCTTATATAAGCATACACAACTTTTAGAAACACTTATTTTTCTATTACTTTTTTATAGCCATACAGAACTAAAATAATTTTGTAGGTTTTGTAAAAAATGTTTTACCTTAAATGCAACTTCCAAAATATAAATATAAAAATGAACTCTGAAAACTTATTTCATTTTTCATATTTACTCCGTTTCCAGTTAATTTCTTCATCTCATGCAAGCAGCAATACTAAAATCTGACAAAAAAAATTTGTCTGTCATGGTTGCTGAAGAAGAATGCAGTTGTGCATTACTAATTACACAAGCACCATCTCTGCACTTAGCATTTGGCAGCGTAGAAGCACAATTAAAACGTTATTAAGTACAATCTCTTTTCTAATCTGACAAACAGGTAAACCCAATGCAGGAAGGAAACCGCTTTATCGGCGAGATTCTCATAACTTCATGTAGGATAAATGCAAAAGGTATGGTACTTACAGTGAATTCACAGAAATCAATGCTGTCGAGGCTTTTGCTTCTGTGTATTCTCCCTTTTATTCTCCGTAAAGAGGGCTTCCCCTGACTTACACTACAGGTAGCACCATTGGGATTTTCGGAAGATGGAGTTACCCTGTGAAACAAAAAGAGCCACATATCAGACAAAGAATATAAATTCTTCTGGAACACATTCGCTTAAAGCAAAAAAAAAAACCTTACAACAGGAAAACACGTTTCCATGCTATACACAGGCGGAATGCCATTCCATACTTCAGTTTGCAATCACTGAGGGCCAAAATGAGACCACAAAAGGATGGAGACGTTTAGAACTCATCAAATCCACAATGCTTGCAGATTTTGTCAAAAACACAGTGTAGTTATCTTTTTTGTACAAAAGTGAGAAGAATCAGAAAAAAAAAGTAGATTACAGAATAACTTATTTAATTTCTGAAAAATTAAAAGGAATATTTTTCTCAGCTACTTCAGTGGGAACGTGATTCCTGTGATATGTGTTAATGGCTGTCAGTTAAATTACGAATAACATATTTAATTTCTGAAAAAATTAAAAGGAATATTTTTCTCAGCTACTTCAGTGGGAACGTGATTCCTGTGATATGTGTTAATGGCTGTCAGTTAAATTACGAATAACATATTTAATTTCTGAAAAAATTAAAAGGAATATTTTTCTCAGCTACTTCAGTGGGAACGTGATTCCTGTGATATGTGTTAATGGCTGTCAGTTACATTACTATGGCCCGGCAGTGTTTGGCTTTTGACCTTTTCCAGTTTGAGTGTTAATGGTACTTCAGCTATTCTAGGAATGAGTAGTAACAAACAAGAATGAAATTAATAACATTTGTTAAAATTATAGGGCGACATATTAAGGAACTACACTCTATAAGGCCTTTGTAATCTACACATAGTCCTCAGGGGAGTCCATAACTAAAACATTTGGAATAAGCAATCTATGTTTCAAGGAGCTGGTTGGTAGTTGCTAATGAACAGAATTAAGTGGGGTTAACAATTAACCAGGTGTATTAGGGTCTGTGAGGTCAATATCTGAAATGCAAAATAGTCTCTAGTCAGACTGACACCATGTTAGAAAAAGGAAAACTGTATTCCAGCAACTACACTCACTAAGAATTACCTACAAACATAAAATTCTTAATGTCCGGATTTACACTTGCTTTATATAATTTTCCAACTGCAGCCATGAAAGACTTCAAAAACTAGCTTAAATTAGAAATAATACTGATCTTTTTTGCATTTCACCAGCCTTCAGAGAGCAGTTCAGTGTTTCTGTTCTAAAACCATTAAGATTTCCCCCCCCCACAGAGAAATATTTAAGAACACATTTTAGGTACTTTAACTTATAATTAAGGGCTGTAGTGAGCACATTTGGGCAAAAAAAGAAAGAAAGGCGGAGATGTCTCATACATATCCATCACTGAAATAAAACACTGCACAGTGGCTCACATTAACACTTGAAATACAAAATTCCAAGCACAACACACAATAACCACGTGCTGAATACACTTGTTTGATTATTGAAGCTCCTGGATCTGCACAGTGCCACGGTCAGGACAGCAGGAACGTAGGTGGTTAGGGAGAAGTTGCAATATCCAAAGCCGAAAATTAAACCAAATCTTTTCAAATCTCTTATTCAATTTATAAAGATAAAGCCCTTCATTTTTTCGTTGAACTACTGTGACTACCAAATCACTATTTTGTTTTCAGATGCCTGTTTTTTGGGGGGTTTTACATATACACAATGGCATACACACAAACTGCTTGCTGTAAGTTCTCTTGACTACACAGTAATTTGGTTTAGATGTTTTTTTCCCCCTTGGGTTATTTTAATGCTAACTTTAAACTGCAAGGATAAATAAAAATGTCTACCTGAAAACGTAACTACAATACTCAGAAATTTTAATTACATTATAAACCTCCCGCTGAAACGGCACCAGATTTTTGATATAATCATGTATGGATTAAATCCTGAGAAAAATGCCCTGGCTGCTACAGTAACATATTCGCTCACGCATCAGAAACATCAAAAATGCCACTGCTAAATGTCTTAAAGTATTTCCAGGCAAATGCCCAAAGAAGGACAACCACTCAGTCTCAGTCCTGTTCCCCAGACAGTGACAGACTCTCTTGTGTTACGGAGCTCCCCGAATGTCTCTGATTAGGTTAATGCAAATGTCCCTAATGGTATATGACCTGTGCCCTGTGTCAGTGTCAAAGGCAGGTGCTGGAGCCCGCAGTTCCCATGTTCCCATTGTTCCCATGCAGTGAGAGGTCTGTATTCATCATCTCTATGGAAAATCTTTGAGGGCTGCCTATTCCATTACTTATAATTTGGGTTAATTAATCTTCACATGCACTTCTGATGAATTAAATGTTTGGTACGTTAGACTTCTTCCTTAGCAGAACAGTTTAACAGCTGCAAGTTGCAATTGGCTTTTCCTTATTTTGAACTACATTTCAGACCATTTATTCTAGGGCCTTACCTACAAATGTATATTTCTTGAAGTTGCAAGTCTTTTAATGTTTTCTGATACTTAAGACTTTATGAAAAGAAAAAAAAAAAACAAACCAAAACAAAAAAACCCCAACACCAAACAGATCAGAATAACAAGCAAGTCAAAGTTACACAGTTTTAACAAAGAACTACACTAATGGTATATTTTGAGGGCCCTTCTACTTATAAGCTTCACTCTTTAAAACCACTTGAAAAAATTAACTTGCTGCCTCTGGAATCCAGCCATCATTTCATTCTGCTGGAGACTAAATCATGGCTGTTACTTGTCAGCTTCTGAGATACTGAAAAGTTTTTGAAGTTGCATTTAACTTTCCAAATATAAATTTGTCAGAAGAAATATCACAATTGAAAGGTTCCCTCCAATCATTTATAAAACCATTCGTTCCTAGATCACTTTACAAGAAAATAAAGTATTATTTAACCAACCAATGAACAAGTCAATCAATCGGAAAGCTTTGGACCGAAAGAAACATCTTAGGTAAGATAATCGTATTAGAATCAGAGAATCATAGAATTGATTGGGTTGGAAAAGACCTCCGAGATCATCAAGTCCAACCCTTGGTCCAACTCCAGTCAGTTTCCCAGATCATGGCACTCAGTGCCACGTCCAATCTCAGTTTAAAAACCTCCAGGGATGGTGAATCCACTCCCTCCCAGGGCAGGCCATTCCAATGCCTGATCACTCTCTCTGTAAGGAATTTCTTTCTAATATCCAATTTAAATTTCCCCTGGCAGAGCTGAAGCCCGTGCCCCCTTGTCCTGTTGCTGAGTGCCTGGGAGAAGAGACCAAGCCCCACCTGGCTATAACCTCCCTTCAGGGAGTGCTAGAGAGTGAGGAGGTCACCTCTGAGCCTCCTCTTCTCCAGACTAAACACCCCCAGCTCCCTCAGCCTCTCCCCATAGCACTTGTGCTCCAGTCCCTTCACCAGCCTCGTTGCTCTTCTCTGGCCCCGCTCCAGCCCCTCAATATCTTTCCTGAACTTGACACATGATGGGGTATTGGCTCCATGGGTGATGAGGAAACTTGGGCACAAGTGCAACCCAATGAAGCATCAGCAGCTCCAGCGGCTCTGCTGCTCCTCCAGTTTCAGCAAAGCCAAGCAGCGACCATCCCAAGACAGGCAGGGCTCGGTTCTGCCCAGCCCTCACACAACACAAAGTCCAAAGTGTTTTCAGATTGACTTGGAACTAAATTACTGAAAAATCTGAAAAACAGTTTCTTAAAATCCTTCTCACTTTTGTTTGAATCATGTTTTGTGTCCTCGAAGTGTTCACTGTAATCAGAGAAACAAAGTCTTTTTTTTTTTAATGAATACCTAAACTACAATGCAATACTCTATGGTTCTGGAATCTCAACCTTAGGTTTAAAAAATGATAAAGTCTATTTTTTTTAATGAATCCTTAAAATATAATGCAATACTCTATGGTTCTGGAATCTGAACCTTAGGTTTAAAAAATGATAAAGTCTATTTTTTTTTAATGAATACCTAAACTACAATGCAATACTCTACGGTTCTGGAATCTGAACATTAGGTTTAAAAAATGATAAAGTCTATTTTTTTTTAATGAATACCTAAACTACAATGCAATACTCTACGGTTCTGGAATCTGAACATTAGGTTTAAAAATTATCAATGAAATTTACTCTATCTGATTACCTCCTTCTTTCAAACTTCTACTTGTGTTGCTTAATACAAATTAATACAATATTATTAGCAAATTAAGAAGAGAATTGCTAAGTCACTGACTGCAATACAAGCATGAGGAGTATAGAAGAATTATCACAGGGCTAAAGCAGAAAAATTCGTAAGAGACCCTTTAAAATATCTGCAGCACATCAGCTACTTCCTGAACTAAAGCCTAGGAATGCCATGCTCGAGGCAGCCAAGGGCTTTAAAAAGTACAATACAGCATCAAGATCTTTGAAAGAAATTAGCAGTTTCTGATGCCTTGCTTCAATTGTGCTGTTTCTGCTCAAATAATGTGTTTAATATTCTGGAAATGTAACACCTTTTTAATGGAGCTCATCACGGGAATCCTGAAATCAGGCACCACAATTCATTAACTTCTAGAAACTTTAGTCAAGTAGAATTGAACCATTTTGTAGATACCACCTGGGGTGTGAGGTCCTTATTTATTATCCACAATTCTTACAACAGTTTCATTGACCTTGACTGGTTCCTGATCATATATCACATTACATAACCATGACTCTAAATTATTTCTGTAGTTCATAAAATAAGCAAAACCCTTAAACTTTCAGTGTCTGTATTCCACTGACAAACATGCCAGGCTAACAAAACACTAGGCAACAGCGACTTCAAGGTGCAGCATCACATCAAGGGCTAACAACTTATTATAACATAATTAGATGGTCTGTATGTAACAGGGGATTATTAATAAAACTGTATCTTCTACTTGCACATAATCACCACTCTACAAGGCTTCTAAAGGTGACATAACTATTACACTTTTCATATACTGCAAGTTGTCTGCCAGCCTATTAAAAAAAAAGCATTTAGATACTTGTAGCAATATCAAAGTCTCATTTAGAAACTTCTAAGTCCAGTAAGCTACAAAGTTATCAGTTGAGAGATATATAAAATGCCCGTAATTATCTGTCCTTCCTTTAGAAGCTGGTCTTCCTCAGTATTACAGAAAGTGAGGACACGGACTGGGCTCAGCTCAGTGTGATCAGTGTGGCTTCTGGCTCAAACACAAGGCTGCAAAAGCTGGAATTTACTCCCCCTTATCAGACTGGAAATCCAAACAATTATATATACTCAATATTAATATTTGTTTGGGAAAAATTAAAGGCAAATTTGAACCAATGGCTGGTGATGTTGAGCAGTCAGCTGCTACACTGAATTCTTGTGCACCTCTGCAAATACGTCTGTCCTAAGCACAGTATCCTGCCTCCATCAGAAAAAGTACTAATTAATTTGCAACATGAATAAATCCTTACAATGGGCTAACCTGAAATTTTTACCCCCATTTCAAACAAATATTAACTAGTCCCAGTAGCCAGGAATGGAAAATATCCATTCTGAGGCTTTGTATTTTTCCACAAAGTTCTGCAGAGACAGCAAGAAGATCAATCTCTGACGTTTTCTACCTCCTATATTAAAGTGACATTTTCCATTATTTCATTCTACTAAATATGACACTACTTAGAACATAAACAAACAATGGCACTTTTCTCCCTAGGGATGGTCCTAATGATAAACTAGACATCCTTCATTATAAACCTGGCTTCGACAGCCAAGCTTCAGCCTGAATACAAAGACTCTGCCACAACAAAGCTTTCAGACCAGTGCTTAATTCCAGACCTGCTGGTTACTCCTCACTGACTGCAAGTAAGTTCACCCCTACACTCAAAAATAAAGGCGACTGCGCAATATCTTACAAGAAGCAGCTATCATTTAACACCCAGGCCTCTATATCACACATTCTTTCACCAACAGCACCAAACAGTTACTGGGTCCTGTCAAAATTCAAATTCTGTGGTGCACTGCATCTGCATTCTTTCTGTAACCTAGATTGCCTCAGACAACTAACACGATCATTGTTAGAAGAACGTAAATATGGAATAGTTTCAGCCATTTCCACAATCTCCACAATGAAAACTCATCACTAATCAATTTTTTGCCTTATCTCATGACTCTGCACTCCCCTGCACCAAGGGGAGCAGTAGGGGTGTAAGCCAAAGCAGAAGAAGTCTTTCAAAGTAAAGGCAATTGCTGTGAGAAACAGAAGAGACTATTAGTGAGAAGAACTTTTAGAGCAGCTAAGATATCCTGTTGGGTGGTTTGTTCTTGGTTTTCCTTTTTTGTTTGTTTATTTGCCTGCACACCTTCTCCTTGCAGCAGAGAAACAATATTTAGTGTGACAAGAAGTTATGGCCTACCTGTGTAGCTCCCCTTAATAATATAATTTAGCATTTAGCAACTCAGGTTGCACACATTGGCATTTCAGTAAATA
This sequence comes from Grallaria varia, assembly GCA_013396735.1. NCBI lineage: Eukaryota > Metazoa > Chordata > Aves > Passeriformes > Formicariidae > Grallaria > Grallaria varia. The sequence continues at coordinate 206,230 of VWZG01000449.1, forward strand.
TTCATGACAATTTAGGATTTTAAGGTGCTTCCAGGTAAGCTGTCAGTTTTTCTCGTTCACCTTTGCAGATATTAGTCCCTGATGCACTCTACCTGTTCTAGCAGTGTTATGATGGTAGGTTTTGTATCCAAATACTGTCCCTTCAGCAAGAGAATTAAAAACATCCTACTCATCTCATTTAGGTTCCTACATATCAGCTTACAACACTGCACACACACGGGAAGGGTCTGAATCAGCAGTTCGGGACTCCAGCGGTTTCCTCCCTCACTGAGCCCAAAACTACTGCCCCAAGTAAACCTCATCATAAAATCAGAAGCTCCACACAAAGCAAGTTTCTACCTCTTCCACTTCCCATTGCAAGTCTGTGCCACAGCTTCCTTCTTTTTGTTCAATTGCCTGGTTTAGTCTCTGTTACTTAACAAGTATTTGTTCTTAACTCATAGTGAGACACCGCTGTCCACCTTTTGTATTTTCATTTGTAGCTTTGCTTTCGTGCAGCACAGGACTAACATTTAAGGGGGGAAGAGCACGAGAAAATTGGAGTGACAGATGCTCTATAAAGAAATAAAATATTCCTGTTACCTTTTTCATTTTCTTTCAGTAGGATTCAGGTGGATTATCTCCACCAAAAAAAGATGAGTATTTTAACCCTTTTTTATTAAATTATGTATTTGCTTACAGTTATATGCACTAACACATCAAAGAGCTTACAAATATGATTGGTTAAACACAGTGTTGTAATTTTTTTAAAACAAGCAAACAAAAATAGAGGAAAAAGCATCCTCTGATTACAGACTAACTTGACTTCTAGGTTTTCTTAAGGTATTTTTGAAATTTCCAGTGATATAGTACTGAAATACACTCTCGGTTTAAGTGTTGGAAATATACACTAACATTGCCCTGATTTCAGTAACAGCAAATTATCCTACTCTCTAATATTCAGATTTTTTAATGTATTATTTGATACAGACTATGCACAAACAAGAAAAAAATTAACATGACAAAGTTTCTTTAAGCATTCCTCCAAATGCATCAGAAAATAGTACTACATGCATAAGCATAAATTCTATCCCTACTGATAATGACTAATGCTATTGAAGTTCTCAAGGAAAATGTGAATACAAAAGATCATGTCACCTATTAATAAGAATATCCCAGAGACATACTTTCAAATGCTCAAGCAATGAGCATTCAGTGCATCTTCCTAAAATTAAAAAACAGACCTTATTTTCCTTTAACGCTTTTCGTCAATTAAATCTTCATACAGCATTGCATCACAGCAACATGGTATAAAGTTAGAAACGTTATGAAATGCAAAGCTTATGGTAAGTATTAGTGTGGATCCACTACAACATTTTCTATACCTCAAAAAGCATAGAATATCACCATGAAACAGGACAATATAGAGCTGATCTAACTCCAACTGAAGACAAAGTAGGAGTTGAATCAGGTCCTTTCAGACTTTCTGAAAGTAAGTACACAAAAATACATGGCTTCCCTTTCACATGCCAGCAACTAAAACATTTCCAGTGAGATACAGGAAATATGAAACTGGACAACTGTGACCATTACATTACCAATAATTAAACTTCTTAAAACTACTCACACCTCTGCACACAGACAGGAGTGGCATTTGGGGAGAATAAAGTACGTATGCTACACTTTATGTAGATTACATAATCAGAGTCAAACCACTGAACACATTGTAAAAATCTTGGATTAATGCAATAAAACTTATCTGCATGACAACATATTTTTTGTCTAAGACTTCATTTGATTTTGTTCATTACAGTCAGGATGAACAGATTTGCCAAATTGTGTTCTACCTAAAAGGAACGGCAAGATTTGGAATTAATGACAGAAAGCTTACTAGTTCCACATTATGTTTTTTAAGTGATACATTTTCTTGACGCCGCCTATGCTAGCTGACAATGTGGGGAAAAACAATGCAAAAAACCACGTTCTACAATTCACGTATGGCCTACAACTGCTGACATGAAAATATTTTTATTTGAGAACTACCTGTGTATAAATAAAATGACACTGTAACACTTCCCTTCGCTAGGAACATTAAGTACAGTGAAAGAAAACTGTACGACTATTACCGGCTAAACGTCATTCTTAGGTTTTCTTACAGAGAAGAAATCACAAATTTGTTATTGACATCTTCCACACAGGAAATCTGACTTCACGAGCTCATGGATTTTCTCCTTCTGCTTTGTCCTGGCGGTGACACCCACCCGGCTGCTCCCACCGAGCCGACAGTGGGCTCTTGCACACCCGGGAGCGACCGGGGATTGCAGCGCCATACGCCTGCCGGTGCCCTACTCACCCACATCGCACCGCCACATTTTAATACATTTGTCATAACACTTGGTCGATTCATCCAGAAAAATCAGTTCAGCACACAATCAGCGAGCACGAAACGGAGTGGGAATCGGAAAAGCCGGGTTTAAGGAAAAATGGTCACATTTGAACAGCACGACCTCTGTCACTCCCTAATCCATCAGAGCCGAGTTTCTCTTTCCGCGTTTTCTCGGTACACTTGTCAGCGGGGGCCGGGCGTTCGGAGCCGGCTCCGCACAGCCTGCGGCGGGCGCACAATGCGCTGCCTCGGCGGCCGCGCTCGGGCTCTCACGCCAGCGGTGCCTCCGCCGGCGCCGCTCCCGCGCCCCCCGCCCGGGGCCNCAGTGCCCGCGGCCCCTTTTGTGCCTACTCACCACAGCTTCCTCTTTAAGGGCATCAGACTGCCCCTGTTGGAGGCGGTCACCCCTATGGCCATCTGCAAGACAGTCAGGTATTTCTGATACTTCATTTTGCCGTCGCCCACCCTGTCCCTGCCTCGTCCCCGCCGCCGCCACCGACAGAGTCTCTCCAGCCGCTGCATGCAATCATCAAATTTTTATTTGCAGGCATCTGCCGTCCCTGCGTCGCGCTTCTTCCCCTCCTCCTCCTC
>VWZG01000449.1:209332-230606 GCA_013396735.1 Grallaria varia
CCGCCCCCCTCCCCCTCCTCCTCCTCCTCCTCCCGCCGCGTTCTGCCCTCCCCCGGGCCCGCGCTCCTCTCCTCCTCCTCCTCCTCCTCCCGCTCTCCTGGTCCCTTCCCGCAGCCCCCCGCGCTTCACCCCGACCCGCTTCCATCGCGCCGCCCTTTCCGCGCTCCCGACCACGACCCTCATTTCGCCCTCTCCTTACCTGGGCTATCTCTGGGCCGCCGCCGCCGCCGCCGCCTGCCCGAGCCCCCAGGGCGAGCGGGCCTTGCCCCCCATCGCTGCCCGCCACCGGGGCGCTCCCGCCGCCGCGCTGCCCTCCGCTGTTACCGGGGGGGTGTCACCCCCGCTCCCGCCGCCGTTACCGGGAGGAGTGTCACCCCCGCTCCCGCCTCGCTGCCCTCCGCCGTTCCCGGGGGTTTCTCGCCGCGCTGCCCCCGCCGTTCCCGGGGCTTTCCCGCCCCCGCTCCCGCCCGTGAGGCGCAGCCGCCGCGCGGCCCTCCCGCCATCAGGGGCGCGCCGTGGCCGCCGCGCTTCGCTCGCTTCGCTCGCCTCGCCGCTAATCCCATTAGCGCCCGGAGCAGCCCCCATGTCATTTGAATCGGTCCTCCCGGCTCACGGTGTCGCTCGGGGGTTGGCAGTGACCGAGCTCCGGGGCAAACGCCTGCCGGGGCCGGCCCCGTGAGGGGGAAGGTGAACGGGAGGGTCAGCGGGAGGGTGAGGGGAGCTGAGGGTGAGTTAAGGACGAGGGCAAGAGCAGTGCTGAGGTGATGGTGGGGTGGCGGGGTGGCGGTGAGGTGCTGGTGAGGTGATGGTTGAGTGAGGTGATGGAGGGGTGGCAGTGAGGTGACAGTGACAGTGAGGTGATGGTGGGGTGTTGGTGAGGTGGTGGTGGGGTGGCAGTGAGGTGACAGTGACAGTGAGGTGATGGTGGGGTGTTGGTGAGGTGGTGGTGGGGTGGCAGTGAGGTGACAGTGACAGTGAGNGGTGACAGTGACAGTGAGATGTCGGTGAGGTGTCGGCGAGGTGTTGGTGAGGTGGCTGTGAGGTAGCTGTGGGGTGTTGGTGGGTGACGGTGAGGTGACAGTGAGGTGGCGGTGAGGTGACAGTGACAGTGAGATGTCGGTGAGGTGTCGGCGAGGTGTTGGTGAGGTGGCTGTGGGGTGTTGGTGAGGTGGCGGTGAGGTGGTGGTGGGGTGTCAATGAGGTGATGGTGAGGTGGCGGTGGGTTGGCAGTGAGGTGTCAGTGGGGTGATCGTGAGGTGATGGTGAGTTGTGCAGGCCGGTGGGACAGGGCATTCCACCGATCCCCACTCATGAAGGGCGTGGAAGGCACACGGGACCCCCTGCCCTGCCCCGGGCACCGAAATGGGGAGTCACCTCTGAAGAGCCTGGTGAGGCCACAGAGAACAAGATGACAACCCATTTTTTATTTTTTTGTTTTCATGTGAGGAAAGCCACTGAGGTGTGTTCGAGAATCGGATGGTGATTAAGTCAAACTAAAAGTATGACATGTTTTTAGAGGGGTGCCCACCTTCTGAGTGCTTAAGCACAAATAACTGAACACGTAAATGTGTCATGGCTTTTGGTGTGACACAGTTGTCCTTAGGCTTTAATCTGTTCCGTGCCTTCCTCCTCAAGCTCAGCACTAACAGCAGCAGAAGACCATAGTGTTTGAGAATTGCTTTTGGAATAAGTTCTAACCCATGGTGCTGTATGATCAGAGACCCTCAGGACAAACATCCCTGAAATGCAGTGTACCACTTAGCTGACACACTGATCAATAGTGGTGGGAAATACTTTGGCTAGAGATACCCTGTTCCAGCACACAGATATTTTGCAGAGTGCAGATATGAACAAATCCATGCTGAACTGACAACTTTTCATTAAGTTTCTATAATGTAATAGTATGAATTGTAATCCTTACCCAGAGTTGAGATCATAAGGTGGCACTCCCAGCTAGGAAGAAATAATGCACACAGCATTGTCACATTATGGCTCAGAAACAAGCATTTTGGGGATCATTTTTCTTGGTGTATGTGTAACATATACGTCAAGACTGTAGTAGGCTGCATTCTAGTTAGGCCTGTTCATTACACAGGAAACAGAAGATAAATACAGTAACTGATAAGCACAATTAGAAACGCAGTAATTGTATTGCCGTAGTTAATGAGTTTGATGGCTTTGCATTTTCAGCCGAGAAATCTGATGTACACAAATGTCCTGAAATTCTGTGTCACCAACGATTTGAAAAATTCAAATGGCAGCTTGATGTCCAGTGTGAGCCTGTACATCTCCAGCTCTCCCAATACAGTTAATGGTCTTTTTGATTTTGGAGTGCTCAAGCTTTAAAAGCAATGAGGGATGTCTAACTTGAAATGATTAGGAAGGTTAAGGAAGGAGGCATTGATTTTTGTACTTAAAAAGTGCTAGTAGTATGCTAACTGGAAAATCTATATCTTTTATAGACAGAACATCAAATCAGTTTGGAAACCTATAAGGATCTTACTTCACCTTAAGTAAAACAAACACATTACTTTTTCCTTCTGCATATCTAGTCATCATCAGCTGACTGAAAAACCTCTTGTTGCCCACAAGTGTTAGAGTAAGTGTGGGCTGAATTTTATTCTTGACATCAGAATGCTAACTACTGATGAATGCTATTGTAATAGAAATTTTCATTTACATTCCTGCAATGCTATTAAGAAAATAATACACACCTTGATATGGGAGGTAATGCTGACAAAAAGAATAATGAAACTGTGCTTTGAATATTACACCAGTCAGTTAGAAAAATACATCTCACGTAGAAATTCTTGAAAGAAAAATGCAGTCTTAATTCACAAGGAATTCCAAAATCTATTTCAATTTGGTAAATAATAAGTTATTCCAAATTTAGCTCCGTAGTTTTCAATGATTATTCTGGTACTAACAAATTAACTTGTTTTGTACACTTTATGTGTCATTTTCTGTACTTCTTGATGAGCATTACAGAGGAAAAAATCAGATATTAATGAAGGCATTTTATTCTCTAGTTTTAATTGGCATTATTTCTGTTTCTCTTGTACCTGTTCCTTCTTAGCTTTAAGCACCAATAGCTCCATTATATGTTGACTTTCAGAACATCTTGCTTTAAGCACCAATGCTTTATATATATCCTGAAAGAGTAAAAAGATCCCATCTTTCATGCATTCAGATGAACAGCCTATTTTTAATAGGAGTCAATCAGCAACTTCCAGGATAAGCATCCAGATATCCCACTGTTAGCTCTGAGACCTGCACGGACCCATTTGCCGAGCAAAGACCAAAATTTATACAGTATATATCCCTGCAAGAGAGGCAGTCTGATGATATTTACTGTTCTCAATGCAAACCCATTCTCTCTAACAGGATGCACTCTCCCTCACTGCAGAAAGCTGAAAGTTACTTACATTTTTTTGAACCTAGCATGCGTTTTAAAAATTACTTAATTTCTGTTGGATTACTCCAGGTTAATATAGTTGTTCCATGGGGTGGTTTTTATCAGTACAAAACCAAGCAGAACCGTACTAATTTCTTCATTTTATTTGCTTAGGTAGCTTAACTGCAGACTTCACCTCAGAACTGTATAATCTATCTGTTGCTTACAGACAGCAATGCCCTGACCTAATGGTATCCTGGCCTGGATCAAAAATAGCGTGGCCAGCAGGGCCAGGGCAGTGATCCTTCCCCTGGACTCTGCGTTGGTGAGGCCACACCTGGAGTGTTGTGGTCAGTTCTGGGCCCCTCAGCTCAAGAAAGATATTGAGGGGCTGGAGCGGGTCCAGAGAAGAGCAGTGAGGCTGGTGAAGGGACTGGAGCACAAGTGCTATGGGGAGAGGCTGAGGGAGCTGGGGGTGTTTAGTCTGGAGAAAAGGAGGCTCAGAGGTGACCTCCTTACTCTCTAGCACTCCCTGAAGGGAGGTTATAGCCAGGTGGGGGGGGTTGGTCTCTTCTCCCAGGCACTCAGCAATAGGAAAAGGGGGCATGGGCTTCAGCTCTGCCAGGGGAAATTTAAGTTGGATATTAGAAAGAAATTCCTTACAGAGAGAGTGCTCAGGCATTGGAATGGCCTGCCCAGAGAGGTGGGGGATTCACCATCCCTGGAGGTTTTTAAATTGAGATTGGACGTGGCACTGAGTGCCATGATCTGGGAAACTGACTGGAGTTGGACCAAGGGTTGGACTTGATGATCTCGGAGGTCTTTTCCAACCCAATCAATTCTATGATTCTATGACCTCTCCTGAAGCCTGTCCCCAGAATGACCTTCCAATGCACTTCTTGGCTCAGAAGGACAGACTACTCTTTCAGACAGCTACAAATTACAATATTGTGTATGACTGCTGAACTTGAATGGGTGTGCGCTTGGCACAAAACTCCACTCATGATTGTGTGTTTACAGTAGGACTAGTAGATGGGTGGACCTCGACAAGGTGGAGTTTAATACCAGTGTGTGTGATGGAGTCCTGGCCCATGCCATGGTGTTTTTAGGCTGTTGTCACAGCAGGAGACTGACTGACTGTGATTTAGAGGATGCCACTGAGGCAGTTGTGTATTGGGAGCTCCCATCAGCCACTAAGAATAAGGGAGTGTAATTGTAGTGTAAAGCTATTTTCATCTTAAGTTGTGCCTCCCATTTTTTCTGTCTTAAGTTGGTAGAATATATATAAGATTCTGGGGAGTGCAAAGGAAAATTTTGCAGCCTTATCGCTTTGGCCTGGTTCTAGATTTGATTTCAGTAAGGCTGTCACTGGAACAGGGATATCAGAACCTTATCTTGCTTTCCTTTATCATTAGCCCATCACACAAACCTGTAGTGCCAGTTATCACTAGGTGACATCTTTTTCAAACTCTCACCTGTGTCACTTCAGTCTTAACTGTGTTCACAGGAGGAAGGAAATTTTAAGTCTGACTCAAAAGTCTCTTTGGAGACACTACAGAAGTGCACTTTTAAAAGTCTTGGCTATGATTAAGTTATTTCAAGTAATGTAGTTTTTCTGCAATAATGTGAGGAAAAAGAAATTACATTCCTAACTGGCATAGCTGTGCTGGTGAACAAGCAAAAACACTCTTTATTTCGTTCGACAAACTTGTATAAGCTAACACTGTTTGGCAAACAGGAAAAAAAATAATCTTACCAGAATAACTGGTATCCTTATTAGTAATGTCATGATTGTGTCAGCAACTTTTGAGGGCAGATTAGACCTTAATGACACAGTTAAAGCATTCAATTGCATTGATTTTTTGGTTTTCAAATTTTATTAGATGTAAATCAAGCATTGAATAAACTTGTTGCTGTTTTTACGGCATATTAAATAGCATCTTTTATATGCATTTTAGGATATTCTTAATTTTGGCTTTACTCTGCATATAACAGAGATTTTTCATACCCTCCATCCTGTGGAGTTCTCAATACTGTGCTACTGTGTATGCTGAAGAATTACTATTTTATTTATTCCTAGGAAAAACCTGTTCCCCTTGCTGACTTTAACTCCAATGACTGATAAAAAAATCTTGATACACATGTCATATTCTGTGCTTCTGTGGTATTTAATATGATTTGAGAATTTTTTGTTGCACAGTTCAGTTGGTAAAGTGCCAGTGTTCCAGAGGCAGATACAATACAGTAGTGACATTCAAACATAACATTAAATAACTGATCTCCATCTCTAATTTAACTTAAATGTTCCTGTTTGCTAAGGAGTTGGTTTTTTTTCTGCTGTAGTTGTTAGTGATGTGAATTTGTACAGTTACTCAATTATAGTAATAATATTGATAAAGATTTATTTTAAAGCAACTCTAATGGACTTTCTTGCCATTTTAATCTGTCATTTGTATGTCTCATATATCTCCCATTTTCTTTCCAGAAAGAAAAAGAGAAGTATCATATCTGTCAAAGGCTAAAGAGTTCCTTAGAATCCACAAGTCTGTCAGATGCAATGTCTCTGCTGGCTATTTTCTCCCTCCTCAAAAGTAAGCAAAATATGTGTATGTTTGTGTGTTTCCTATCTGTGTTTAAAAGGCATAATTCTGTGACTTTTTCTGATCTACTAGGGCTTCTCTGCACTCACATTAATGTATTTGTATAATGCCTTTTCCATAAACTCCATGTTAAGTGCAAATTATAGACATAGCAAGAGAGATAAATGCAGTACCATCATAAATAATAAACAAAAACACCTGAAGGAATTTACCTCTCACACTGTACTGCATAATTGACCACCTACAGAAGGGCAGTTTTCATATTTCTTTCAAGTGTCTTCATGACAGGCTGGCTTGAGTGGTGCAAAGAACTGTGGGTCTAAGTAGGTATGATAATGAACTGACGCAGCTGTTTAGAACTACCTTGCATTTTCTGAAACAGTTTATCCTGGTCATTTATTTGAGCTGCCAAAACAAAAAGAGGTCAATAATTTTGCTTTTGGGAGGAAAGAATGTTCGCCTTGTTTTCTCAGAAGACAAAGAATATCTTAAGAGAATTTATTCACAGAATAAATAACTTGTATTTTACTGTAGATTATGAAGAAGGTATGGTGTTCTAGATTGAGCAATTTACAAGAAACTTGCAAGCCAGTATCCCTGTTTGACCAGCCAGGGCTATTTGGAAATGGTTTTCTGTACAAATAGTTCTACCAGATCTGATGTGGAGCAACTTTATACTCTTATAACCAAATTTTAGGTTACTGTAAAAATAAGAATACTATTAAAGTGAAGAATTCAGGCTAAACCAAAATGGAATTGTACTGCCACTGTCCACTGTTTTGATGTTTACCCATTTTTGGCAAACTTACAATGCTAAGATTTTACTCTTTAAAAAAAAAAAGAAGGAAAACCACCCTAAGTCAAAATTATCCAAATATCACATTATGCCTGGCAAGCATGACACTCTCACAGGATAAAATAAGCTTAATGTAGAAAAAAATAAGCATATGCATAAATTCCATTAGTGCTCTGATATGGCTTATTCATGTAGAAAACTACTGGAGGGAAGAAATCACCAAGCATACAATTTCAGTGTGAGATGCAGAAGAAAAAGAAGCGTAAATAACATCACTTCCCAGAAAAGATTCCAAGAAATACATTGCCATCTGCAACACATCCCAATCTTAGTACACAAAGATCTGAGTCCCGCTGTGTGTACTGTTAGAACTGTGAAACTAACTCTGAGGTGAGGTGTGATCAGAGCTTGCTGGGATTTTGGGATGTGGCATTGTAAATAGCTTTCATTTTAAGGTGTTATGCCTGATGGGGAAGCCTTCAAGCACATGACAATTATAAGAAAATAGAAGATTGTGAAAAGCAGGGGATAATGATGGTTCCCTGAAGGAAGGGTGTGGAATTCTGAAAAACAAGATTTCTGAATTGCTGTGGTAGATGTGTTACAGAACCACTGTGAAAAATTTGGGATGAGGACCAATGCATACAACTGTACTCAGTTGTCTACAAAGTCTACTTCCTTACATTGCCTTTGCACTTTTTTCACTTGAATAGTGAGTTTTGTGCGTGGTAGCTGTACTCATCAAGATAAGTAGATCAAAAGGACAGAGAGTGTTACTAAAAGTTAAGGAGTTTCTCCTGCCAAAAATTATATACATGCCGAATTTTATAATTTTGTTTTATATTATAATTTTCTAATTATCATTTATTTATAATACATTATGAATGTGAAATTTATAATGTCAGAGCATTATTTAACGTCATTAATATCTTTCATTACATGCTGATAGGAATGTTTCCACATTCATAAGTCTGAAGGCTAGCTGGATGGTTTCATGAATGTATTGAAGTTGGTTAGAATCTTAGTTCAAGACTGGTTTATATCTCCAGTTGTGTATTTGCACACTTATTACAAACATAAAAACTATTTTTCATTTTCAGGAAGAAAGCTGTTCTCATTACAATGTGTATGACTCTTAACGCTATACTGTTTTAATCCGATTACCAGTACAATGAAAATTAATGTAATAGGATTTACTCTAATTAGAGGCAAGTATACAGTAATCTACTATGAAAAGAACACAAAAAATGTCAGTGGAGTTAATTACAGGGATAATGTTCATGCTAATTATTCAAATTTTTTATGACACTATGCCTGATTTTAATCAGATTTTTTTTTTTGACAAAACTTTAATAAAACAACTCAACCCAGAAATGTTAGTGCTGTTCAAGTATTACTCTTGTTTGAGCCACAGAGAAGTGGACCTAAATACAAATGACAAAAAGAAATAAAGGACCATAAGCTGCTCATTTCATTGTCCTGTCCAAATAAAAGATAAAATGAAAACAGAGAGTAAAAATGATAAAATAGTGATAAACAAGACTTTTACAGCATAGGTGAAGGAATCAAATTTGAATTTATGGTTTTAAGCCTCTAAGTGCTCAACATTTATCAATATTAAAATATCCCAAATATTCCTGTAATTCCAGCCACTGGGAAACCTATGTGAAATTTAGGTGCAGATTGCAGATCTGTTTCCCAAATGATCGTACTGCTGTTATATACCTCTCTCTTGTAATATTCTGTTAGATCATAAAACTTAAGATACACACATGAAACCTACCAGGTGGGAATTAGGACATGAAGAACTAACTAAAAATTATAGCTAAACCTAATGGCAAAAGCTGCAGAAAACTTTTTTGGTGAGTATCTGGAACTACATTTGGTGAAAGAGTCAGCTTGAACTCAGCAGGTTGAAGGACTGGTTCCTATGACGTCGCTTTTGGTGTCGTCAGTAATGAGCTCGTGGCATACCCTGGTGCCACGATGTCCTGTCCTACTGCAGACCTTTGGTTAGATGCAAAATATGGTACTGGGTTATAGTGTGCATCTACAAAATTTCCAGTAATCCAGTATGAATACTGTGAAATCAGGAACAAAAGCTCTTCATGCTGTTAAAAATCTTCAAGCTCTGTCTTTTAGTCACTGAATTTTTAATTTTGATAAAACAGTAGGTCTCACTTGTACATTGCCAGCGAGATGGAGCCCTCCCACTAAGTGTGTGTGTGAAGAGTGGGTTATATATAAGAAAGAGAAGCATGTGAGAGATATAAAAATCAGCTTAAAGGAACTTCTGAACCAAAATTTTGAAGATCTTTTAATTTCTGAAAGCCTGACTTCAGACACTATATGTCTGACTGGGTATCCCAAATTCTTGTTTGACTTTGTTTTATTTAAAATATTTTATAATAATTTGCACCGGTATTTTCAATGTTCCAAGAATCTCAAATTTGTCATTCTTTCAGGTATATGAAAATTAAGCATATAAAACACTTTTTAGTTTCTTTCAAGACCATCTAATAAAAAATAAAGGACAGATCTGTTTTGAATATCAAGCATGTATTTTTTTACTGCATTAACTCCATGAAGGATTTACAGTCATCTATCTTCTTTTACTAACTAGTGTCAAGTCTTTTTTACGTTCTAGTCAGTTATTTATAAACAATAAAAATTCACATGCAGGTCAACGATCTTGCTACGAATCAGATTTTTATATCAAATAAGCAATTTTCTGTCCTCTGCTTCAGAGAAGACACAATCAATTCTAGTTTCTTTTATATGCTGCAGTCATTGCTACTTTTGGCATAGGTGATCTGGCTCCAAATTTGCTGTGAGTAGACCAAATTTTTCTTTTAATTGCCCCAGTATAAAAATAAAACTGCCTTTATGGCATTCCTGATCTTGCACTATCAAATTGCATAAGGCCTTCCATCCTGGAGAAAGCAAGACTAGCAAAGGAGAAAATGGGGAGGATTAAGCAATTTGCCATTCTTCCATTAACAGAGAGCACAATGTTTTGGGTCTGAGCTGTGGGTCAGTCCCTTGTTTTAAGCAAAAGAATAAGATAAATAATGCGCTGCTATGGATTTTTTTCTGCTAAAGTAAATAGACTTAAATCACCCTTTGCTGTTATGGCAGTTTATATAACATTTTACTGGTTTATGTAATATTTCTCTCAGTTGTTTTTAGACGTTAAAATAACAGAAGCATGTACAATACTGTTGTACAAGATTTCATTTGTCCGGTTTAAATTTGGTCATCGCATTAGTACTCTCTAATACTGAAATATTTCTACTTCCTGTCATGTTTCAAAAATAAATCAGCAAAAGATATGATATAAAGTTGTATTTTAATATACTCACTGTCCTTTCCCTTTATTTGCCTCTTATCATTTAATATATCTGTTTGGAGCTTTGAAAGAAAAAGCAAGATCGTGTTATGATCAGGTGTATTCAGCTGGCGGAAAGTAACGAGGCCACATTGAAGTCACCATTTTATAACACGTGAGGGTCTGGTAGTGTAGGCTAGTCCATGCATTCGATGAGTGTTGGAAACACTATTTCTTATGCGTGTTTCCTTGGAGGTGACCTGGACAGCAATACCTGTCCCGAGATCTGTGGTGCTGTTATCTGCAGTTCCACAATGGCAGCAACCACCATGTTAACAGTTACAGGGTAATTACTCTGTTCCCTATAGCCTGCTACTTTTCTTTTTTCTCGTTACCCACTAGCAGGGTTGAGAGCTCATTTGCTTTCTTGCCAACCAATCAATTTACCTCCCTTCTGCGTATAAAGAGCACCCAAGCAGTTATGAAGCTGGTTCTTACTGTGGCAGTTTTAAATTTTAGGCTTTGGCTGGGTTTGTTGGTTTTTAGGCCTTCCTGGGAAACGAGTCAGGTGACATACATTGACAAATCAGAGGTATTCCCTACTATCTCACATCACATGGGATATGAGGGTGAAGGAGGAAGAGCTGACACACTGTCTTTGGATCATTCCTTCGGGCAGTCTCTTTGGTGCAGTCTCTTTTCCTGTGGCCGGGTCAGTCTCTCGTCGGGCAGGTGGTGGGGAGAAGGATCACAGCTTGGGGCTGATCCCTTCTGTGTTTGGGTAATGCAGTGCCTTGTCTGTTTTCCTTGGGTGTATATACAGTACCTATATAATACCATTTGAGTTACCCCTCTTTCCCTGTATTTGCCTGGTATTCGTGTTGTGTGCATATAGTGCTGGGTTCCCTTTTCCTCCTCTGTAAATAAATATATATATATCTGTTCCCCTCACGGTCTGAAGCTTTTAAGTTTTCTCTCCTTCCCCTCGGGTTTTTCGCCGTTTTTCTCCCCTTTGGGGGAGGTTTTGGGGGCGAGGCCTGTGCTGCTGCTGGGAAGTTCTGTGCGGTGTTGCTTTGGTTTGGTTTTGCTCGGGGTCAAACTTTCACATTACTCAGCACTGTAGTTTCTTGGGAGCCATTCACTGGCTCTCCAGTCTTTGGAACAGCAAGAGAGAATTCAACAAAAACAAAAATAAAGCTTGGTGTTTATTATTTTTGTTTTAGTTAAAGAACACTACTTTTTATTTCTGAGAAAATTTCTCAATAAAGTACATAGGATAATTTTTGAAGATTAACTACAGGAGCCATTAATAGAGATCTCTCCTGGCACACTAAACATCTCTGCAAATCTGTTCATTTTGCTGCAGTAGTGCAAACTCTTCCTCAGAACCATCTGCACCACTACTGAGATTTGAAAAGCAGAGCACATTAAAAAGATCATTGCTTAATGAATAATGATCAAGGACGTTCTCAAACCCCCTGCACTTATCTTCAAGCCAACTGCCCAAGCAGCTGGAGCACCTATTCATTGGTCTCACTCCCAAGAGTAAGAATGCTACGGAAGCTCAGAGAATTACTCTGAAGAGAATGAGCTGATTTCTCACACCAATCTAGTGTGCTATTTGTCCTCCAAATGTTTCCCTGGTTTTCAGTGATAAAAAAATTGAATGAATAAAGCAGTGACCAGACACCAGAACAAATAAATGGCTGTGAATATTCAAATGGAATTAATGAAATCATGCTTCATATCTGTCCATGTAGCCAAAAGTCATGATGATCCTCTTACTATGAGTGATTTTGCAGAGGCTGGAGATACTGCTTTGCAGTGCTGACAGTTTGAATGTGTTCTGGAGCACACTGACACCAAAAGGAAACACACAGCTCTCAGTAGAAGACAGAAGACAACAAAGCAAAAATACCAACACTTGCAAGTAGTCGCTGCGAAACACACTCAGTCTGGTGATCTCTGCACATCATTGTGACAGCAGCAATAAATCACAAGCTCTGCAACTGCTCAGAGGGAAGGTTTCCTGTGAATCTGAAGCCAAAGATTAAGGTGGATCACATTGTATTGGATTCACACCATTCAATAGATAAGTCTCTGGCTGTCTTATTATGCAAAGAACATACCTACCATCTGTCTCGGGCATTTATGACATGCTGTTACTGTGTTGAACGAAACGGAAATAGAGCCTGCTCTTGCCTTCCTGTATTTTCATATGAACACATCTCTAAGCAAGCTATGTTATTTTAAAATTACCTCTTCCACTGCAACTTCTGAAAGCATCACTGTGTTAGCATTGTGTTACACCATTTACCTGATCACTCGATTGCCTGATCGAAGGTATTTATCTATTTAGTTCCCACTGACTTCTGTAAATTTTGACAACATAGTGCTATTCCACCAGAATAAAACCTTCAACTGACTTACACGACTTGGATCTGAACAATTTGTAATGGGTAGAAAACATGCTATGAAAATTCCTTCACCATAGCAGTAGAATAGAGTTGTCCATTAGCAAGGAGGAAAAGTTCTGTATGAGTATCTTGATGCTGTCCTGGTTGCAAGGAATTTTATTCTTTTGATGGATTTAAAATTAGGATAGCACCAATGTCATTTCTCAGTTACTTGTCATCCTACTCGATGCAGACATCTGACATCTCATGACAAATCTGATGCTCAAGAAGCTCAACTTCTCTCTGGTGAATTGTATTAAAATACAAACAAATTCAAGGTTATAGCTGAGAATCTAAGTGAATATGCTAATATTAAATATAATACATGGAATCTTATTCACGTTTACTTCATCTCTTATATGAGCATCTCTGAAGGAGTATCATGGTGAATAACGCCAGTCTCGAGACTGATGAATTTCTGGGGGAGCTGATTACAGAGAATTTTTCATAAAATCTTCAGATGGAATTTGCATTTTCTTTGCCAGAGATCTTTTACAGAGCAAAGAACATCAAAAAAAGAGACAACTGCTTTTCTCTTCACAGTTCATTGTCACACCACTTTACAAATAATGTTTATCTGTTCACACACCTAACACACACCAGTGACAAACATTTCTGCTTTGGTATACAGCATTATTTTAAAATTATTCCACTTCTTCTTCTAACCTACAGTACATGCTCTCATCACCTCTTCTCTCAGTTTGTTTCTCCAAGTCTCATTAACATGTTCTAGCAACCAGCTGCTTGCCATTTGAACTCAATTGGCCTTCACTAGAGGGAATAAGAGAAGAGTATTTTCTATTATTTTCAATCAAGGCATCTTGACACATTTTTGTTCTTCACATCTTTGTTTTCCAGCTAACATTAAACAGAAGTAGACTAGCAAGTAAAACAACTCGTATAAAAGCCCTGCAGGTTTCATCTGAACTTCTTCTGCAGGCCCAATATCAAAATATCTTGAATATTTTCAGAGATTTTGTTGCTAGCTTATGATGTGCTTTCTTTTTTACTGCTTCCCTCACTAATATCATAAGCTATTTTTTTCTTTGCAGTCTGTTGCAAGTGTTTTAGAAAGAGCAAATTCATCTTCTATCACCTACACAGTGACAAAGCTGTCTTCCATTTTTTGCAGCAGCAGTGCTGAAGTTGCTCATAAATTGTGCTGTGCATTTGACATACAGCCAACACCAGAAGAAACAAACTCACCCCTCCCCAGCTACTATTCTTCATTCTATGACTTTGTTGTATTTACCAGACACTGCTCCTTACTGTAGTACACACAATTACTTTTATATGTCTTTGTCAACCCAGAGACAAGAGGAGCACCATCACCTGATTTGTACAGGCCAGTTTTCTGTAATCTTATGAATAATTAGTGAAACACTTATAATTGAGCTCTGTTTGTATGAACAAGGTTGACAGGTAGTTTATTAAAACTGTTCCTTTTCCCTCATTTGTTCCTAGCAGGAATACATATCCTCTCACCTATGTTTTGGTAATAACTTGGTAAAGTTCTAAGGAAATTTACATAATAGGAGAACAATACTCAAGGGATGAACAAACCCAGGAAATCAGGCAACTTTGAAATCGACTTTAAATTATCCTCTTGTGCCTGCCTGTTGTATATTGCCTTTATTTTGCTGATTTTCCACTAATAATGATGGCATATTTGCTCGTGTAAAGCAATGGGCCAAAGTCACATGTAGAATATGTTTCAAAATGCTGCAGAGTGTGATAGATGTGTAATCCAATTTTTCTTTATCATGTAGCCATCCTGTGTCTGTATGCTGTGTGTAGCAACAGATAGCATAATATATAACATTCTGAATCCTGTAACTGAGGAACACATCAAGCAGAAAACAATTGTGCCTGGTTCTGAAAGTACTGCCTGTATTTCTACTGAGCTGAGTAGACAGGGGTCATTTGCAACCAGTATTTACCATTACTTTGGGGGAGGGTTTGAAGGCAAGTTAAAAATCTAACCATGTTTAAATGTCCTATAGGATTTCTTATGTCTTTCATGGGTTGATTAAAATCATGTGTTCCTGCTTGTCCCTTATCCTTTATCCCTACAGCAGGAGCACGTAGCAATAATTTGCAGCAAGATTTTTATGTAAGTGTTCCCCTTACATGGGTTTTGTGCAGAACGGAAACATATGGTTCTGAAAGAGCATTAATACCCAGGTACAGCTGGTCTTTTAAGATTTTAAGTGATCTAGATAAAAAAAAAAGATAAAATTCCTCCCAAGGGAGGCTGTGGCTCTTCTGACACAGTCCTTCATAACAAGTTTAACACTTAGAGGGAGATGTCTATGAAGATCTAAGAATAGAATGGGGATTGTATTGGCAAAAGAAAAGTAGACATATAAGCAAATAAGACAAAAATAAAACCCTCAACCTAGCCAGCAACTGAGAACCTAATCACAGCCTACTAGGTTGGCAGCAAAGCAAAGCAAGCAAACAGATTAATTAATCTATTGTTATTAGTTAATGCAATGACCAAACATTTCTCTATGACAGCAACATCTTTGCACCAGATTTTTATTATCCTGCGGCACTGGTGCTCTGAAAAGTCCCCAGTACTCAAAGAGTTTACATTGATTTAAAATGGAGTTTTGCTTGTTGGATATAAAGACAGCTATGAAAAAAAATTAAGAGTCAGACCTTAGGTGAGTATCAACCCTTTTGTCTATTTAAAAGACTCATTGGATTTAAACAAAAGTCACTTTTTAAAAAAAGGAAAGATCTAAGGCAACAGATTCGTTTCGGGACTTGATTCAATCTTTATTTTTATCATACAGAGATATCACATAACTCCAACCCTACTTAGTCAGCTTCAGGATTGCATATTCCAGAGTCCCAGATGGAAGTGCCAGAGCTGAGGCTGGACATTGCCATTAACTGCTCTTGGGCAGGGTGAAATTTTCCAAGCTCTATGTTCCCAGGAAAGACTATCTTGCCAAAGGGATAGAGTATAAACTTGATAAAGATAATGGGAAATTCAGAACAGAAAGTTCACAACAGAAGGTTTAGGAATCCTGGAAAATTTATGAAACTCCTATATTTTCATGGTTGCAAGAGGTAAATTAAAGAAGCCGGAGAAAGTCAAGAGGAAAGATGGAAGAGAACTGTAAAATCCAGACAGAGATCTGAGAAGAGGACCCTGGTCTCACTGAGATTGGTAGCAAATCCACAGCTTACTGTGAAATACAAACAAGAAATCTAAACCACAAAATCAGAAGCCGTGAGCCAACTCCGCATAATTGAAGTTGTATTTTGCGGGACTTGCTCATGGTTAAAATCCCATTTCAGAAATAATCCACTATTCCATCTATAGTTACAACAGCAATGAAAATGAAGTTGCTAATACAAAATAAACACTAACCCATCATTTTTCCTGAATTCTGCTGAAAGGATGTGTGCAGATAAGGTGCAAATCTTGTCCTGGGGCTGCCACTGGATAACATGTCCCTAACTAGAAGGATTAGAACTACCATGACATAAGAAAGCCTAAGCTAATTTGGAAAGAGAACAGCTGAAGAAAGGCTGTTCAACAGAAGTTGGAATTAAAATGAGAGGTTAAATTGCTTCAGATTATTTCTATCTGTGCTGATACTGGTGCCAGATGTGAAAGTCCGAGTGAGATAAACACATCTTTGCAACCACCAAATCTTTCATAAGCCAGGGAGTTTAGGAGGCAAGATCACAGATATTGCGTCTAAGAATGTAATAAAAAACCCTTCCTTTTATTTTTCTCATGTAAGGTTATTGCAATAAAAAATAAAAAAAAATATAAGAAGGGAGGTACATTTGGGATGTTTTTAATGAGGAGACAAGAGATATTAAGGACAAATTGAAAGCTTAAATGATGGTAGATATTTTAAAGTAACTAAAAATTGTTTCATGTGTTTTTTACAAAATATATCCAAGGACTAAAGTGAGTACTTTAGTACTTACTCTAGTAAGTAATTTCTCAAACCAAAAGTAAATATGCTATTATAAATTAAGTAGGTCCAAGTTGCAGTCTTGTTCTATAACATCTGCATGTGTATTTTATAATGTTACAGGTTATTAAGCATGTTCACGTATAAAAATATGCAGAAGTGTTGGCTGCTCATAGATCATAGAGCACAAAGAGATGGCAGCTACATAACAAATTAGTACCAGCTGGATGATTTGGAACCAGAAGGCCCAACATGCCAGCACAGGGTAAATTTCACTCACTTTACGATACAAGGCTACTTTACCCAGGGCAATAAAACAATGCCTCTAGATTGGATTTTGCAGAACCTGGGGCTCCCTTATGAAACCTCACGATAACTCAGGCATGACAAAGATGTCACAAGATCAGGGAGCCAGCCCAGCAGAGAAATTCAGCTGCCTGGAAAGATTCTGACTTGAGAAAACCTGATTGCTTGAAGAGTTGAAATGAATAAAGGAATTAAGCTTGGGGTTACAAAATTAAAACCAGAAGTCTGTACTTCTGTGCTGTTGTATGTCTTTATGGATATTTTGATTTCTTTAAGAAATAGAGCTGTATTCTGCCATCTTTTATATTTAGAAAGATTTCATTGCATGAAGTGCTTAATATTTTCTGCTTTTAGATTTTCTTTCGGCAGAGGGATGGGTTTTTCCAGTGGAAAGACTTTTCAGCTTTAATGTCATATTTCAAAAGAAATTTTCTTGCTGTCTTTTGCTCTTTCCCTTTGACAGCCATCATTGCTGAGTAATGCCCAGGGTCATACTTTTGAAAAGCAAATTCTTCCTTTGCAGCATTGCTGCAGGACCTGTGGCAGAGTGTATATCCAGAGAACTCGGTGCTGACCCTTTTCTAAGATGTAGGCTGATACCTTATATCAACCTTGCTGCCTGGCACAAGAGTGCCAAATGCAGATCACTAAAGAAATAGGAAAGGGAATATCAGCAACCGCAGAAATGGTCTTAAGAATACACAGATACATTCACAAATATATACAATTTTGAAATATTAAGCGAGAAATGCATTAAATGTAAGGTATTTTGTTCCACCAGAAAGGATACAGCAAGCTATTAGTGCAGGTCATTACTTGCTTGGACAAAATTTCTGAGCGAGCCAAAATCTTCATCACAGAGTGCAGAGAACTTCAATTGAAGTCAAAACAGTTGACCCAAAGTATCAATTTATCAGTAGAATTTATTACCAGAACAAAATTTACTTGAAAAAAACCCAACAAACGCCTTCTCACGTCTTTTAAGATGCAAGACAGCGGATATTTAGTAATATTTAGTAAAACGCAATTATTTTCTCCTGTAACAGAGTTCCACCCTTAATAAATCTTAGTACAAGAAGTCACTAGCATTCAACTCATGCTTAGTGACAAAATTGGTCCCATGTATCTAATGGGACATTAATTTGGCACTGCAGGAGGATTGTTCAGGTCATTCGTTGCTAGATCCTGCTTCAGCAAAATAAACAAATTCTGTTCATTACAAGGAAAGCAGAAGTGGATCTTTAATCACATGATGACTCAAGAGAGAATCCCAGTAGAACAGGTTTGTTGCCACTGAAGGTGATCAGTTCACAAATCCTGACTGTGAGTGGGGCATCTGTTGGGGTTACTGGATGGGGACAAGCTTTTTAGCAGAGCCTGTTGCTGTAGGACAAAGGGCAATGGTTTTAAACTGAAGGAGGATAAATTTAGATTAGATAGAAGAAAGAAGTTTTTTACAGTGAGGGTGGTGAAACACCAGAACAGGTTGCCCAGTGAAGTGGTAGATGCCCCATCCCTGGAGACATTCAAGAACAGGTAGGACAGGGCTCTGAGCAACCTGATCTAGTTAAAGATGTCCTAGGGGGGACCTGCAGGGCAGTTTAGACTAGATGACCTTTAAAAGGTCCCTTCCAACGCAAACTATTCTACAATTCTATGATTCTATTTTTGCAGTCATATAGCAGTTCTTTACAAGGACCTTGAAAATTTCCTTATTTATAATTTGATTTCTTCTCCCATGTTCCAGCATTTTTGTTCAACTGGCTTTCTGGTTGCCCAGTATAAAATATGACTAGTTGGTGTATGGCATGTTATTTCTGCAGTATATGAACATACTTTGATTTCTACAGCACTGAGTCAGCATTCTGATGAGTTAGCATTTATATTCCCGACAGCTGTTTATTCCTCTCAATGTAATTTCAGAGATAAATGTCCAGAAGGGCTTTGCTGCCCCAGATCTATCAGAAAACATATTTAAGATATTCTGTGGTATTTAAATCATAAAAAAAAATCTTATTCAGTAATGCTAAGACAAAAAGTGTTTAATTTTTAATACTAAATAACTAATTTATACCTTATTATATTATTTTTAAATATAATGTGCTAAACTATGGAAGTATTTTAATTTTTTATGCAATATCAATGATTTCTAGGAACATTATAAATTTAAGAAACGCACTGAAACTTCCAATCAGTACTTTTACTTTATTCCTTTTACTTAGAGTAGAGAAAGTAGCCTTGAGAAGAAGAGAGAAGAACCAGTGCATATAAAGGGCCAAATGGTTCAGATAATTGGTGATTGATTGTATCTCACTAAAGCCATGGGACTAGTTGGCACAGTGGAACGTAAATCTTCCTAAAATGCAAACCCAGCAGATGAGGATTCACTGAATTCTGAAATTCTTCAGGTAATGCTGCAGGGTTATTTTGGCAAACATGGTGCAGGCTGTGGTCATTCACATGCTGTCACTTTTTATCTGCTTTTTTGTTTTTAGTCTTCCCATAAAGCAGTGCAGATGTTGCAGACCAGCCTAGATTTTATTTTCCCGCACAGGCTCTGTAGAATCAATGGGGGCTACTCCCTGCCTTAGCTTGGGATTTTAGTAAAAGTAAACTCTTTTGAGAAGGTCTTTCTTCTAAACACTTTTCTGATGGGTGTGGATTTACTGCATGGCAGGGAAGTGAACTACTGGTGAGATTATAGAAATGTCTGTTATCCATGCAAAAAGAAAATCCAATTCTGAATCCCATTGAAGTAATGCTTTTGATCATATGTGGTAGAAATCGATTCTACAAATTACTTATGATTCTGATAAGAGAATAAATACTTAATTGCTCTGTTCTCCTCTGCCCTTTCAAACTCCATTTTGTCTTGTCTCAGGACAACAAGTAAAAAATATTCTTGATATAACCTCTCTGAAAGGTCAGTTCATATCCTTTATTACCTACCTTTTGCCTTTTCCTAATCTCTAGTCTAAATCAAACAGTCCTGTTTTTCAAATGGAGATAAAAAGATATCTTTGCTTATTAAAGTGATAATATATATTGCCTAATAATTTTAATTGTACTCTTACCGATTTTTTCATTTCTTCTTTTCTGGGATAGAATATAAAGAACAGCAAACAGTATTAGAAAGAAAAGTTTTCCAATAGATTCTTTCTGCACTTTAATATTTCAGCTGCTCTAGACCACCAACCATCAGTTCTTACTGAGCTTTCTAGACTACTGGCAATTACTTTTCTTTTCTTTCCTCCCAATATACCTATAAATTTAGACATAAAGATAATTGGTCAAATTAACATAAAGGCAATTCCATTCATTCATTCATTTATAATTGTGTCCATAAATGAACAGACAAACCAATGAATAAAACCATAACGGTTACTACTCCTGTAAAGTAGGACTTCTAAAATACAAGCAGTAGTTTTGATGCTAAACTCCTTAACAAAACACCAAAACTTCAATGAATTTTTTTCCCCAAATCCTTACTTATGGGAATAATCAACGTTAAACATAAGCTGAAATTTTCATCTATACATACCATTCAAACTTAAGCTACAATGCAAATCTCACTGTGAAAAGAAACCATCTTGAATCTAAGTATTCAAGATCATTTATAAGGCTGTGACACATCCATCGTAAATAAAACCATGTAAGTAAGAAGATAATAATCTCTTTGTCTATTAATGATAAATTTTTGGGCCATGTCTGTACAAGTGCTGCATTGCCAACGTAGACTAATGTATAGCTGCCTCAAAAATCATTAAATGAATCTTGAAATTGGACACTGGTTACACATTATTATTATCCCTTCTAAAATCAATTGATAATCCTGTGTCTGCATTGGTAATTTTTCTTCTGGCTTTGTAAAACATCCTGGAGATTGCAGGACCTGTACTGTAATTTTGTGTTCAGTTTTCCACTCAGATTTAAAAATGTAGTGAAGAACAGGCATTAGGGTCAATATATTGTATAAAAGGTGTTCTAAGTTTAATGCTTTGCTTCATTCCTGGATTTATGGACAGTACTATTTCTTTTTTTATAACTCAGTCTTAAAGGGTATGGAAAAAGAAAAATAATTTGATTACTCAAAACGCTGCTTGAAGTTATTATGTATATAGTTCTGTCCTGGGTTTCTGTAGCTGAATTTTTTTTTGGTAGTCGGGGGGCTGCAGAGGTGGCTTCTGTTTGAAGCTGCTCGAAGCTTCCCCTGGTCCCATGGGAGCCAATGACACTTGGCCCCAGGAGGGACAAGGGCTGAGCCAACTGGAGATCACGGTAACACCTCTGTGATAACATATTTAAGAATTGGAGGTTGCTGTGCAGAAGAAATTGCAGAGAGTGAGAACATGGGATAACAGGCAGACATCAAGGTCACTGCAGAGCTGGGGGAGGAGGCACCTCATGGAGCAGGGGAAGGACTCAGAGCTCAAACCCCTGCAGCCCATGG
>VWZG01000449.1:231027-249507 GCA_013396735.1 Grallaria varia
TTCTGCCCAGTTGCAGAAAGGGATTTAATGAGTCCATGGAATCTGGCCAGGGTCAACCCACTACAAGTTCTCTGCCGCTTGAGAAATCATTAGCATGCACAGCAAACAGCTATATATATATGTGTGTGTGCGTGTATGTATACATATATAATATATATATTTACACTGTCACTGCAAGAACTCTGAAAGAACTTGGTGCTGAGATTTACAAGACTCTTCATGCTGTATCCAACACAAAAGTTTGCCAATCACTGTACAAAATATACAATGTAAATGATACCAACTGTAAATTATACCAACACCAACAATTACATTTTTTCCCTCGTAAACTGAGTATCTGTTTCTTGGAAATATTGTCACTAGTGTTATTTGTAGGACTTCAGTGCCCAGAGTTCCCAGGTGAGACTGAGAGACGTATTCCAGCCTAGAAGTATTTACAATCTAAGCATTTCTATGACAGTATTGTTATGACAAAAAGGTCAAAATTACGGTCACCATTTGAGGTCCTGCCTTACTAATTATGTGCTGCCCAACAACTAAATTTGTAATTGTTTTTCTTTAGTTTGAGCAGGGTCAGAATTTTTGTTTTTGTTTTCTTTTTTGCCAGCAGACAAGCTTGGGTCTGTAAAGACAAGTGAGTACACTGACGAAAGTTTACCACTTTGTTTTCCAAAATGTAAAAAAAAAAAGAAAAAAGAAAAAAGAAAAAAAATTAGACAACAAAATTTGCATTGTTCATTGCAGCACTATTGGTAATCAAAAATGTTTGTGCATTTTTATGTGATGACCCTTCTCGTATATCATTTGGAAAGATGAGCAAGGTTTGCTTCCTTCATTTTACTTCCCTTCTGTTTTTGAAAGGCAGTTTTTGCCAAGCTTAATGCAAAAATATGTGACTGTTGAGAAGAAAGATATTGCCACAGTCTCTGGTTGGTTTCCAGAGTTGTGTATTACTGAGCTTCATCTTTCCAGAATCAGCAAAACATTGTCCCGTCCTTGTTACGAGTATGTAATAAATGTGTACATTTTTTTAAAGTACATATAGTTTAATAATTTTTTGTTGACAGAGCATATGCCAGCAGCACTGGTAGAATTACTTTTATAGCAATTTTATGATTCAGTGCTGTTGGGGTTGGGCAGCAGCAAAGAATATGTACATTTACAGAGAGGTAATCTTTGTAACAGTACAGCCAAGTCTCAAGACAGAATGCTTCTGTGAGAAGGTTTTACTAAGCTGCAGTCATTTTGTTATGATCACTTACTCAAAGTCTGGTTTAAATGTAAATGAAATTACAGTGAGAATATACCCATCATCCAAGTGACCTATCAGCACAGTAACAGTGGGTGTCAATACTACTCACTTTCCATCTCACATAGCCCTTCTCAAACATGACACTTCCATTTTATTAATTTGTATCCAAACCTCCTCTCATTTGTAAGAGAAAACCATTCTAGAAAGGAAGAGTAATCTCAAGATGAGACTGTTGGACAGGCAGCTGTAAGGCCTGACCCCCTCGCCTGTGTCTGCTCTGCTGTAACGATGCCAAGTGTGCCGGGAAAGCACATCTAATGGAAGAAGGTTCCCTGGAGAGGGAAGGTCAAGTGGCTTAATATGCAGATAGGAGCCCCATCACAGCTCCAGAGTATAGGATTTAGCTGAATTACTGCTGTACTCTGATGTTTTCTGATGGAAAAAAAGTAAAATCTGTTGGGCACTCCTAGCCAAGAATAGCCAAAAATAAGTTCGAGGCTGCACTAATTAACTGTAGAAGCCAGAAATAAGGGAAATTCAAAGATCAGAGAAAGTGTTTTCAAGGCCAAATGCTACTTCAATCCTTTTTCTGGTTTTGTTGAAACCAAAATTCAGGGAGAATAGACAACTGGGTTCTGGATATTTTGAGACACGATATTGTATGAGGAAGCATGTATAATGCATTGTTATGGAAATGGTTGTCACAGTTGGGATCTTTTATGGGAAAAAATTAAATTCTGTGAAAGTGTAGTTACATAAGCAACTGCTACTTCAGTCACAAGAGCCTTCTAGTTATCTATCATGTCTTAGAACTTGTTATATTTTATATTTTGTGTAATAAAGAGAGTAGTTTACAGGAGTCAGAGTTTATGTAGATCGAAATGCAGATTACCCTGAGCTGAGCAGGCTACTAAAGAAAGAGTCTGTTCTTTATTAAGATGTACCATACTAACAGTACAATTAACTATGGCATCTGATAAGTGCTAATGTGCCAACCCTTACAAGAAATTACAATAACAGCCTGGAAAGTACTTCTAATGGTATTTCTAAAGTGGAAATATCCAAAATTACTTGGAAAAGACACTTGTTCTGACCTCTTTATTTGCTTTTCTCTTCACATCCCTCACTTCTCTTTTACACTTCTTTCTACTGCTGACTATAGCCATGGCTTATCTGTTCCAGGTTCCAAACTGAGATAAGCAGCTTCCTGTCCAATAAGCCAATGCTGCTGGATGAATTGACCTTGACATGACTGCTGTGATGCCGAAAGCCACCAGCTCACTGCTAACAGTGGTCAGGTATGTCAGTGCTGATTTTTATTGTTGATGCATGTCATAAAAATATCAGGTGGTAAAGACACACAGGAGTCCAGTCCCTTGGTTCATCAAAATCTAACCCCCCTTGTGGCTCAATAAACATTCGGGATCAGACATTATCTGAATAAAACTTTTTCTGTATATGTGTTACTTGCTGTATTAGCTCCCAGTTTACAGAACATAGTTGAACTGAAATTGCATGCAGAATCAGGAATGGCACCCTCACAGCAGGAACACTGGCAGTGACTGGGGCATGCCACGGAGCAGGCGCTCGGAGGGTGCTCGTCAAGGTTTTGTCTCAGTAATTGCTGGCAAGGAATGGCTGCTCCTGTTTTTCTTGCTCCTTGCCTGCATTGGCTCAACGCATCCTCTCCTGCAGAATACACCCCATGAGGAGGGGCATAATCCCTGAGAATTTTCTAAATTTCATCAGGAGAGCGGAAAATTTTTTTCTATTTCCAATGGCACTCCGAATCATTCAGGCGTGGAGAAAAACATCACCATTCACGAAGGAGCTCGGTACTCCAAGCGCATCCCAAAAGCTCTTTTGAGAACTAACTACTCCTCTAAGCAATCACTGGAAGCAGAAAAATGTGAGGTAGAAACGCCTGTCCTTTTAACCTCTTTCCTGAAAGAAAACATAGGCTTTGGGGAGGGGAAAGGAAGCCCATGAGCCCAACATTGAGAACAAAGGAAATTAATTTGCACATACAAAATCGATCTGCCCAGAAGACGGGGTACAATCAATCTTGCTTTTTAAAAACACTGCATGGCACTGGCAGCACTGAGGGTGGACTGCAATGCTGCTTTATGTTTTCACATGAGAGTTACAACATCAGTAAAGGTGGTGAGAAATTAAAATGATGGTTGAAGACTGTCGTGAGTGGATTGCAGTGATAATATTTCCTGTTCATAGTTCAAGGCATGCCAATAGAAATGAGTATATTTCAGTTTTCCTGAACATTTGTTTAAATATTAAAAATTCAATGAATGACAGCAACATGACAATCCTGCCTGATGCAGCATAGCCTTATTGCATTTACCAGGATTTAAAGGTGTGGTTTCTGTAAAATGCTAACTAGTGCATTCTGAGACATGTCCTCAAAATACAACAGCCCTCATTTCTGCCTTTGGAGGGAGCCTCTGGTTATTCTGAACTGCCTGCTCAGTGGTTGGTTGATTTCATTCATCTTACAAATTACTCCCTAACAAAAGATGAATGAACAATGGCACACCTGAGGACCTCCTAATTTGGAGGACCTCTTTGTCTTAATGCCATTGTCAACCTAGTCTGGCATTTCACCTCACCAAGAAGGGCAGGAATCTTGACAAGGGGATCCAACTCAGTATGGAGCCATTTTCTCTTTCTTTCTCTTGTTATATTGCTGAACAAAGCACAGTCAGGCAGGACCCAACAGCTCCTTGGACACCTTTTAGAAGCAGTGGGTGCTGTCACATTCAGTGTTCCCTACATCTGCTTAGTTTCCCATACTTGCATATTTGATCCTTAAATTCTCACGTGCTTATTTTTTCATTATCTCCTTCCATAAGCAATTTCTTTTCCAGGAAAAAGAGTTCCAGCCATTCTATCCCTTGTATTTGTCCATCACTGACTTTCTCTGAACTTTTTTCAGATCTAATCTAACATTTTCAAGATGCAAGCACCAGGGTATTCCAGGTGTGAGCAAATTGTGGCATTATAGACTGGCATAATTATATTTCCTGCTTTGTTCTTTTTACCTATAACACCTTTCCTAACAAACATTTGCATTTTGGGATTGGTGCCGTGCACTGAGTTGATGTTTTTATGAAAATATCTGTCACAATCCCAAACTTTCACTTCTGAGTGGTAGCAGGCAACTGAAAGCTCATCCCTTTATTCATAAAGCCAACACTTCAGCCCATGTACATAATTTCACGTTTATATACACTGAATTTCCTCTGGCATTTTATTAACCAGTGACTTAATCTTAAGGCCCATTTACGATTCTGTGCATTCAGCTCTCACACATCCTACATCAAGTAAGTGTGGATGCTCAGAAAACTTTTCCACCTTGCTGCTCAGATCATTTTCCAATCAATTTTTGAGTTTGTTAAGAATAATCAACTCCCTGCAAAATTCCACGGGTGACTTTCACTCTGTATTGTCACTGTGCTCACACAGCTGAAGGTTTGGGAGGGGCCATGATAATGGTGCTGGGGAATGTGGCGTTCAGCACGGGTGTGTAAGGGTGCTGGAGAGCTCTGTGCTCCCCTGCCTTGGACTTCATGCCTAAGAACCACTTGCAGGGCTGTGCTATGCTCTGTCCCTTGTACTGGGATCCCACACACCAGCCAGAGCTAATCAGCCTGAAATCCATCTGTGCCTGACCCGCCGGGCAGGTGAGGGGATTATCTGACATTTCCCAGCAGTGGAGGACGATGTGATTTCTGCCAAGATGCTGCATTAACTGTGGTCTTCTTGCAAGGCACTTTCTTCTATAGGCAGTCCAGACTTAGGGCCTTTGCCTGTCATGTGATTTGACCCCGATGTTACACATACCCTTCCATGTGATCAGATACAGGAAGTCTCACATGTAAGAAAGAATAAACTCCAGAAGCATAACTTTGCATAGAAGGTAGGACACCAATAGTCTTTGCCAAAGGTATTCATCTGGGCATAGAAAAACTGGTTTAGAGCAAAGGAAGTTTAACAGCCTTGTGACCCAGGAAGATAGGACACAACACAGCAGTTTGGTAAGGACACTCTGTAGATGATGAATAGAAAATCTGTGGAAATATGACTTGGTTTGATACATGCATGGCAAAAAGGGAGTCATGTATAATCTATTGGACGTGGGTATTCCAGCAGCAATTAGTAAAACAGATGAAACCTGAACGTTTAAATAGCTATTGGGTTTTTTATTTGGTTTGGATTTCATGGGCTTGGTTTGCCACTACAGTGCATTCAATTTTGCTGTTTGCATATGGAAAGTGGGTATGAATGTTTCCAAGTCTGCAGGAAATTCCAGATTGTGAAAATTATCATGTCTCTGAATTTGGGCTCATACTCTTCACTGTTTTGTGTTTGGATGCTGTTTTTTCCTGTCTGGGGAGCAAAGACTCCAGAAGAGTATTTGGTTTTCTATGCACAATGAAGAAATGAAAGTATTTGTCACCTGTGCCTTTGAAACATCATAGTTGCATTTGTATGAGTTGGTAAGTAACATACAGTCATTAGGAATGTTAGCAAATAAAACCAAGCAATCCTTCGAAGCACCTTAGTGTACCCTCTGTATTTGTGTGTGTGTTTGTATTGTGTGCAGGAGAATGGGAAAAACAAATCATTAGGACATTGTTACAATTCTAAATAATCATTCACAGCTATGTCAAATAGGCAGCCAAGGAATTGTACTGTAGTACAGTACCATCTAGTGGCCCAGTGGAACTGGAGACTTACTAGAAGTGTTCAGTATTAATGCCAAATGCTGCATTCCTGATGCTTCATCATCATGTTATTATCCTCATCATCATCATTATCATCATCATAATTAAGAAAGCATCCTTCTACTTTTAATGGATATGTAACTTACTGGGCAACCTTGAAAATCTAAATATAACAAGATACCTTAGTGCCCTGGCTTAGTGCTTCCACCTTCTCAGACACAGCTTTTTGAACCCTGTGATTATGATTCTCAGAAAAAAAACTTTTGAGTTTTAAATCCAACATGTCTTTTTTTGAGGTTTTTTTTTTTTTTTTGGTCAATTACTGTTTCACTGAGTATTCATTGCAAATAGAAGTAAATTCTATCTCTAAAGCAAAAAGTCTGAGAGATTTCTAAACCATTGCTCTACAAATGGTACGGAGAATGAGAAAAGGCAAATTTACCTCATTCATTCAATAAACTTGATGCTGTAACACCCTTTCATTCAACCTGTAGAACTGTGAATTCACTCTTTGTAACTCAGTATTTTTAATTGTTAGGAAACAAAATGTTGTAGTTACTTAGCCAGACCATAAGCTTTTCAGCCTAAGATACATGAGAGATAACCTGATGCTTATATGATGAAATAGTAAGAAGTTAAATAGAACCTTGCATTTATAAGCATCAGATTCCACCTAACAGAAACAATACAAGTACTTATTTTGTAACTGCTAGACTATAATGCATTCCCCAGTAATGGGGTCTTGTACTCAACTGAGTATGGCACTTTAGTGCTGAGATAAAGGCATGAATTTGATTTTTTGGATTGTAGCCCCTGTGTTCTTCCCAAATTTCTGAAGGAACACAAAACACATGCAAAAAATGACATAAACATTCCACTGCCTAAATTACTAATGATGTTTAGAGGCGTCAGATGCCAATATATGGCTTTTCAAATAAAGTGTAAAAATCTGGTGCTGTGGCTTAGCTCTGCGCTTCTTTCTGAATAAATGCTGTTTACATGATTTGTACACATTATTTTTTGTTATCTAAAGCAAAACAGAGACTGCCTCCTT
Organism: Grallaria varia; assembly: GCA_013396735.1. Classification (NCBI taxonomy): domain Eukaryota; kingdom Metazoa; phylum Chordata; class Aves; order Passeriformes; family Formicariidae; genus Grallaria; species Grallaria varia. Next base: position 238,076 of record VWZG01000449.1, read on the forward strand.
TACCATAGAATTTACAATCAGTGAAGTTTTGCCACACTTAAGCTTTTTTTATCTAAAATGTTGAATTTCAAATGTTGAAAACTGATGTATTCAAGAGCTGTAAAATAGAATTCCAATAGATTCAGAAAGGTTCTACAAGGGAAATTAACTATTCAAAAATTTAAACATAAATGGGAAATCCATCAATCAGATTTCACATTCACTGTAAAGCATATAACCACACAGTCATAAACCATTTACATGAAAATGGAAAAGCTGTGTGCAAAGATCTCTTGTTGCTCACAGTGTGAAAGTAGATGGCTTGTTTTACAACAGCTGCAAAAATAGCATCTGATTTTCACAGTTTGGATGTTACCTATTCTGTAAGTAATTTATTTGACAGCCATTGTGACACAATCTTTTCTTAATGCATGGGAAAGTAACATATATGTACTATTAATGTACTATTAATGCTACTGAGAGCTGTCTGCTTCAGCATTTTAGTTCTCTGTCAATAAGAGAATAAAAACTGTTGTTGGAGGAGAAAACAAGAAGTCCAAGAAAAATAATTAACTATTTTCTTTTATGTCATCTGCATGATTTTCATGGGGCCATCACCAAATGTCCAGGGATGCTTGATAGATAAAGTAGCAAAAAGCCACTCAAACCCAAACTCAGCCAAAAAAAACACCAAAAAACCCAAAATCAAAACCAAACCCCCCAAACCAAAAAAGGAGTGTTGAAAGCAGTACTAATTCGAGATTTTATTTGGGCAATTACTGACTCAACCCATAATCCCTATAACTGACTTGTCTAAAACAGAGGTCCTCTGTTGGAGAGGCCATTCTGAGACAGAAAGTACAGAGAGGACAATGAACAGAACCACGGACAATGTTTCCTGGTCCAAAACCAGACCATATCCTGGGCATTGACTTAGACAAGTCATAAGATATGGTACTTCTGGCGGGTATTTTTCGGCGTGTATTTGTAGATTGGCTGCTTGCCCTGGGAAGTCCTAGGCCTAATCACGAGATGCAAACCTCAAACTTGCTCAGTTTCAGTTGTGTTAAAGATTGTATTTTTATTGCAGTAATCAGAAATGCAGTAATCAGCTGTCTCGAGGGGAAATTATGTAAATAGAGAGGGGTATCCGTATTAGGGCTTTCAGTTTTAAATGAAAAATTGAGTGTGAATCCACACTCTTCTTTAGTTTTATTTTTGTTTTGCCTGAGGTACTGACTGAACAATGCAATGGCTATAGGTGGTTGATTTTTAACTAACGGGGTCATCTTAGTGTTGAGGACTGAGGGGGTTTTTCTCTTCCCAGACCATCAATTCTGCAATGATAAGATTTTGGTAACCTGTCTACGCATAAATATAAAAGCATAGCTTTACACTTGCTATGTAATTGTGAAACCTCTATTATTATATGTATTGTCAAAATACTCTAACTTAGCACGATGCTCCCACTAACATCATCTGATATTTTGCCATTTACTTCAGACACGGGAAGTTCTTGCCCTCAAAGTGTCTGCGTGTCTGACATTTTTCTGTCATTGAGAAAAAAATTATGAAGGATTGAGAGTATTGACAAATATTTAAGAAAGGGCAGCGAAGCCATCTTCCATTTCCTCCTTAGAGTCACCTCTTCCTCTCTAGTAATCGATACATATTTCTAGTTGCCTTTATGCCTCCTACAGTCATGCACTGTTGTATTTAGGGTCGATGCTTTCTTGTCTGATAGGTCGCCTTGTTGACAGGGGCTCTGGAACCGTTTTGTAACGTGTGAGTGTCTGCAGGATACATACGGGTGGAACATTTGTTTTCATGCCAGCTTTATTGTTTTCTTCTGCAGTGGGGTTGTCTTGTCCACGCATTGTTCCAAGCACTCGAGACTCTCATCTCCACAAAGGCTGTGTGGATTCTGGTGTTTGGCACAGGCGTGGCACTTAAGAAAAAGCTGAAGTAGGTCAGTTGCACGTTACATTTTTCTTGAGTGTCAACTACAACAGCAGGTGTGGAAAGACTGGTGGTTTTTAACCTGGTGTCAAGGTATAGATTTTCTTCCAGGACGCTGGTGTTGAAGTAAATTGGGTGTTGTTGCACACCAGTTTGTCTCGCCATTGAGTTCTCTGTTTCCAATATGGGTGACTGTTCTCCTCTTGCTGTGTGAGTTCTGGGGCTACATGAACTTCCACACTTCACACTGATACACCACAGAGACCACAGAGACCACACCTTCAGCATCCTTTTTTCCCCTTCTTCCAGCATGGAATGTATATAAAGATCTTATATTCAGACTACTTGGCCCTGCAAATACTGAGAGGGACATCTTTTATGTCTGGTGGAGGTTTTTGAGCTATAAAGTATTTCCAGCACAGGCTGGCTTCAGGAAAGCTTTCCTATTTGGCTGCTACTTCCCTAATGTGATTCTTTAGCTGCAGGCGCCTCTTAATTGGTTTGGTTTTGTAAGTGAACTGCCTTGCAAATTCAGAGGATCAGTGCTACAAAATGAATCTTTTAAAATCCAAATGGCACATATGCAGATTATGAATGACTACAGGTTATCTGGAACTCCTGTGAATGTCTGTGGAGAAAGGAGTTCTGACTGAAATTTCCTTAGCTGTGGGTATGTATCAGCCCATACTATATTGTATCAAGTGTCTTCATACTCTATTACCATTTCATGTTTCTCTGCTACTCAATGTGAATTGAACCTCTTACAATGACAGTTTTTTCAAACACTTCACAGTCATGAATTTTTAGTACATTTCTAAAAACCAGTGAAATCCAGACCACAGCTGAAACGTAACAAAACTAACCTAGGCATGCAAAGGTATTAAAGCCTTCAGAATTTACTGTTTATATGCTACTGACACACCAAAACAGCAGGACATCTTTTAACTTCTTTTCAAGCATTTTTCTCAGGATGTCTTAGCTGGACATGTGTAAATTAACTGCAGTATTTCTAATAGCTAATAAGCTATTGAGAACTGTAGTCCATTCTCAGCTAGATTCCTTATTGAATTAGGCAAAGCATGACTCCAATCCCACAACTGCAAATGTCTGAACTGAATATTATCTACATGAAATGAAGCATTTTAGGACTTTCCAATGCTTCATTTGTCTTCTCTTTAGGTTCAAGTCTCTGAAGCAGGGATTTTAATCCCAGTATCCCAGTAGGTATCAGATTACATGCTGCTCTTACATAGGTCTTCCTCAGTTTCTATTCTGCTTAAAATAAATGAAAATAACAGGAACTTGATATTAGCTGAGGTTTCCTCTCACACTCCAAGAAAATTTAAGAGTAAAATGTACTTCTACATATGTACTTAGTTCTTGAACACTGAAAACTAGCAGGGTCATCAATGCATTGCATCACTAATGAATATCTGTAGTAAAGACCAGAGGTGACCCCCAGCATTCATCAGCCTCAAAAGATCAACATCAAAATATGTTTGTTATACAAAGCAGAATTGTAGTTTACAAATGCCAAGTCAAATTAGCTGCAAATGAAACACTTTTTGAAAGCATCAGTGATGTACTTCACTTACACAGAAACTAAATCATGGAAAATACTGTGATCATAAAAGACATCATGACAGTGATAATTTTAACCTGTATTTGTCGAATGGTTGATTCAGTTGTTCCTCAGCAGAAAGGCTTCCTTCTTGGTCGCTCATCTGACAGGTTTCATGAAGCTCCATCCCAGCAACAGTTCTCAGTTTTGTTTGCTCTGATAACACTGGAAAATCCATACGGTCTGGGTAATAATAAAAAAATTTTTGTGATAGCTGATGCATAATTCAAAATAACATCTACAGTTTCATCTTATTCTTTAGCCTGTGATGTTGCATTTGGATAAATGGCTCTTTTATGTAAACATAATCTCTTTTGATTTTTTATATACAAGGTTGTTTCCCTACTCCTATTTCCAATAAACCTGAGATGCACAGGTCAGACAATTTGTAGGTATTTTTGAAATAACCTGAAATTCTTGCTCCATTGTAAAATTCTGCCTGGCCAGTGAAGGACTGAATCATATGGGCAAGTAGTAACCAAATGTTTGTCCCCATGAAGTCATCAGGAGCTTTTTTTTATACTCTTATAAGAACTGTAGGTAGAAGAATCAAGTCACCAGTGCCTTGAGGCCTAAATGCAGCTATAACATTCCTTAAATTACTGTGGGTGTAATTCTTTAAAATAATGAGATGGAAGAGCTCAAAGTGGTGTTAAAACAATTACGTGCAAGCGACAGTGCATCCTTCATTGGCCACATTTCACTAGCACAGTTCACAGTTTTGCAGTGAACTACGTTAGTCCAGAGACTAAGTGACCTCTTGGAATTTCCAGCACCTGTCAAATGGTCCTTCCTGTAGGGCATGCAGACAGTGGAAACACATTACAATAACCCTATCTGCCAAAAGGGGCAGGTCCAGAGAACAAAAACTGGCCTCCACTGTGCATGCAGCTGATCAATGACTGGCATTGATCCTATTCTGTGTGCTCAGTCAGCCTGCCATCATGAGTGTCTTTAACAAGCGCAGGGGACAGGATGGCACAACTGCTCCATTAGCTGGGGTGGGTGTTGATGCCACAGAGCACAGCCACAGCAGCTTCTCATCATTCACCTAGACTGCATTCCTTCCACTGGACTCCTGTTCCTATCAGTTGGCTATTATAGGGTGGAGAAAAAATATTTTAATGGAAATAATGAACGATGCTCGTTTTCGTCTTATCTTTCCGTGTACCTTTTAACACAGGTCATCAAAATCAATCTATAAAAATCCACAATGCCAGGACACAGAATGCGTTTTAATTGAATCTGCAACATATGCATGCATGAATTTAAACCTATTATTTCCATGAATCCATGTGACTATATAGCGTGTGTTTTTCCTTGCCTGCCATCCAGGAGATTATTATTAGCAATAAGAGATTCTGAAACAAGCTTTGCACGTTTGACAAACCCCGCTGGGGGAGGGGAAGCAGGAAAGGCTGTCACAGCGGCTGAGCTAAGGCAGCCTGGGGCCTTTTTCTGCCTGCACAAGGCACAGACAGACAGAATGGATTTGGGACGCTGTTCCAGCAGTATCCTTTACTCTTTTGGAAATGGGAAGCATTGGCTTTCTCCTTTTTTCTCTGGATCTCCTACGATGCTGTCAGGGAGACAGTCCATGACTTACACCCAGCTGCTGAGGCCATCACCCTTTGTAACTACACCCAAACCTGGTACCCCCTGGAAGATTTAAATCTGTTCTGTGACAGGCCCCTGCATGAGGTGTTTAGGTGGTGTAGAATAAAAATCTCCCTGCTCTGTCTCTTCAGTTAACTCAGAGGAAGCCCAAACTTCATTCTAAAATGTGTATTCTAAAAGACCCAGCTTTATAATGTATTTATAATCCATTGTATTTGTAAGTTTTTTTAAAAAACTGATAGCGTAAAGAGCCCTGGGTAGCCTTTTCATAACATGGTTGTCCATGAAATATATTTTACATATATTAAAATCCCCAATAACATTTGTGAATCTCCTTTGATTTTCTTACAACTGCCATAAAACCTCACTGTAAATTGATCTCAAAAAAGATACATTAAATGGGCATCTTTTCCTAATTAAATTAGGGTAATATATCTGTTGCTTTCTCAAGTAATTAGATCTCTGTCAATTTTAAAAGTAATCAGGTTGTCAAGAGAGAACACAATCTACAGCTATTTCAAAGGTCAAAATGGGTTTAGATTTCAATTTTTTGTATTTAGTATATTAAAATTTTTACAGTACTCAGACTTACTTTTTTATTTATAAATAATTGTAATATTAAGATGTTTTAACCTGATTCTGAACGGATCAGTGAAAGACATGACTATTTTAATTAAATTCTAGAAGGACATTCAGTATATAACCTTTGAGCACAACCCTGGAGTCATTGTTGAGAAAAACTCTAGCCGACTTGATAGACTGAAATTTAGAATATAACAGACATAAAAAATAAAAATAGGTCAGTAAGATATAATTGTAAACACTCTGCACTATTCTTCTTTTTTTTTTTTTTCATTGCATTATCTTTGTTAATATATTGGAAAACATTGTTCCGAAAATAAGTATGAATAGTGCCTGATTTCCAGATAACATTTTGGTTCACTTCAACTGGTATTGTTGATATTTATTAACACAATCTTTTACCATGCAGTTGTTCACAGATAGATATAGTAAATAGTGTGACTTACAAGAGAAACGGGAAAGGGATCACTACTCGGGCACTATACCTACAAAACTTCTCAATCTATTTTTAAATGTTTCAGATATGGAAAGGGAACTAAATGATCAATGTTACATTTCTGAGCTAAGCGTTATCAGTAATACTTAGAAACCCTTCCCCCTGTCCTGACTTTTATTTATTAGTAGCAGCAATTTGAATATGCAGCATTTTTTTAGCAGTTTAAGTATTCAAAGTATAATAGTAAAATATATTTAATGATTTTCTCTTAATGACAAAGAACCATAAAGACAGCAAATACTCTCTCGTTTAGTACCAGAGAGAAAGTAAACGCTAATTATAGCAAATAACTATTAGTGTCAAAGGATTCCAAGACATTACCAATATACACTTAAGCATTTCAGAGCAGTGACCTTACCTTCATAGCCAAGGAGAAAGCATGACATCAGGGTAGGGCTGACCTCCTCCAAAACGGAGTAAAAGGCAGAGAAAGCACCTGGGCCTTTTAAAGAGAGTTTATCTAAAAAATATTCAGTTCTCTTCCTGCAGCTCTCCTGGGACCAAATGTCTTTGTATTCCTCCAAGGAAAAGACTCTCTTGTAAACCAAATATGACAGCACTTTGTTCACGTCCAGCTCTTCCAGCATTTTCTCTCTCTGATTGCTGGGGATTTCAGAAAGCCACTTATTCCTGTGTTCGTTTTCTCTTTTGGTAGATTTTGCATAGTTATAAAACCAAGATTTAGCTGTTCTTCCAAACATTTTGATATTTAAATAGAAAATAGAGAACTCTACTTCTGCATTTATCATGCAATATTCAGTATGCAAAATAAACATAACATGGATGGCTAGAATGCAAATACATACTGATGTCTGTAATTATTGTAATTCCAATGGAATAAAGAAGGTCTACATACAAATTATAAAGAAATCTAGCTCAATGCCTGCAGCCTCCTAAGAGGATTACATTACACTAATTAGCCCTTTACAACTGTTAACAGCTTCTGAACCATAATGATGAGACTGAGAATTGCTTAGTTACTGTTACTTTTTAATTCTGTAACCGATCTTCAAAGATATCCCTCTGCAAAAAATAATTCATTCTAGAAGACAGCTGATCAAACTGAAATAATCTGTACAAGCTGGTACAGGACATAAAATAAAGCATCTTTTGTACACTTTAATTTTATATTCCTCAGAGGCCCTATCCAAACCTCAGTACAAATGCTTTCCACTTCTCATTCTTTCATAAAATATTAGCTTTAATATGCAATGGAATTACATATTTAGAAAGCGTATTTCTATAAATATTCTGTAAGCCTTTATGCAAAAGGTAAAAAAAAAAAAATAAAAGGCTAAAGAATAAGACTCTTTTTTTGTGAAGATAAATATGTAACTGTTAAGAATAAGATTTCTGCATGTTTAGATCTTTATGTCGTTTCCAAGGAAAATAAACCACGTAATGTCCAGTTCACGAGCCGGGCTGACAGTGGAGATTACTGCAATCCCAGTGGAGGTGTTCTGCCATTGATAATCATTCACTGAGGATCACACATTACATAACTTCCCTTATGCAAATGCTCCTTAATACGTGCACTTCTCAGTCTTGTTTTCACACTTACTGTCAACATAAATTCCCTGTACAGAAATGCTACGAGTACTTCCTGCTTCCTCCTGCTGTTTTTAACTCTATTTTTTCTAGTTCCATTACTTCCAACCTCATGGTAGTGCATCCATGGCCTCGCCTCCGTGGCCTTGCCTGCACTTCTTTTATGCACTGGTTGTGCAGCAAACAAACAAAAATATTTTGCCAAGGTTTTAGGCAAACAGGTTTTATATTTTCTGCCCTTATGACCTTAAGATGCAACCCCTGTATCCTCCTGTCATGCATCTTCTGTTTCTGAAATTGCAATTATTCATCCATCAGCATTAAAATTGACCACTGACCATGTAATAATTCAGGAATTTTATTAATTAATAATATGACCATCCAAACAATTAACTGGCTAGGCGTCACAGATTTGTTTGGCAGCATTGCCTGTCACCTTGTGGTTGTTTGCAGATACAACAAGCCTTGCGTATGACACATCATCTGGAGTAATGACAAATGGAATGACGTGTTATTTGAAGCCATATTAATGGTCCTAGTTTAGGGTGTTATGGCTTATTAACCATAGCAGTGAAATTCTCATGCTTCTGTAATTATTTTGAATCTGCTCAGGCTGAGCTACCTGTGCATTCCACGGCATCACACACCACACCAAGGAGGAGGGAAGGGAAGTGGTAGAAGGCACCTTTTATCCCAACCAGGAGACAGGCAGTACAGCTAAACAAGGGTAATTGCAGCAGGAAGGGAAGGTAGCCAACTGTAGTGGGTTGACCCTGGCCTGATTCCATGGACTCATTAAATCCCTTTCTGCAACTGGGCAGAAGGGAGAGGGGTCATCCACCCACCACCCTCATGGGCAAAAAACAAACTCTAAGTGAGATAATACCTAAATTTATTACTAACAGGATAAAAGCTGAGCTTTTGGGTTTGCCCAGGGTCAAACTTCCACACCAACTCATCTGATACGTCTTCTAGGTGGCCTTTGAAAGTCAGAGCCCCTTTATAAGACTAATTCTTAAAATTCCCTCTAGTTTTTCAATCTTCATAGAGGTAGTACAATTTTTTTTTTCTCTCAAAATTGTTCCTTTCTCAGAAATTCTACTACTAATAATAATACAATCATATCTCAGATGGTAAAAGAACCTGATAAAACCTGGCACTCCACAAATGTTCGACAGCATCCTATGAATCAGTCTTCTCAGCCTCTACAACTTCTGTTTTTCTACTACTTCACTAAAAGCTAGAGCAAGCCCAAAGTTACAGGTTTTGGATTCAGAAAGCAGCATCCAATGATGATATAAAGAGAATGTAACCTGGATACATTGCTCAGAGTTTAATTTTAAAAAGAAATCCGTGTTTATTTTGTTGTGCTGATGACACTGGTTGTTATCAATAGAGTAATAAAATCTGCACAGCAGTGAATTTAGACGTTAAAAAAAAAGCAGGTATCCTGTAAAATCAAAAAGAAATTAATTTCTCATGGAAGTTATAGATTATGATTCTTGAAGATGCATGACATTGTATAGTGAGTGATGGACATAAGTGTTGGCAAATTGCATCACTTCAGAAAAGGAAGGAAGAATTGGTGCAAATGAAAAATATATGTAGGGATCAGTTTGCTGAGGTACATTCTCAGTACACCTGAAGTAACAAAACTAATATAAAACCATCATTATAAAGTTTAGCTGGGGTAGAATGATGAGCAGAATTAACTACAGAGCTGTTAGAAAATTCTGGGGATTCATGGGAGAAAAACCAGTACTCTGGAGAGAAAATGTGAAGAAAGGTTGGTATAATATGAGCTGGCTTATATAGACTGGGAACAGTACTACACACACAGCAGTCACCCAGGGTAATGGGGGACACAAATGACAACTTGGAATTTGTGAGTATATAGTATAGGAGTGTCTTTGGACACCACGCACTGAATAATTTCCCTTTTTTTTTTTTTTTTTTTTTTCCTAGGGGAGTAAAATGTTTTGAGACACAAATGTCCCCATTAGTTTTGTTGGTAAAACAATATATCCTTTTAACCTCAAATATGTTCTTGTAAAATCTTAAAATAATGAAGAGTACGTGGTATCATAGGAAATGTATCAAATTGTGGCCGATTACAAAACTTGCCTCTCTACCTTCTCACATACCACATAGTTATTTCCAGTAATGTAAAGAGGAGAATAAAATGCTAAAATTCTGATATGGTAATTGCCAGAGTTCTAATAAAAATCCATACTTTTCAAAATCTGATTACTGGTTAAAGGGAAAAAAATTGAAAGTGTGTTGAGAAACTGAAAACAGAGAAATGAGTGTGAAGTCCAATCAAGGAAGGAAACAATAGAAATTGCAGACATCAAAGAAGTATTTAAGACAAAAGGGTACATGGAAATGCACGGTGGAAATAAAGGAGATGGAGAACTATTCTTTTCCCAAGGACAGGGAACTATTAACTGTATTTAACTGTAATGACCTGTCGATGATTTAGTGCAGACTTTTGGACTGTGCAATAGGAGCTGCACAAGGCTCCCAAGCTCCGAGCCCCGATCCCTGGCAACTCCAACCCCTTCAAATTATTTACCTTGGTGCCAAGTTCTGTAATTTGGGCAAAGATGCTGCTTAGTTTCAGTCAGCCTAATTTCATCCGAAATGGTGTCAGGAAGCATCCACTACAAGTAAGGTCTGGCAGTGTTTGTTTGACATTGAGGTCAAATAAGGGTGCAATCTGACCCACACTTTTTGACACTGATGTTGTTTCATAATGAGACTAGTAACAGGCATGCAGTACGTGTTTTTTCCCCCCTCCCTATTACAAACTGCTTATGCCTGCCATGTGCTCCACAAAATGGCATGATCAGGATTTTGGGAATTACTGATGCAATTCTTCACTGTAGCCTCGGAATATTCAGCCTCTTGTTTATGAGGGTTACAGAGCAAAGCTTTTCAAAGAGCATTTTTAGGTAAACTGAGGTGGGACTTCAACATGAGCAGTCCAGAGAAGGGCAGTGGAGCTGGGGAAGGGGCTGGAGCACAGGTCGGATGAGGAGTGACTGAGGGAACTGGGGGGGCTTAACCTGGGGAAAAGGGGGCTCAGGGGGGACCTTCTGGCTCTCTGAACTCCCTGCCAGGAGGGGGGAGCCGGGACTGGGTCGAGTTCTGCTCCAGGGAACAGGGACAGGTGGAGAGGGCACAGTCTCAAGCCGTGCCAGGGGAGATTTAGGTGGGACATTAGGAAGAACTTCTTCACAGAAAGGGTGATTAGTCAATGGAATGGGCTGCCCAGGGAGGTTGGTAGAGTCACCGTCCTTGGAGGTGCCCAAAGAAACACTGGATGGGGCATTCGGTGCCACGGTCTGGTTGACAAGGTGATGTTTGGTCATCGGTTGGACTCGGTGATCTCTGAGGTTTTTTTCCAACCTGATTGATTCCGTGGATATTGACATGTTCTAATTGCTCACGGGCCCCGGAGCCAGGCGGGCTGGTACCATTTTTAATTAGCGCCACAGCAGCGAGAGCCACAAAGAAGTCTTTACTCAATCAGTAAAACGAGCGATGACAACATTTCCACCCGCGGGCGGGTCACGGCGGCAGCAGCGGGGGGTGAGGACCGGGGGGGCTGGGGGTCTGGGAGGGGTT
>VWZG01000451.1:4466-14877 GCA_013396735.1 Grallaria varia
TTTTGTGGTGGGTCTGGCTGAGCCAGAATTTGTTTCCCCATAGGAGCCCTCACAGTCCTGTGCTCTGCATTGGTGTCGATAACACACCCATGTTTTGGCTACCACTGAGCACAGCACTGTTCAGTCAAGGGCAAGATCCTGGGAGGGGCCACAAATAAGCCAGCTGACCCACACTGACCAAGGGGATATTCCATACCATATGACGTCAACCCAGATATAAAAGCTGGGGCAAGGAGCACGAAAGGCAGGCATTCATTCTCTCTGATAGCTGCCTGCTAACATCCGACACACACGTAGGGGCCCTGCTTCCCAGAGACATAGCTGACCATCGCTGCACATGGGAAGTAGAGATTAATTGCTGCTTCTGCTTTGTGCTCGCAAATGCTGCTTTTCGAAAGGCAGGCATTCATTCTCTCTGATAGCTGCCTGCTAACATCCGACACACACGTAGGGGCCCTGCTTCCCAGAGACATAGCTGACCATCGCTGCACATGGGAAGTAGAGATTAATTGCTGCTTCTGCTTTGTGCTCGCAAATGCTGCTTTTGCTTTTGCTTTTGCTTTTTGTATAAACTGCCTTATTGTAACCCACAATTTGTGCTGTTTTTTTTTGTTTCCACTATTATTCTCTCCCCTGTCCAGCTGGGAAGGGGAGTGATAGAGCGGCTGGGTGGACCCTGGCATTCAGCCAAGGTGAACCCACCACAACTTTATATGCAATAGACATCAATTGTGCCACTTCACAGAATCTTTCATAATGAATCTCACCCAGCACTCTGATTGGGATCCTACTTCAGGTAATTCTTAGGGAGAAATTCATCAGGATTTGGAATGCCCCAAACCTTTTGATCTAATACTGCTATTTCCCTAACTACTCCTTCCTGAGCCTTTTCTAAAACTGCCATCCATTCCTCATGGGTAAACAAATATTCCAGGAGAGCCCGGATGTCTCCCCAGTTTGGATTATGAGTTAACACCACAGTTTTAATCAGTTTTAATCAGCCCATTTTTCTTGCCTCCTACAAAATAACATCAACTGTATAATCATGCTATATTTCTAAGACCCATTTTCTAGCAATTTTTACCATCATCTAGTTCATATTGAGGCCACCATTGATTATAATAACTTTTTCAATTTATCTTGAGTCACCCCCAAATTTATTCCAATTCTTTAAGATGCATCCAAGGGGAGAGAAAAAGGGAATTTCTACAGAAGCAGAGGAATCCATTTCAGTACCAAAATTTGCCATGTTTCATACACTATCCAAATGAACTCATTTTAAAGCTAAAATTTCATGCTACCATCTCTGAGTGTGAAAATGTGTGTGCCAAATACCAAAAAATCCAAGATGCACATCACCAAAGTGTAGAAACAAAATATTTGCTCCTACAGCTTACACAGAGCCCCAAACCAGAATTCTCTTGATTCTTTGTCGATCCCAAATCATCTCCCTTTACCGATGAAAAACCTCTATAAAGAGTTGCACTGTTGAGTCACTGGTTGTCCTAGCTTCAGGACTGGTCATCCTAAGTCCCCGATCAAAAGGTTGGTGTGTGCTGGAATTCATCCAGCTGAGTCCATTTGCTTGGAGCAGACAGTCGATCTGGGCAAGGCACTATGGCTGTCCCATCCGCATCACCAAAAACTGTTGTCCCAAACTTGGGCTCACTACCTGGTGCGCAGCACCAATTCACACACTGAGGTGAGGTATTTCTATTCCTTTATTCTGGTTGGCACAAAGTAGGGAGCTGGGTGGTAGCCCACAAAAAGCTGGCTCCTCAGTCATCAAAACCGTACACTGTCTGGGTCCCTTCCAACTGAGCATATTCTGTAATTCTATTTATACATTTTAACAAACAAAAGCATGGCATCAGCATTCATTGGTTACAGATTACATAACTTTTTCTATTAATTAGTACTCAACTCCCTATTTGCTAGTTGTATCTCTTGCTTCTCATGCAATTAGTATGGCACAGTTCTCTCTAATTGAGTCAGGGGTCCGTTTTGAGTATATGTAGTATATGGGGAGCCTGGCAGTGCCCCAAGGGAAGGGCACTTGTGAGGGGCCCATTTGTGCTGGTGGGTCTGAGGTACAGGTACTGCTGAGGAGGTAAGAGAGCTCCTCATGGGTGGGTATATTGTCCACAAAAATTGGATTCGTTACCCAGTATGCAAGTAGCTAATTGAGAGACATACTTGAGAGAGACATTGACTATTTATTTCAGAGCTGTGCAACCCTGGGTGTCCAGGGGTATTCCACAAGTCAAGCACACCAACTATCAAAGCTTTTTACTATTTATACATTTTAGCAAACAAAGAAATTAGTGTTCATTTGCTACAAGTTACATAGTTCTCTTATTAATTAGTATTCTATCTTCTATTGGTTAATCTCACTTCCCATGCTAATTAGTCCACATGCTCAGTCTTCCTCTTCTTTTGGGTCAATGGGTTTCTTGGGTCCGTGGTCCATGAGTCAGTCATTGTGATCTCCCCTGCCAGAATTACCTTTTACCCAGTTAGAGCTGATTTCAGCACAGTTGCACAAGATGTCCCTGTGGCCCATAAATTCTGCATTCATTGTGTCCACTATCAGTGGGCATCCTTCTTCCCAGGCTTTGTTAACCTCCCCCTAGGTCTGAGTTCATTGAAGCACGTCAAGCCCTTAAACTTAACAAGGCAATTCTACCAACAAGTAATTGGTTTTTCTAACATCTGGACATCACTTAGAGCTTGTTAGATGGTATCTGTTTCACAGATTAAATCTCCCTTCTTGTTGATTAGGCTTGAAAGTATACAGAGATTAAACATCAAAGAACATCCTTTCGTAAGAAAATTTTACATATTTCACATTTTGCAACAGGTATGTGCTACCCAAGTGGTTGGTGGCACTTCACACTAGTGCCTCTTTGAGAGAGGTGGTGGCAGGTTGGAAGAAAGGGGACCGTGTATGGGTACCCCTGAGGGGGGCAAATGTCCCAGCCACTCCCAGACATGAGGTAATGCCGACCTTGAGGCCTGTGTGCATGTCTCCAGCAGTGAGCCACATGGAAGCAGGGGGCCGGCAGGGAGAAGTGACCCTGTCCATGGGAGTCCGGGAGAGGCCGAGAGCAGGGCCCAAGGCTGAAAGGCTGGGTGGGGCTGGGCAGCCATTTCACTGCCGTCTCTATCACATCCGAGGCCACAGACCCCAAACTAGGCCGCCCTTGCCAGGGTGACCGGCCAGTGGCGCCTCTGCCCTCCTCCGCGCACCGAGCCCCGCCCCCTCGGCCAATCGGAGGGGTGGTGGCGGCAATGGAGTGAGGTTGCCTTTGTTCAGCCACTTCAGAAGCTGTAGTGGGTTTAGGCACTGAGCTGCGGAGGGAGAGGACGGGCTGCTTCACTCCCTTGCCACTTCTTTGCTGTCGGGGTCTGGGATGGTGTGGGTAGGTGTTCGGGCTGCGAGGGGTGGGCTGGGACGTCCCATCTCCGGCAGCCGCTGCCTAGCTGCCTGCGGGCAGGGGCCGAGCCGAGCTGAGTGGGCAGCCAGTGGCGGGTCCAGCTGCCGTTTGGGGTTTTCGCGCCGCCTCTGGGAAGCAAACCATGAGAGCCCGGCCGTAGGCTGCCCCCTCTTTTCCCGCTGTTGTTCGCAGGCTCTGCCGCCTCGTGCCGATGGATGGATGGATGGATGGAGGGGTTGGCCGCGGCATAAGGGGCGTCCGGGCATGAGGGGTCGTGGTCGGAGGACCGGGCACCCACCTGCCTCTCTAGCTGCCTCAGCTTCTCCCAGTGCTACAGCTGGTGCCGTCCCCACAGCCTTGCCACAAACACTGCCTTTGCAGCGAGCTGGAAAGTGAAAGTCACCTGGGGAATATAAGAAAGTGGCCATATTTCCTGCCTTTCTTTCTGGAGTGTATAGGGTCCCTGCTGTCCAAATATGGCTAGGCGGGTTTTAATTTTTTTTCTAATAAATATTCGAGAGGAGTGAAATTTTGTGTTTGTTTGCTTCCTTGGGGAGCTTGTTAATTTAGGTGTTCAATGGAAATAGTTGATGGAACTTGTAAAGCCTTTGCGGAATGACTATACAAAGGGCACAAAGGCCTTTTGGGGTTGGTATAAATGGTTTGCTCGTTCCTTAAAACACTCATTGAACAAAAAGTTAACTTGTGTCCCTTCAGTACATGAGTAATTAAACGGAAAAAATAATTGCATGCCCAAGGTCATACAAGGTCATACAAGGAGCCTTTGGTAGAATTGGAAACTGAGCCTATGTTTCTAATCAAGAGTCTCATCTATGTTTAAAAATAAGTTTATGGTCTGTTTCTAAAACTCCTTGCTTTGCATCTGCTGTGCGAACTATAGTTATTTTGGAGTTATATGTGGGAGGATGGAGGAAAGCTGCTCACAATTGGGAGAGTAGTTTCTCTATGATCAGTATTGCTTTAGAATATATTTCTTCAAAATTTTTCTTAAGGAAGACTGAGCACTGGAACAGATTGCCCAGAGAGGTTGTGCAGTCTCCCTAACTGAAGATGTTCAAGAACCATCTGTACGCAGTCCTGTACAATGTGCTCTAGGATGGCCCTGCTTGAGCAGGGAGGTTGGACCAGATGACCCACTGTGGTCCCTTCCAACCTGACCCATTCTATGATTCTGTGGAAATATCTAGTTAGCTTATACTCAAAGCAATATAATGCAAAGTGATAATTATGATCCTGCAAAAAACAGGGTTAAAAAGCAGTGTACTCTCTGTCTTAAAGGAGGAAGACTCTGGTTAGAATTAATATTGACTAAGGACCATTTTTGCCATTGGATATAGGCAGCGACACAGACTTCAGTGACTTCCAAAATTGATATAGATGTAAGCACAGCTGCTAAATTGAGCTAAGCATGCCTCGTGGCAGGAAGGTGAAAATAACATTAATGGTGAGTTTATGAATGTAGACTTTTATTGGATTATCTGACATGTTTTTCTGGTATATTTATTTAGGTTCCAGTTTAGGAGTGCTTGTATGCAGATATTCAAGAGAACAGATATATGTGCTTAATTTTAGGTTCATGGTGTAAATTGGAGCAACTCCAGGGACTGAGTTACCTTATAATCAGGTGATAGGTACACACAGAGCTGTCCAGCAAACTGACAGAGCTGGAGTAGAGTTTAATTCAATCAAGTTTCCTTCCTACTCCTGCTTTGGGCACACCGAGATGCTATACAAAGGAGAGTGGCAGAAGTCCAAGTATAATCTTCCTTCATCAAAGCTGATATTCAGAATCTGTACAGTTTAAAGATCAGGGCTGAAATCAATACTGAGATTTTATTTTTGAAATGTTTCATTGATAAAGACCCTATTTTGTAAACTCAGTGTTGTCACTGTCATATAAAAATTTGGACCACAGGTTTGTGAAACTTATGCACTGATCAATTAATTATTGCAAATAGAATTGTGTCAGTGATATGCAACAGGGGGAGGATTTTTCTTTGCTTTGTTTTTGAAAGGGCTAGGACTGTTTTTACCATTATTTTAATGTGTTAATTATGTTGTAACTTTGATTAGTTTGGACCACAGAAATTAATTTTACCAGTTAATTCAGTTCCAGATTCTATGAACATTTAAATACACAAAATAGTAGTATGTTTTGGTCACCTATTCTACTTCTTTAAACTATTTTATAGTATTGATTTGGATAGATTTTCTACATATTTTGATATATTACATATCTGTATGATGGTTAAAGAAATGAATATGTATTTATATCTATATGTATAATGTGCAGAAGCTACAGAGGCCCAAGATCGGGGCCATAATTCATAATGAAATTTTATTTTTAAAATATTTCANAATGTCAAGTTTCTGAATATAAATTTTTAATTAGTCAAATAAAATTAATATGTAAAGAAAACTTTTGGGTTTTGAGCCTTGAGTATAGAATATAAAGTTACTGTCAAATTATTCCCCTATTAAATAATTTAATTTTATATAGCGTTTTCTACAAGCCATTGTGAAATCCCTTAAACATTCAATATATGCTGCTTATGAAAGAGTTGCCATTAAAGGCATTGATGTGGGAGCCTCGGCCATATTAAAGGGATATTAGCACAACTTAGCATAAGAAAGGAGGCATTTGTAGCCTTGATAAGCCTCAGTTGAAGGCCAGTTGCGAGTAAACCGTTGCTTAAGCAAGCAGAAAAACAGGACGTGCAAGCAAGATAACAGGAAACCATATGCAAATATTGTGATATAGCCAGACAGTTAGAAGTAGTTTTAGGGCGCATGGACAGTAGATGGTAGCCAATTGCTTTGCATATAGGAGCGCGTGAACGTGTGTATAGTAGTAAAATAAGTATATATATCAGTAGAAACTTAGAATAAAGTTGGACTTGAATATGCATCATATTGATGTGTCGTTCATACCCGCTCGTGATATTAAACTCCGGCACATTGATTTAAATAATTGATCAATGCTAAATATAAATGCAGAGGAAAAGGCAAGATAAAATGTTTTTTTGAGAATAAAGGATAGTAGGTGGGTAGGCACAAAGACTGAAGAAAACTGTTACTCTGTTAGAACCTGAAAAGGAAATATTTGCAAAAATTATGGTGAGGTAGCACAGACCAGGGGCTTCCAATCCTATTTGATATGATCATCATTAGTGACTTCTGGCATCCAGGGTCACATATTTTTCTAACCACATAAAACCAGAGCCTCATCTATGGCTTTTCTCCTCCCAGCTTTCCTACTGGATGTTACCATCTTCCAAGCTAAGCCAATGCTCATACTCACCTTCCCCATCCATTCATGCACCTGCAGAAGTTTGCACTAATTTTTTGCTTCAGCCACATCCTTTCCTCTTGTACGCATCCAAATCTTAAATCTTCACTTCCAGTGAGTACAAAGTAGAACCTCAGTTTCTCCTGTGTGCATGCCATCACCCAAATCCTGGTCCTACTACTTCACCATGTCTTGATCCTCTTCCTATATTGTGAACTAGAAGTGCAGGTCTGCCTAGAGGCAGCAGAGTTGTTCATTATTGTTGGATGCAGATGATGGCTGCAGTAGTTCCTGTGTTTACAGAGCCTTTATAGGACTTAGCAGGCCGTGGCTCAGTTCAACATTGAGCATCTCACAAAGCAGACATGAGTGGTATGCGCACTATAGTTTGGCCACCTTTCTTATAGAGAAACAAGGAAAGTCAGTAGCAGACAAGTGTGGAGAGAGAACAGTAATTCTCATAAGAGAATAAAAAGCACAGGTCTGCTTTTTTTAACCAAATAAGCTAAATCAATGCAAAAGTCTAAATAGATGCCTTTATTTCAGTCAGTTTCACATCGGCTGAGCTTTCGTCCATTCCTTAAAAAAAAAAAAAAAAAGCATAAAGCAGCCTTAAATTTAAAGAAATTGTTCCACAATTGTATAGGCAAGTTTAAGCTAAACTGGTATAACTTTCTTGTGCAGTCCAGCCCTGAGCTATGTGCTTGGAAATCAGGAGGGGCTTCACTGCACTCCATTAGGTGTAATATAGGTAAGTGGAGTTGACATAAGAGGTCAAAGCTTCAGTTGCTGAATCAGGTCCATAAGTAGTTAAAACCACATAAGATCAGGTTTGAATGGACCTTTTGAACAAATGGGAATCAATTGCATCAACAAGAACACTAGAATCATGGAATTACATTCTTCACTCTTTTGTAAGAGGCTAATCAGCACCAGGTTGAAAACACTGGAGTCTGGAGATGCTATTGGAGCCCTGTAGTGAATTATGGCACGGACCCTCTGATGTGGTGCAATGAGAATCATTCATTGTCTATCCCACGTGTACATTTATACCCAACTTAATTTCGATTTCTCTACTGGTTCTCCAATCAGCATGTGACACACAAGCACACTTCCTCTAACCAGCATGCAGCACATGTCCTCTTCACCAATCAGCTCCTAACAGGCAGTGTGCATGTGGTGTCCACGTGGCCAGGTCCATCTTGGCTTTGTCATGACTCTCCACATTTCCCCCTTTTTTGTTTAACAACTGCAGGGCTAGCACTGTATTCAATTGCATAGTCATGACATGATTAAAACTATGATCAAGCATTCATTGAACACAGGATAACAAACAAGGAATACATATAAAAATCAAAACAAATCCTCCCAATACAAAAAATTCCAACATAAATAACCGTTTAATCCAAGGCCCAATCCCAAGAACTTTTAACAACTTTTAACCAGGCAAACCACCTCTACAAATAAATCACTTCGGTGTTAATGATCCAGGGTTTATATGCCATTAACTTTTAGCTGGGAATGGTTAAGCAAACAGGGCAGAATAGATCTGTAGTTACACATTCACACAAACTCATACTCAGTGGCCGCCTCCCACACATACAGACCATGCCATTTGCATCCCATGCATTGTGATTGTAAACCGAGAGCTTAACTCCATCCCTATAAATCAATAAGTTAAAGCTTTAGGTAAAACAATATAAGGTTGTCTTGACATTCCCCAGGTCTTCTTGTTATTCTTCTTTCTTGTTCTCATGCCTGGCTCCCTATATATCCCCTCCCTTTTTCGTTTAACAAATTAGAAAATGTTAGCCACATGTTTCCTTGGTACAAGACACCTTGTTCAAGGGGTGTTCCTGCTGTTCCAACGAAGAGACAGCATAGGGCCGCACACATTGGGAAGGGGCCCATTTTAGCTGAGAACCTGTAGAAATACAAGCATATCCCCTCCCCCAGGTTATGAGATCTACTGGTCCTGTCTTGTTCTTTGTGACTGATGACAGACGCCTCCCTCTGCATGCATTGGCTGCTGGGCCCCTTCTGCTACTGGCTGCTCTGGCAGCTGTGGTGAGCCAGGGACCACTGAACCAGGGGTTGAGGGTGAGGAGGAAGGAGAGGAGGGGCAGCCCCAGTGCCATGGTCCCAGTGAGCCCGGCAGCACCTGCAGCACGGCGGCACCACCTCTGTGTCCATGTGTCTATGTCTTCCAGGGGTGGCTAGGAAGAGCTCGCTGTCCAAATGTTTGGACTCGCATTTGTTTGATTAATTTGGGCATGTGATCTTGCCCCCCGCTTCCTGTTTCCAGTCAGTCGCACATAACACTTCCTCTCGACATTTCTCCCACTTGCTTACACAAAGATCAGTGCCCATTCACCAATTAGCGGATTCAACCAAACCGGGAACAAAGGAATTGTCATGCTCGCTGTCCGAATCCGCGGTCAGGAATAAAAAAGAGTGCTGAGAGGGTTGTGAAAAAATCTCTTTATTGAACTTAGAAAGACAGCAAATTCCTGTGAAACAAAGAAGTGTAGCCAACAGGAAAATGTAATAACAGCTTGCGCTGGGTGCCCAGGCCACCTGGGTCTGAAAGCATGCCCCCCATTTCAAAAATCACACTTTTTGAGGATTTCAAAGTCCCACCCCGTTTACATCAGTAAATGCATATTCATTAGACACGATTCTTGCCTTTAAAGGTTATTTCTCTACCCTAGATAGTAGGAGATAGTTCCTAGATAGTTGCCCTCTCCCTGGTTGGTTCTGGCATGCACCCCTGTGCTGGGAGGTGTATCTCCCCCCAGCAAGATGACAAGTTCCATGTGTCCTGCCACGTGGCAAGAGGGGCTGTTTTAGGTACATCTTGATCCATTTCATAATTTCCCCATTCCTGACTGTAAATTTTCCCTGGCACCAGCTCCAGACAGGATCAGACACCTTACAACTCTGCGATATGCCTATGAGTTAAAAAAATAGTTAGTAAACTTTAGTTAGTAAATCCCTGTTTAATTCATTTGCTTGTAATAAAACCATGTTTTTATTTCTCATAGAGTCGCCTTCCCCCAAGTGGCATGCAGTACCACACTCCCCCAGCTGTCTGGTCAGAGAGCCCCTCTGTGCTCTGATCCTCCTCCTCCTCCACAGAAGGGGCAGAGGGAACAGAGTCCACAGCCATGGCAGGAATCGCGCTCTTCTGGGATGTCTTTAATGTAGCCATGACCGCTCCCCATGTGGCCAAGTGCTCACATGCCATGGCATCCCCAGACCCTGCTTTCTTGTAGAGTCTTTGTCCGACTCTCTCCCAAGTGTCTATGAAAACTCCCGTCCCGTGGGAAACCAGATAGGTGCAAAGTAATCCAGTCCAGGAGCGTCTCTAATTTCATTTTGGACACTTCTCTGTTCTGTCTGTACATGAACTGCTGTAAAGCATCTAGACTTTGTTCCAGGATAACTTCTCTCCCATGTTCCCAACTGCTCACATTTTGCGAGGTGATTTGTTCGTTGTGAGAAAATCTCTCAACTTATTCAATTTAGAATAAAAACACGAGTCTGTGAGACAAAGAAATATAGCAAGTAGGAAAATTTTACTTATGACACGTATCGGGCACTCAAGGTTACACAGGTCCCCAGAGCACACCTTTAAGTTCAAATTTCGCTCTTTTAAGGTCTC
>VWZG01000452.1:375-49335 GCA_013396735.1 Grallaria varia
CTTTAATCTATTTGCATATTTTTCCTTCTAGTGGTTTAAATACAAATTTCTAGGTTGACTAGGTAAGCATGAATCTGATCAGCAAGTTCAAGATAACTGTCTGTAACTGAAATTCATCTTTTGTTTCCTTCTTGGTTTTGCTTTAACAAAATGAGAACTATGGCTGTTATTTTAAAATGCTTTAATATTTTGTCATTAAAAGGCAAAATGCTTAAAAATGTTTTAAAGCCACTCTAAGTTTCAGTCAGTCAAATTAACTCTATAGTTCATACAGTACTAGTGATTAGAAAAATAAGCTACAAAGTTTTTATGAACTAACAAATCCTGTGTAATTTATTAAAAATCCACTTGTAATAATGTGCATATGTATTTGAATCTTCTTTATTATGGGTAGAAAGAGTCACAGTATTTTTCTGGTCTTGCCTCTATTATGTCTTTAGGATAAGGTCATAACGTAGTCAAGGGCATGATTTGCATTCTTCTTCCAATTTTAAAGGACTCCAGTTGCAGGTTATTAAGCACTTTTAGTAAACATTGTTGCTGTAAAGTATTATTTCTCTGCTGAAACAGACACAGTATCTGAGTCATAGAAATAATACGTCCTGGTTATGTGAAAAAAAAAAAAAGAGAGAGAGAGAACTAGTAATAAAGCTTGATCCTCTGTTCTTCAGTCTAGTTTCTTAATTGTACACCACCTTTGTATTCTGAGAACTATTTTTTGAAGTACAAACGTTCATATTGCAGTACTTATTTTCCAGTATTTGACCAGCACCTTTGTGCACATTATATACTGCCAGTATGTAAATCTGTTTAATGGCAAATATTTCCATGTAGCATTTATCCCCTTATTTTTTGTTACAATTCTAGCACTTTTAACTATGATTTTGTTGTGGATTTTGTGTTTTAGTGTATCTGGTAAATTGAAATACCTACCAGTAGACAAAAACAAAGTGCAAAACCAAGAAAGCACTTATTCGTTGAAATATGTATCTTCATCTTCATTGACTTCATGCATATGTATACTTACTGCATCAGTTAATGTTGTATGTACTTTAACTGCCAGGACAGACAGCTTATATTCCTGATTTCAATTACAGTTGATGTCTCTGCCCTAAAACATTACTTTCTTTATTAGTTTGAAACTCTAGGAGCTGCATTTTCTGAAAAGAATGTTTGAATATTGTTGGTATGGAAATATGCTTCCATTTGCAAGTCAAATGACCAGACAGGATGCCAATTCTTGCAAGTTACTATTTAAAATGGCATAATCCTGTTGAAATAATTTTGTTTTAATGCGGTGTACTTAATAAAAGCATGCTCCATGGATTCTAAGGAAGAGTTCAAAGAGCAGAATTAACTTAGGACAATACTGAGCATAATGCTATGATGTACAGTTTCCCTTTTAAGTTCTTAATAAATATTAGAAATTGTTGGGGTTTTTTTCCAGAAGCATGTTTCAATTGACAGAGAACTTTGTTTTTTATATGCCTTGCTTCTGTCAAGGCATGAGATGTGTGATGGAACTTGGGAGAAAGTTTGCTTTGTATGGCTTTATGGCATCCTTGTGGCTGAGGAAGAAGGGACTTCCTTTTCCAAGGCTGTTGAGCTGATGCTTCTCATGTATATTAAAGGGTTTATAAGTATGTTGGGCTATGTTTTATTATAGAATTGGCTTCTTAGGTAAAAATGGAATGTAAATATTCTACTATATCCATGCTCATTCTTCTTAAAAGCTGGAGAAATATTAATACTTCATTCTGAGTCAGTAAGATTTATGTACACAGACTGGTTTAATGACTTTATTCCGTGAGCTTTTCATGTATTACAGTGAAACACGTGCTGCTAGGAAACAAGCAACAGGGTAGGATTAAGATCTGACCTTTAAAGTTGGAATGTTTCTAACTTATTTCAAATTTTAAAATAAAAATATTCGATCCTTTCCAATATATATATTTTATATACAATATGTATATATCATAACATCTTCAGGCTGGCTTCTGACATTGTGGAAGATTTCATTGTGAGTGCAATAAAAACTGAAAGTCTCCTAAGATTTCTTTCTTGACTGTTTTAAAAATGACTATTTTTGATCTGGTCTTAAAACACTTTAGTATCTGATTTCCAAAATAACTTGATTAAATAAAAATAATTATTTTGCAGTCTTGATGTAAGCAACCTACTTTACTTGTTATCTGGAAGGCAATTTCAGCTTCCAAGAACTATTTACAGTAAACCTAGTGCTGTTATACTAAATTATGAAAATTTTCATCCTTAGCGTGATTGAGAATCAATCTATGGCTCTGCAGGCAATTCAGCTGTAAAATTACGTATTTTTTGGGTGCTAACCTGTTGTTATCATGAGAATGGCAATATAAAATGCTTTTAGTTCATAAAATTAGCATTTTATATTTTCTGAAATGGGGCTGTGTGATTGAATTTGAGCATTTTATTTGTTGCTACTCATATAGTTTTTTAATTAATTTCTCTTTTTTTTGTGTTAATAATTAAATACTGCAAGTTGATGATGATTTGCTAACTTGTAATAATCTAACTTACGTGAGTACTGCTGCAGTATTGGACCGATCCAGGAGCCATGCTGCAGTCAGGGTTTGGAAGTGTCAGTACTCAAGTACTCATAATGTCAGTTCACTTGTGTAGCTACCAGCTGTAATCAGAGCATTTTTACAGAACTGTATAAGTAGTGTGTAGTCATGAGAAGATGGGTAGCTTCTTGCTCCATTTGAAACCAATATAACTGCAAAATTTTATGTCTCCAGGTGAAGACAAAGCAATATCAGGTGTCTTGTACCTTAAAATTTGTTGCGTATGTTCTGTTCTCATCTGTTGTGCACAGTGTGCAAGTTGCATGTGTGCACTGGATGCAAGTTGCACATCTGATGATATTCTTTTTTCCCTGAACCTTGGTCTTAATCTGGGGGTTTTGAGAGACAACTCTTTTTTATTAAAGTAAATTATTTTAAAGTCTTTGTTTGCACTGCCTTAGCAGAGCAAACAGTATCCAACAGAGCTTATTCTAGAAGTTCTGATACTATTGTACTTCAGCCCAAGTATACCAGTTTTCTAGTGTATAAAATATACATCAAGACAGCAGTGGATCAGACATTTAGAATATAAAATAGAAGTTATTATTCGATGGGGAAAAAATCCCAGTTATTGATAACATTAGTGCTTTGGGACAAATGAACTTTGAGGATCAAGTGCTTATAGGAGAAGCACAGTTACGTGTTGCACTGTGCTGTTATACTATGTGTAAAGAGTAGGTCAGGAAAAGATGCTGTGAGGAAGCTTGATAGAGAAACCCAGCATGAGTAATTTCAAATATTAATTTGAAACTAAAAGTTGTCTATGACTTTTATTTTCATTATTAATCCTGTAGACTGTCATACAAAAAAAAAATTACGATCCTTAAGAAATTTTGAAATAAATGTGCTGGCACCAAACGTTACAGCAAAGCAAAATTATACTAGACAAAAGGGGAAAATTATAGAAACCACAGAAAGTGATGCAAACTTCTGGGGAAGAAGTAAAAAATGGTTTCTGGAAAGCAAACTCGACTTTTCATATTGGTTATTTTCTTGTTTTCAGAAGAAAGTTTAGAACCATATTTTCATGGCACAAAACATGTTTTCGAGCTAGGGCTTAAACCTCTACTTTTAGTCTCAAGAGCTTTAATTTGCTGTAATTTTATTTTCTTATGTAGAGACACAAGGGAAGAGAAATTTAGCCATTTAATAAGGTTACATAAGATTTTTATATCCTTTAGCGAACAGTGTGAATTTTCAACATTGGGCATACGTACTGAGAGACTAGTTTTCTGTTGTTGTATCTGTTCTTGAGAGATGTGAGTGGATCAATGCACATTATAACCTATGTCTCCGAACAGTTATACCCTTCAGGGATGTATCCAGTGAAGCACATTTACTGTTTGCTTAGTACCTCTCCATTCCTAACCTAGGAGATGATGCCCCAGCTATTGAAAGCACTTTCTAAGTTTGTTTGTCAATATACTTTATAAAATGTTTTTCATGATGATTCTATGTCTCTTGCAGCGCTTATCAGACATTTTAGCAGCTTTGCAAACCTCAATTTGTTCCTAGCATTTGCATTGTTGAGACTAAACAGACATGCAGCTATTATGTAAATAGATACAAGGATTAGGTGTGTAGAATATACGATGTGTTCTCCCATTTACAGTGGCGTTTTTGTGGGATTTTGACAGTAATTTTGCCACTTCTTTGCTAAAAATTTGAATGTCTCTCCCTGTAGAAATTTTATAGTGCTGGAAGAATGGGAAAAGCAATTCTATAATAAACATAACTCATTTGCAGCTCTTCAACCTCATAATAAGATTTGCAATGTCTTTTTATAGCAAATAAAATTTTACAATATGTTTATTATACTGCCCATACTGGATATACATTTCTCTGTGTAATCTCCATCCTGAGATTAATACCCTCTGACCTTTATACTCAGTGAAAACAGCAGTGTAAATTTGGTTTTGTTGTGACCAGTCTCTAGGAATTCTATTGATCAGAAATAAAAAATCAAGTATCAGTTGAAAATGACTGACACTCTGCTGCATAAGAGGAAAAAAAAAAAAAAAGGTCTGATGTTGCTATTCCGCTTGTTAAATTGGAAAAAAAATGTCTCTTGTGCCTGAGAAGCAATGGATAACTTGTTTGCTATAATTTTCCTCTCAAGATTCTCTTCTCTTTCAAAGTATAGGAGATTATTTTCCCTTCAAACCTACGTATAAAGAGGCTTTCTTGGAAAAGTTTATTAAAATTGTTGTACTGTAGATTTTTGCACGTGGCTGCATAGGCTGCATTGAAAGAATAATAAGTTATTGCATTTAAATAGTACAATTTTCAAAACAGCATTTTGATCTTAAGTGAAATGTGTAATTAACTGGAAATTAAAATGGTTACTAGCTGAGTTGGTAAGTCTCATTTGTATAACATCAGTGACCATGGAACAGTACAATAGGATTGTCTCATCAAGGAATAAACTCAGAGCCTAACTACAGCTGGGAAACTTAGAAATAAGCATTGCTATTATGGCTTTCTTCATAATTGCCAGTTTAGTTTCTTGCATCTTTATCTAAAGTGGGTGTGGTGGCTGGGGTGTTTCGTAACTGCTAGTTGTGTTATATTTTGTTTCAATGAGACATACTGACCTCTGGGTGTATGCTTGGTGGAAGCAAATGTTTTCTTCGAAACTCTTTTGGGTCTTAGTGATACATAGCTTTTAATTCAAGTAGATGGCCCTTTCTTGCAGCATTTATCAAGGACTGAATCCTGTGGAGCTATAAATTTTCTGTGTGCTTTTACTCTTCTGACAGTTTATTAAAATGTCCAAACTGCTAAAAGATCCCTTTTTTTTCCCTGAGATTAATTTCAGGGCCAATATCTTTCGGCTTCCTATGTCTTCTGCTCTCCTATGCTGCAAACGTTGCAAATGGATTGTTTAGCTCTGATCTTCAAACAGCCCAATTAAGAAATGCCCTTCTAAGCTCCAAAGAATTACTCATCTCAAGTAACAAGTCACCTTGGCTAGAAAAACTTTGTCTTGCAGCTGTCAACCTCCTTCAGTTTGCCCAGGTACTTCAATTCGAGTTGTACTAGCTGCTTCAAAAACCTTAAAACCCTTAATCTTTGACCGTTCCTTAGCTAATAGGTCCAAGATCAGTTCGCTGTATATTTGCATTAAGATATGCAGCTGCCTTTCAGATGTAGCCAAAAGGAAATTTGCTGATATGCATAAATATGGTTGGGATGATAAAGATCAAAAAAAGAAAAGCCTAGGATATTAAGAGAGAGAACTTGCTGAAGAAAGTGGCATTCAATTTCCTGTTTTGTCATTTATATATGCCATACCGTAATTTTTATGTAGCTGCTATGCCCATAAACATATTGACATAATTTTCTAAAACAAGAAATGACAAATTATCTTTTCAAGCTTGCACTTGGTAAATGAAAACAAATTAAGTTTCAATTTCTTTCTGTGTACTGGAAAATTTTATTCATTATCAGAAAGGAGATGTTTCTCCAGTCAGGAGATAATTGTAACAATTATATATTATATTGCAGTGACTAAACAAGATGTTCAACTGTATTTTCTGTTTAAAATGCCAACTATTCTAAGGACCTCACTTGGAGTGCATTTCTCACTGTGGTTTTTTTTTTTTAATGTAATGCTAATTTTTTTTGCTTCTTTCCAGGTTATTCAATAGAGTTTCTAATCAAAACTATGGGAGAAAAATCCATTGTTCAGTTATTTTGCATAGATCTGCTACAGACAGAGTTCTGATGGCAGCTCACACATACAAATCCAAAATAATGAATTAATGGATCAAATTGCAGATTCCCATTTATGGAGGCATTTAATATCACTGCAGACAAAAGGCTGAATTTGTGCTTCTACTTCTCTCTCTCTCCCCTCTGTGCTACTTTCTCCTTCCTTTGTTCCATGTCTCCTTGTTAGACCTCTCTATAATCGTAGTTTACTCAATTCTACCCACATAGGACTGTCTGGTTTTTGCCATTATGCTCTGTTCTCATTGTTGTGAACTAAGACCCTTGTGGAGGTCCAGGTTTGTTCATTTTGTCAAACCAGGGCAGAGTAAGCAAGAGGAATGCATAACCAGAGGCACGGAGCAAGGAGACCTCCATGCTTTTTGGACAGGCAGTCTGCAGATGCCACCTCTGATGTGACCTGACCACATCTGATGGAACTGGAGCACTTAGTGCTAGCACTATGCCAGCTGAGGTTGCGCTGGCTCCTGTGGGACATGAAGCAGGAGTAATTATATAGCCATCATTACCCAAAGTAGCTTATTTGAAGCTAGCTCCTTTAAGTAAAGAAGTATTAGATTGTTAGGGTTAAAGTTTCCTGGCTTCTTAGCAAATTTGTAAATTAAAATTTGGAGTGTTTATTCACTAGCATGGTATATTCGATTTTCTAAAAAAAGTCTGTTATCAAGATTTATTTCTAATAGCAATATTTTTGCCTTCTTTCCAGCACTGGTTGACAATGTTACTGCTGCATGAGTAATCAACACCTATATATTGGATAACTGTTTAATCTTGAAGTAGAATCAAGTGATTATCAAAACATTGTCATTTAAGGCCTTAAAAGCATTAATAATCATCACATGATGCTTAGTGGCAGAAATTCAGCATTTCACTGTGACTTGTTTTGAGTTTCTAGCATGTGAACATAATTTCTAAATTCAGTAAATCTCAATTTTTCCCTCAATTATCTTTATTTCTAAGATTTTAAATCTTGTTTTTTTCCTCATAAGAAACTCTGTGCAGTTATATAACTGAAGAGACTTCTGTGATTGTAGTCAAGTCATGCCAGCCTAATGATAGCCTGAAAGAAGAGTTAGTCTTTTGATAGATACTTCAGTAAATAGTAGCAGAAAGAAAAGCATCACAGCATATTCCAAATCCAAGTGTTTCTGTTCAAATACCATATGTATGTGTATTAATGAATTCTCTTTGGCATATGTATCTTTGATAATAAGCAAGATGAAGTTTGAAACTGCTTTCCCTGGTACTGAAATTAAAATAATATTTTATTCCTACATTGAATGGTACTAAAAAGTAGGAAAGTTCATATTGCACTTAAAAAATTTCTGTCTCTTTGCCTGCAAATAGAAGGCATAACCCAGAAGCTACAATGACTAGGAGGATTTCACAGTCGTTGTTTGAGGTTTGGATTTTGTGTTGAACTTGTTAATGTGCATTTATAGGACAATGTTCCTTAGCTCAGATAAGAGGAGGGCATAGACAGTGAAAATGCTGGGTTTTCCTGCTGTATTCTATTAGTTTTTTTATCCTTAACTTGAGCATGTTACATAGAAAAAATAAAAGGTGATATAGACAGTTAAACCTCCTGGTTTCTTTAATCACTGGCATCTTTATTAAGATTGCTGTGATGATTGTTGACAGATATAACTTTACACAGACTGCAAAGCATGTTAGAAGATGAGAGTAGCTTGCAATGGCAAGGGTTGTTTTAATACTCTTTAGGCCATTGATTTGAGGATAGATCCAATCAATGACTGTATGACTTGTTTTTAATCTTCACAGCAGCCTACTGGTTGCAGCAGATTTATGGATGTAGTTTTTATAACTAGATAATTTTTAATCAGAAAATCAGAAAATTCAGCATCCTGAAACTCCAAAGTGCTTTCAAACCAGCCAACTAAGATAGTTAAAAAAGAATTGGGGGAAAAAAAAGGCAACTGCTTTCTTGGTATCTGGTGTGTCCCATTTTTCATGGCAGAAACCATGCCTTTTAAATAAACTTCCGTTACGGGATCAATTTTCCATAATTTTGTTCAGGTGTTGAGGTTTTTTTCTCCCCCATTTTACCATTCTTAATATCTGTTTTCAAATAAGAAAGTTCTTACTTCTCTTTAAATTATTAATTTTTGGGGAAATAATTTATTTCTTACTTCAGATGTGAGGTTGTTTCAAGGCTCTAAATATATTGAGCACTGTCTCCAAACTTTTACTTCATGCCCATATCAGTAAAAAATTTTTGAGCCCCTAATATGTGTATATTTATTTACTGAAAATAAATGTACATGAATATACAACTTGATATAATATATACACACCTTTATATACACACGTTATATAAATAAATAAACAAACACACCTTTATAAGTGAAACCCCTCCAAGCTAGAAAACTGTTATTCTGTGCCTTAGTCACATTTTCATAATGAAACTGTCTCTGATTCAGAACGAGACATTTTTATTTTATCACTTCAAGGTTAGCCTTCTGATTTGTCTGTGTCACTAACTTAATGAAACTTACTAAAGCATGTGGGGAGTGATGCTTTCTTGGGAAGTTGTTCTTCAGTGATTTTTTTAAACTAGAAACCCTAAGGTTATTGCGAGGGATACTAGTGGACACTGCTACACGACTGATGCAATCAAGTAATGCCATTTTATTGTTGTGAAAACACCCCTTAAATAACCCAGATAGCATACACACTACACACACACTGCAAACCACCTTGTCATTGGATAATGCGAATAACACACAACTCTATTGGTATAAAATAATGTCCTTGTGAGCACTCTCTGCGGTCACTGTTTTTCAATCTTCTGCTGCAGCTTCTGTAAATTTACATTCCTCTCCTTGTTGATCTCCATGAGCACTTCTTAAAATAACTTTTCACTGCAGTCTTAAAGGGCCCCGCAGCATTAATGCATCTAGCAAGGCAGGGTCGTTCAGATGACTGTTTTGTGCAAGAAATTCCACAACATAACGTCCCCCAGGAGCTTTTGGAATCCTCTACAGCATGTCTGCTGGCACATAAGAGTCATTCAAAGGTAAACAATAGAATGCTTATAGCTGTTCTTCAGGTTATGTTAACTACTATATTCACAACCCTCCCTCTTACTCCTCCTGCAGTAGCTTTCAACTGAGAATCAATATGGTCCAAAATAAATACGGCAGACATAGATTAGTGTCTCTTTCCCAGCTAATGAGTTAGGCAGTTGCTAAGACATAACGAAATTCTGTGCTGTTGTCAGCTTTTGTATTCATAAAAATGTTCATAGGAATATTTTGCGTGGATTTCAGTGCGCTTTACTAAAGCTTTGTCAGCTCTGTGAAGACAGGGAAATGTTTTCTTTAGCCATGTTTAAATGATGCACTGAAAATTTCCCATGAAGGGTGGGGAGGCAGAAATAGAACTAAAATGTCTTATGGTAGCATTAGGATAAAAAATCCCATTCTTATGATAAAGGCCTCTTAAAAATGTGCAAGCAGCACATTAGAACCTTTATTTTTTTGTTTGGTAACCTTGTAGCATAGTTTTTTTGAATAAATTTGATCTCATATTCAGACAAATAGGTTCAATGAATTATAGAATATTCTGAGTTGGAAGGGACCCACGAGGGTCATTGAAGTCCTGGCCCTGCACAGGACAGCCCCAAGAGGCCCACCATGTGCCTGAGAGCATTGTCCAAACATTTCTTGAACTCTGTCAGCCTTCATGCTGTGACCACTTCCCTGCAGAGCCTGTTCCAGTGCCCAGCCACTCTCTGGGTGAAGAATCTTTTCTCAATACCCAACCTAAACTTCCCTTGACACAATTTCAGGCCGTTCCCTCAGGTCTGGTCTCTGGTCACCACAGAGAAGAGATCAGTGCTTGCCCCTCCACTTCGCCTTATGAGGAAGTTGTAACTGCAGGGAGGTCTCTCCTCTGTCTCCTCCAGGCTGAACAGATGAAGTGATCTTAGCTGCTCCTTGTATGGTTTCCCTTTAGGCCCTTCACCTTCTTCAGACACTTTCTAATAGCTTAATATCTTTCTTATATTGCAGTGCCCAAAACTGCACACACTATTCAAGGCGAGGCCACCCCAGCACAGAGCAGAGCAGGACAATCCCCTCCCTCGACCAGCTGGCGATGCTGTGCCTGATGCCCCCCAGGACAAGGTTGGCCCTCCTGGCAGCCAGAGCACTGCTGATTCACATTCAACTTGCCATCATCCAGGACCCCCAGGTCCCTTTCTGTGATGCCATGGTCATCCTTGCCCTTCTTGAAGTCTGGGACAATGTTAGCCAGCTTCCAATCATCAAATGGGACCTCTCCAGATTCCCAACACAGCTCAAAAGTCATTGAAAGAGGTCTCATAATAACATCAGCCTGCTCTTTTAGTATTTTTTAATGACTTCCATCAGGCTCCATAGACTTCTAGGGATACAGCTGGAACAGAAAATCCTACACGTGTTCAGGATTGGCTGGAGTTCGTCATTATCACGGGCATGGTCCTTCAGCTCAGGGCACTGGAACCCCCTTAGCCTGTTGTCAGTGTTGAAGACAGAGGCAAGGCAAGGACTAAACATCTGTGCCTTGTCTATGTCCATGTTTGTGAGGGAACCATCCTCATCCTGTAACGGGTTGATGTTATTTCTGCACTGTTTTTTCATCTTAACGTATTTTTAAAACCTCTTTTTAAAGAAACAGTCAAGTTTATGAAGGTTAGCTAGGTCATGGGTGATCTAAATGCAGTCCTTTTTCTAAAGTGTTCTTTCAGCTGCTTGTTGCTCGAAGCTGCCATTACAGTAAATAACATCACCCGTTTTTCATCCTCCTGTCTTAATATCTACTTACACTTACTGTCTGAAGTGGGATGTAGGCTGCATGATTTTAGGCCTGACCCATTAAGATGCCACTGATTCCTGAAAGTTTTGTTAAAGTCATGAGTATGACCTGGATAGAAAATTCTCTGTTGTCCCATATACCTCACAGATGATTACATTTACCTTCTATATGCTATCCTTTTCTCAATTAGCTTCTTTGAAAATAAAGAAATATAGACCAGGCCAGCACTGGAGATGCAAACATTAAAAAGTTTAGCTACAAAATATCGAACCTGCCTAAGCCTCAGGGAATAGCAGGAAAACACAGTATGTTCTGTTTCCTGCAAAGCAGTAAATCTCTTGGGGAACCTGAACAGTGAACTCTTTCCCTCTCTCAGCTTCAGATGCCTATTTTCTATTCTCTGTTATAATTAGGGGTGCTGCTTCAGGTTAATGTGAGCAAATGCATCACAGTAGGTTTAAGAATCTGCTTTGAAGTTACACAGTAAAAATCCAAACGTATACCTAAAAGGTACCAAAATAATGAATTGATTAAGAAAACTTTCAGGTTTTGTGTAAAGTATATTCTTTTGAAGTCTTGGCTGTGTTACTAACTACTGACTACCATAGCTAATAAATTGCTAGAATTTATGAAGGAAAAGAATATGGCAGGAGGAAGTCCCTTTTTTTGCAAATGGTATTCTTTTGAGTTTGGAGCTCTTATGTGTGGATGAGAAATCTATTTATTTAGATACCTATAAACACCTGTTTCAGTCGTGGTGGTGATGAGTTCTGAATTGATGGTAGTGGTGGAAACTGAATTAAAATGTTTAAAGGCAGTGGAATGTGCTCAGTGTTAATACAATAATTTGCTAATGGATTAGAAAGCTCTAATCAGTATTAAATCACATGAGACATATAGGTTTGGGGTTTTTTTTTAAATCTTGCTTGCGATTACATAAATATATTCCAAAATGCTCATAATTTAGGGACCTTGTTCTACACAAGTGAAAATTGAGGTTCTAAGCCTATTTCTCTAGAGGTCTTTTAAGATAAGAATATGGTTATGTAGAAATTCCCTTAATGGCTTGCATGCATGGCAAGTACTGTTTCATTTAAAATAGTTTGAAGCTCATGCCAGTACTGTTTTACTTCTCAGTTGTTTTAGTGCCAAGGTGATTTCTGGTGTCTCGCCTGACAGCGCCAGGGTCCAGCCTCATTAAAGCATCTTTTAGAATTGAGTGGTTTTGGACTGTGACAGTCGCCATTCACAACCTAACACAGGTATAGGGCAAAATTGCCGTTGTTCTGCCCTTACTAGCCACGGATATGTCTATTCTGAAACACTTTGTTTAAACTGGTTCAGTTAGAAAGAGCTTAATTCACTCCCCAAAATAGGGCCTTCATATCAGATTGATTGTGTGAAGGGGAAGACTTGTAAGTGGCATAGTATGCGATTAAACTTGGCTGTGTACGTGTGTGCAAGATAAGTAATTTTAGCTCAGAGAAACTGGTTTATTCAGCTGCTTGAAAATTCCTTCATACATAATGGAAACCTGCTTTGCTGCCTTGTGTGTCTACAGGAATGCTGCAGAATCTATTCAGCACCTTTGTGGGAAACATCTAAACAATAACTGAAAGCTGTGGGATGTGTCTTGGAAGTGGGACTGGCAGGAAATACTTGAAATAAAAAAAAACCTACAGTTTTTGATCAAAGCCAATTTAGAGATAATATCATGATGTCTAATTAAGTGATTTCTCATGACTTTACACTTATGTAACTTAAACTCTTAATATCTAGGGTTACAAACTTTGAGAAATACAAAGTAGTTTTATTAATGTGTAACTGAAAGTCTTGGCTTGTGTTTTGGAGAAGAGCTGTTCTGAGCTTGGTGATGTATATTGACAATTTTCTATAAACTGCCATTTTTTTCTGATAATAACCTGGATTTCTTGCTTTATTGCCACACAGTAGCAGTATTTTCTGTGCTATATGACTTGTTATATATTTTCCTGTGTGATCTGCCACTGCTTCAGGTGGTGAGAGTCTTGAATCAGATCTACAGTCAGCCTGCAGATATCTAGGATAGTTTACAGCATATTACGCATGTGTGCACAACTGAATTGAAGTGCGAATGTCAACTTCAGAGTACTCTGAATCACATTTTAGGGTTTTTCACTGTATTAGTAGATCTATGATTATAATTCTGTGTACAGTTCTGTATTCATGTATTCCCCTTTGCTAGAATAATGGGAACATAAAAATGTGGTATTGATCCAATTTGTAGACTTTTCTCTGGCACATCAGTGTTCTCTGAGAATACAAAATAGAATGTTGTCTATCATTATCTTCAGTTTCTTAGAGTGGGAAATCATGTAGAGCTTGAAATCAAGAAGGGGCTGCTCCAGGTAATATAAAGTGAATGTCCTGATTCCTATCCATGTTACACCCAGCACAGAGGTAAAGTTGTCGAATATTCTAGCTCATAAAGGAGTTTAACCATTCTAGTTACTTATTGGCACATGAATGGATCAGCTAGAATAAATAAGGTAGTGCTGTTGTATTTTACTCATTCCAATCAAATATCTCCTCCTAAATCTGTTTTCTGATACTTTTCACCAGCACTATAAATTACAGCTGGGCTGTGTATGTGTGTGTATGAAAAAAGCCTGTCTGAATAACTGCATACTGTTTTTTCTTCACTTATCTGAATGTTATGATGGAATATAAAATCTTCATCCCCAGGTTGATATTTATAGTATTTTACAACATACTGTGTTGGTCCAGTGTCAGGCAACTGCAAAAGATAATGATTCTTACAGAATATTTTAAATCATAAATTGTGTTTTTCCTTGAAGTTTGATCAGTTAAATCTAAGCCACTGTAGTATGACTTCAAGGACACTCAGTTGGTGTTCACTGATGCATGGCTCAAGGAGATATAATCTTTACATGATTTGGAATTTAACCACTGAAATAAATTATTTTTATAAAGCTGCACAAACATATGATCCCTAATTTTGCAGAACATATCCTGAACTTGCTGTTGATTTTAAGCAGTATTAAACATGTGAAACATTTTTTATTTTTTAATAGTTTTAGCTTATAATTCATTATAGGGTTGCAAGCTTCATATTTAGCTATAAATAAAAAAGGTATATGCCGAAGGATATCTTTATTTCTACATCTCATTTCTTTTGTTGTCTTTTTCCATGTATTATTCATCTTTTGGGAAGAGCCATCAATGCCTAAAGGTGCCTTTATAATGCTTTTTCATTAGTGCTGATTCTTCTAGACAATTTATAGATTGATGTGTTCTGCCCCCCCCCATGAGAATAATGATATATTGCGTAGGAAAAAACCACACAAGAACCCTGTGGTTGCATTAGGTCTTGCTGATGATGGATAGCAGGATTCTTTTAACAAACCGTGCCCCTGTGCAACTTCTTTTAGGAAAAAAAATATAGTTAGAGAAACTCACAGGCTGTTCACAGAGGGATGAAAGGAGCCTCCACTAGGGCTAGTGACCATCTTTGCTCTATTGCAGACACAATGCCTTCTCTGTCTTAAATTTATTGCAACCTTATTTTCCAGCACTGATGACATAAAACATGCTTACACAAGAACTTAAACATGGGAAATGTTTTACAAATTATAAACCAAATCGACAGAGCTTTTCAGATCAAGTGAGCAAAGTTGTCATCATCATGGCTAGGTTTTGTGAACAAAGATTGGGGAAGGGCTCTACACACACTTGCTAAGTAAAGTTATACTGTTATTATAAATATCAATGTCCCAAAGAATGATGTAATATGCTGTATTTTGTGGGATTTTTTGTATAGCTGTTTAGTATATATTGTTTTTCTTTAGCTTTGAATAGAACAGGTTATTATTTTAGATGGAGTACTAAATGGAACCATCAGTTTAAATGCAGAACTTGATTTTTAAATATATGTTCTTACAGGGAGACTGTTCAGCAGGTGTATATTTTGTCAGTTAAATAATACTATTTCAATACCCCCCTGCCCTTCTGGGGTCAGAGTTCTATGAAGCATCCTGCAGGACAACCAATTTAGGCAGTGGTACAGTAAAGTACATGGATTCTAGATTTCAGAGCCAGAAATTCCGAACTTAGAGACTGTTAGCAGAAATTAGCTCAACTTATTTTATATTTGTAGAAGGTCTTTGAAAGGAACCTTGTAAAAGCATCCTTTTTACTTAGAACAATTGCACCTGTACAATATAATCTCAATTATTGCATTACAATCATAATAAAGCAAAGTCAAGTATAATAATTTTTGGGGATGGGGGGGTGCTGTGGGTCAGATGGAACATGGAGCTGTATCTTTCATTTCCCATCCTTTTCTTATAGACTTATTCCTCTCTCCTAAATTTTTTTAAAGCTATTATTACATAAGATTTTTATCAATTCACTTATAATACTGGAATATACCCAAATAAAACATACAGGGCAGACACTTTTCAACCCAAAATTCTCACACTAACTAATGCTGGTGGCAGCACATATGGCTGCCGTAATTTATATGGCAGTTAAATCATTGGATTCAAAAGCATACTAAAGAATAATCCAGAAAAAACATAAATTTACCAAAACAAAGTGAAAATCCAATTAATTTTAAGAAAGGATTTGAAGAAAAGTTGCATGGGAGGTAGAAAAAAACAGAAAACCAATCTCTGCTTGTGAAAGAATTGACTAAATTTTTTTACATGTTATCTACATCACTTTTAAAGGATCGGTGTCTGGAAGCAAGTCTCAAATCTGACCCTAATCTGCATGCAGTCAGAAATGATAATGAACTATGAGAAAAGAGGTAATGGGTTGGTGTACTCACAATGAGGCTTTATAATGAGAGAAGGAGAAAGAAAAGCAGAAGATTAGCGATATAAAGGAAAGAAGACAAAGGAATGTCAGTAGAATATTTTTGTAATTTCTATTGTTAATCATTCTATCTTGATGACTGAACTATACAAGTATTGGTAATCTTTATTTCTTAAGGAAGTAAACACCGGTACTTTCAGTTAGGTGTTCTATACTTGGATGCTGAGGGACTTAACAGTCAGAATTCAGTCCTATGAGGTTGTTAAGACGGTTTCACAATCTCATAACTCCTAATTGCAAGCAAACTGAAGCATAACTGAATTCAAAGTCAGTCTCTGGCTTAGATAAAGCAATGCTCTTCTCATGCAAAACTCATGAGCGAACTTCTGGTAGTTAAAATAGTAATAAGCCTGAAGCATGTTTTTTCGGTTTTCTGCTCTTCACAAAGTTAAAACTTTAAGGTTTCCCAGAATTCTAAATATGTCACAATTTATCAAAAACATGATTTTAATAATAAAAATATGTGAGGGAAATAAAATAGAAAACCAACTTGTGACATGTCCCACAGAACTCAAAAAAAATGA
The DNA here is from genome assembly GCA_013396735.1 of Grallaria varia. Taxonomy (NCBI): domain Eukaryota; kingdom Metazoa; phylum Chordata; class Aves; order Passeriformes; family Formicariidae; genus Grallaria; species Grallaria varia. Next base: position 16,931 of record VWZG01000452.1, read on the forward strand.
ATTTCTAATGTGAAGTGTTACATACGTGCATGTATGTGCCAATGTCTGTCATTGTCACCCAAGTGATGATAGAAGATATTAGGATTTTATGGTTTAAAGACTATACAAAGCCTTTCTAATATTTTGTCAAAGTGAATTATTTCCCTTATCAAAACTGTCCCATTTTACTGAGATAATGTAATTGTTCTCATAACAGTGAAAATAACTTTGCAGTAACCTACAGTAACTTTTCGTATATAATTGCATAGCTTTGATGATCTATTTTAGTTAATTTTCAGAATGAATCTGATTTTTTTTTTCCATTTAGTTCTAAAAATGCACCAGGAGATTGATTTAAGCATAGGCATTCTCTGTGAATTTGCATTGGGGTATTTTTCCCCCAGTCACGCTGTCCTCATGTGTTCTTATGGCTATTTATTGGTCACCTCAACAGCCCATGCTTGGAAATGGTCATGTCACTGATACCTTTAATCTGATAGTTTATTCAGCTGAATAGGAGTGTTGTGAAAGGTGCAAAATAAAAACCTCAGTGACTGTTTTACACAGTATTTTTTTCTATCAGGCATGAGACAGGAAGTTGAATTTACAAGTTTTTTTCATTTTGCAGAGCTACTAGAGAAGAAACACAGAAGAGAGGAAGAAATAGGAGCTCTCCAGGTATATTTTCTGGTCAATTAACTAGCTACACTTTTCACCCTTAAAATTATGAAATTGTATTACAGCATTATGATTTTCTGAACTCCCTTGAAGCTTAAATTCAGATTTGGAAACACATGCAGACAAGTACAGACCCAATAGCTCACTGCTGAGTTTCTGCCTGCCAATTAAATTGCGTGTTAGAGAAAATTGAAGTAATTCAGCATTTTCCTATGAGTAGAAATCTAGTTCATCAGTGAATATAATGCTGCTTTTAAGACACACTATATACTGAAGTTGTTCTGTTCTGTTATGCTGCTGGCTTCACTGAAACCGGATGTCAGTAGGGGCAGGCAGTGCTAATCTACATTCAGAGCTGCAAAAAAGCTGCATATTCTGCATCACTGGTTAAGTTCTCTGTGCTGTGTTACTTTCTTTTGTATCTCTGATTTTAACTAAGCATTTAAAGTCTCTGAAGCACTAAATGTCCATAATCACCTTCCTGAGGAAGAAGGGACCAGTCAGTATATGCTAGGACTTGATACAATACAATAAATCCTCATCGTATGTCCTCTAGCAGTAAAGCTAGTTGTGCTAGGCACTTTAAATTTGCACTTAGAAAGTCAGATTTACCCCAAGCTCAGCTTTGGAATAGTATTTAAGCATTACAGTCAAAGAAAACATACTCCTTTCAAATTGAAATGGCTAAGAAAGCAAAACCAGGCTGGAATGTCTGAATTGTGAGGCTTGGGATACTGTTAGGGAGGGTAGTGTATGTATTCTTCGGAGTACAGAAGGGAAAAAAGAAATTTTTAACAACAAATTGCTGCAAACAGTAACCAACATGAATATAGAAAAGGTTATGTACAATATGAAGAGTATATTAATGAGACAGTATTCTGTAAGTGTGCTGAAAGCAGGACATTTGTGAGGCAATTGATGAAGATAAGGATCATGAGGAAAATGAAGTTATGTATTGACCTGAGTTTTGATCATAGTTGTTTGTTTGAAGATAAGCCTTCTCTTATCATATAATAAATAGAAGGCATTTTGAGGGCTAGTGGTATCAAAGAGTGTACAAGCAGTTTGATCCAGTAAGAAGAGACAAGTTGGAAGACCCAAAAGTTACACAACACACCAATCCAGCTGTTTCCTGTTCAAACAAAAATCTTGGCTTGGCTTTCTGGCAGCTCAAGTTCAACAAGGCTGAGAGCTTGTCTGCGCAAGCAGTTTACACAGGTGCATATCCAGTTACATCAGTGTAAAAAGATCTCCTTTCATGTGAAGCAATTCTGCATCTGCTTTTGTGTGAACCTTTATGGTTGACAGATTGTTCTAATGATATTAACTCTGATTGAATGAGGAGTAATTTTATACTGCAGGAAGTTGCATCGTAATAGTGTCTTGTATGGATATATGTGTCTGCCTGTGTTTCTGATGGTCTGTAAAGCTCTTGATTGAATTAATTTATGTCCTTCCCTAACTGGCAGTTCTGGTTAAATGTGTGAATTATACTGCTCTGGCTGCTATTTTTGTATTCACATACTTGAGAGCAGTGTTTTCTTCCTTCAGTTATCCATGCTTTCACAGTCAATGTACTCAACAAAAACATTTATTATTTTTCTAGATAGTATTGTGTCCAGCTTAGTCGATGTGTCAGAATGTTTCCAGTCTGGGATCCTCTGTTCTTACAATGTTGTATTCTAAACTTGCAGTAGTCAAATATATATAACTTTGCTAGCAAATGATTGCAAAAAACAACTTGCGTCATCAAGACTGAATCTCCCCAAACTGTTGAATCTTCATATATAAAGCACAGGAACGAAGAGGAGAGTGAGAGGGTTTTTTTAAACCCATTTCCTGGAGCTGAAACTGGCTCTCCTATCCTTTTGTTAACCCAGATGACATGGAATATCTTTATCCTCTGAGCCCCACTTAAGCAAAGCATGTTAATATATGAATGCTTTCATTGAAGTAGATTGCTAGAAGGTACTTGATTATCAAATTAAGGACTACTAGCAAATAAAATTGTAGTACTCTTTCCCCCAAAGCCTACAGTCCTTGGATAGCATTTCTCTAATATTAGGTACTACTCAGTTGAGTCCTTGGTTCAGTAGGCAGTTGGTCATGTTGATTGTTGTTGGGTTTTTTCATCTACAGTTCTTAGGATTCTGTTTTGATAAGTATATATACACAAATGTATATGAAGTAAGTCAGTCCTTGCTGAGTTCTGTTTGCAGTCTAAACAGACCGTGTGTGTAAAGCATGTTCGGGGAAACAGGCAGACAGGAAGATTGTACACTATAGACTATGCACAGACAATTCAAAGTAGTCAGGCTATCGTGACTTAGGGAGTTGTTTCCTGTTACTTGAGCCATGAATGCCGACTGTAGTTTTAGAAAAGCTATAGACATGAGGAAATTTGTCAGAAATCAGTGTATTGCTGTGGCCAAATTATGACTGGGGATACTGTGGTGTTCTCTGCCATGTCTCAGCATCATATTCCCTGGAACTAAGGATGCATGCTTTATTATCCTTTCAATTTACTTACTTTTTGAGGAGAGACAAAAAGCACCTTTTGTTAAAAATAATTGGAATGAAGTACAATTAGTGCTACAATGCCATCAGCTGAAATCCACAAAGAACAGGAAGGAAAAAAAGTTTTATGAGGCTTGTTCCTAGAAATATTGGGCTAGTAGTTTTCATGTGTTCCTCTAGTCAGTGAATATGTTGGACTGGAGCTAGCATGACAAAGACAAACTAATACTTCATTAAGTACACAGCGAGAATCTTGATAACTACATCTTTCTACATGAATCTGACTTATGTGTCAAGAAGGAAACTAGTTCTTTGGTACAGGGTGTTTGGGAGGTAGGAGGCTGACTCTTTGGGTGACTTTACTGCTTTCTTGCATTTTCAGTTTGAACTTATTGCATACTTTTGACTAGAGTTTCTATGTTATGCATGAATTTATATTTGTCTATGAGTTTACATAGTTATATATGTTCTAGCCAATGTCCATGTTCTCATTACACTTGTGCTTGCTCTCTGTTATTAGGAGTGCATGCACAGTCACCATGATAAAATTTTTATGATCTCTCTGATAGCCACTCCAAGAATATAACCTCACTTACTTTCTTACCTTATTGGAAGATAAAATACTTAGGGTTTTCACCTTCCTTTTTGTGAAAGCTGTTCCATGGTACAAAAGACTGGAGTCATGAAAACAATATGCTATGCATGACATGATAATTGCAATATTCAACTGAATTGTGTTCTCCGAGAAAATATTTATTAGCCATTTTCATTTGCTTTTGAATTTGTGATTTCTATTAGCTAGTAAAAATAAAAATTCTTACTTTAAAAATATGTTGATAGTGTATAAATTATACATGGTAAATTTCTTAATGCATTAAATTAGTCTTCAGAAAATTATCTGCTGAGATTGTAGGAATTTATTATGTTTTTATAATTTGGCAACTAGATAATGTACTTTATTTAATGCATGAGTCATTTTGAAAATACTATTTATTCTACCATTGGAATCATCCTACTGCTGTACTCATTCTAAGACTTTTTTTTCAAAGTAGTCCTCTTTGGCTGAAGAAAATTATAGCTGAATTGCTGTTCATTATTACCACAAATTTATGAGATCTGTAAATACCATCTTTTTTTATAGTAATGAGTTTGGGTTTTGTTCCAGAATCTTTAAATCAATATGTGGTTTTGTAACAGCCACTGCAATTTTGTGGAGGAACAAACATCTTAAGATAAATATTTCTGAGTTTTTCACATAATATTTTTTGTCATAAGTTTGTTCTGATGTACGGAAATACTAGGTCTGTTTCTCAGATCAGTTTCTATGAAAGAATGAAGACTTTAGCATTTCATACACTACCTTTCATGAGAAAAATTTGAGTAATATCTGAGCAAGGTAAGAGTCCCCGTAATGTCTCAGTGGTCATGTACTACAAATGTGGGCTCACTTAAACACTTGGATATGTGTTTTGTCAGATTGCTTCAGATCTTAGTCAGGATATAGTACCAGAGTACACCATCTTGATTTTACTCGCTTAATGTTTTTCTTAAAGATACTTTTAAATGGAAAAAGGATGTTACAATACATACAGTAAATTTGTAAATTTTGCATTCTCTGTATCTTGTGCTGGATTGAAACTGACACAAGCTTATTTTATTTGTATTTTATTTTTATCTGACATGAGTCTTTGACTGACATCATCCTGTTATTAATAAAACATTATTCAGAGCTATTTCTGGATAAAAGAATAACGATATGGAATTTACTTTTTAGTGTTCTAAGGAAATGCCTAAAAGAAAACTAAACCAGATGCTAACATGACATGAACTCCAAAGCATGCTAGATTTACAGTCAGAGATGATCAAAATAAGAAATCATTCTTTGTGATACATAAGAGTAAAATCTACAATATTAAAAATCTAGTGTACTAGTTAAAAATGTATTGTGGAGTAATTTTTTTCAAGTCCTTTCTTTCCTTGTTTCTAGGGAGTTTCTTTATTTTGGAACAAATTTCTATGTGAGATAGTATGATACATAGGTTAGACATCCAGTGAAGTACAACAGTTCGCATTCAGTGGGATTATTACAAAAAACTGTACATATAACCACCAAAAAACCAAATTAATCCTATTCATCATTGTTTGACTTGCACTGTGTTTATATTCTTTGCTTTGTGATGGAATCTTGTACTTTATTTTTAGGAACGTATTATGGACTTAGAAATGGTAAGTTTCTTAAATTAATTTCCAAACCTAGAGCAGTGACATTGCTGATAATTTGTCTAAATAATGAAAAATATTATTTTTATGTATTTTTAAAAAACGGTTGCATTTCTGGGGTTTTTAACTAACATTTTACATTTAGAAGAAGATGTGATATTTTTACACTGAGGCTTTCTTTATAGGTTTTTACTACAGTGTTTTTGCATTCTTTATATGAAATACAGTGTATTTCAGTGTTGTCATTTTTCTGTGCAGTTCAGTCCTCATCCCATCCTTGGGAAGAAAAATATTGTAGATTTGATTCATAGAAAATGTTGCTTTTCTTACACTTCTAATGGCTGAGGTCTGTATGACAGATCTAATTATTTCAGTGACTGTTATGTCACTTTGGACTGGGAGGTGCAGACAAAATCATATCAACATTGCAACTAAGAGCAAAAAGGAATATAGTTTTAATCATTGATTAATTTAATTTAATAAGATCCTAAGTTTGAAGGACAAAACTTCATGCTTGTACAGGCCATGAATGCAGCTGGATTATCCAGATGTCCCAAACTAGTTAGTCTGTCAGGTGGAATAGCTGGAATGGGTCTCAACTTGCCTTATAATTTCTTACAGAAGCTTCTTTCCTCTTATGTAAGAATACATCACAAATTGTATGTATCAGGCCCACAGTTTTTTTTCGTGAGAAATCCAGAAAATTTCATCCAAAGAAACCACTATTGAGACATTATCAATGCTGCAAATGTAAACTTTTAAAATTTACTGGTGTAAATTATTATTATATTCTCTCTGATGTTCTGTGCCTCTCTAAAAACATTCTCTAATTTAAAAAATATATATAAGATATATTCAATATCTTAAAAAGTAGCTTGAGTTCACTCCTAGAAGGCCCTTTGGAAATCAGAGTGCTGTGGGAACTCTTGCTTTGTGGACATACACGACGGTTGATTTATGGGGGGATCACGTCCCGATAGCGGGAGCCTTTCTCTCCTTTACATTGCAGGGAGTTGTCCTCCCCCCTAGACTTCCCCCACACCCCTCGAGGGTGGCCCCCGGGGTGCCCCGCAGAGAGACGCAGAGAGACCACCGGAGAGGGAGCAGAGAGAGAGTTTATTACATGGGTAGAGGTATTTATACCTTCTCGATGGATCGTAAAATATCTAGTAGAAAAGTAGGAATAACAACCAATAGGAAAGGGTTAACTAAGGGCCAATAGGAAACTTTAAACACATACATTCTTTCAGACCTAGCTAGGGAGATAAGGGTTCCTCTCAAGGGATTTTGGGAAGAAGACACAGTGACTCAGGGAAAAAAACCAACAGAAACTCCATCTTAAACAATAGAGACAGCCTCAGCTTTTAAGGTATTCAGGTTAGCTTTTCTTCCTTCTTCACCAGCCCATTTCTCACAAGACTTTTTCCATTTCTGATATTGTTTGTTCACTGCCACAGACATAGGAAGCTAATGCTCACATACTGGGTCCTGACACTTCACATAGTGTTGTGTGACTGTCAGGTCTTGACAGGACATTAATTCTGTTCAGGATCATCCCTTATTCATGGTTTGCTTTCAGGACAACCAGTCAGGCATGTATCCTCTATCATCCATTTCTCACAAACCATGAATTAAACTGTCTGCAAATTCCTTGTCCTTTCTGCTTCCAGAGCCATTTTGACAATGGCAGGGGATAGTTGCTTGCAAATGGTACAATGTTATGCAAATTCAGTCCATATTTTGTCACAATGTTTGCTTCTTTTTTTTCTGGAACTTTTATCCTTTTTGTACTTCCAATCTCTCCTACTTTAAAAAGGAAGATGTGTAAGTTATTATTCAGATAAAGAAAAAGATTGTTATCAGTAAAATATAATTTTATTTCTAAATGCAAGTTGGGAGGTAACACCTGAATGCAAATTTGTGATGCTAAGTTCTAGAGCTTTCATCATTGCTGACACTGAAGGGTATGTAATGTTAAGCCCTGAGATTGCAGGCATGACAAATCTGGTTGTCACTAAGGCTGTTGAATGCTCCCAAGGCACTCATTTTACTTTTGTTGTAAACTTCCTCTGGGACGTCAGGCAAATAAACTGAATTTTTCAAAAACTTTTGATCACTTTCTGTTTCTCATTTTCTGAGTGTCTGATTTTCTGATTTTTGAAGCCAGATTTACAGAAATGCAATTTTACTAATAGCTAAATTCATTAGGAGCTCTGCTATCTGTAATTGCTAAGTATACTCAAAAGTCAGATGTAAGATAGCTGATATGAATATTTTAAAGTAATAGGTGGGTTTGACCTTTGTATCTTTGTTTCGGTTCTGAGGATGATAGCATCCTCTTTCTCCTCCCCCTCTTCATGGATCTTAAAAAAAGGAATAATGCTTACACAGTCTGAATGTATCAGGATGAGCTATGATAGAAAAGCCCTCAAACAAAAGAATGAATAAGACTTGCTGTTTAAGGGATCCTTAAGAATCTCTATAGTGTGTATGTCTACATAGCTGTATATCTACGCAGCATTTATGATTACGTAATTGTTATGGTACTTATATATTTGTATAATTTTCATATCATCTGTTATTTGAATGCTCAGAGCAGAATATCCAAAAAAAAGAGTACCAGTTAAGTATTAAGGTTTGCCTTGGGTTGTAGAAAATGGAAAGGGAATGGAGACATAAAGTATTAAATTCAAATTCAAACAGAATCCTTAGTGACAAAAATGTTTAGGTTGTGTAGAAAAAGGATTTTCTTAGAATTTTGGCGGTGATGGTTCATGAGATTCACAAGACGCAAGATAGAAAAAAGGGCAGAAGAAGGGAAAAGACACACACACACATGTGTGCACAGGCATGCACACTATACAAAATGCATAGGAAAGCATCAGTTCTCCAGACCTTTCTTTAAACTGTGAGACTATTGGATAGCTGTGTTAGCAATCTCATCTCCGTTTTCTTCCACAGCATTCTTATTTTGCCTGGGAAGAAATTGCTCTGCGCAGGAATAGCAGAAGTTAAGAGCAGAGCTGTCTTATATTTACCACGGCTACCGCAGATTTACCTGCAGCTACTTTTAAAATTGATTCTACCCTGCACATACCTTTTTAAGCAACAGAATAGATATGCACATCTAAAAGTAAATTATTTTTTTAAATCATTAAGATTTTATCCTAAACAAACTTTTACACAGTGACCTGAAAACTGTGTATGTGTATGTATTTTGAGATGTGTATTTGGCAGCCTACTCTCCTCCCTTTCTCTACTATCTTTTCATTTCTAACTCCTGTACTTCTCAGTAAGGTTGTTGTAGTAGCCATGTGATGAACTTGCCAACTTAGCTAATAAAAGAAATTGGGAAGGAAATGTAACATGAACCTTTCAGATTCTTTTCAGAGCTCTGGGTGAATAAACCTTCCAGGCCTACCTTAATCTAACTTAGTGATTTTGAGAGTTGCTGCAAACTAGGTGGCCCCTTGCATCATTTCTGAGCCCTGTGAGCTCCTTACCCTCTCAGCAGTCTGTTTGAGCTGGAAGCTCCATTTCCTGTCTACTGTACCAGACCATTTCTTAGGTCTTCTATTTCCTTTGGCAACTCCTGGTTCCCAAGGAAAGTGCTGTATTGCCACCCTCCTTCAAGATACAACATGTGATCTGATCACTCCCTTGAGGAACCTGAGAACAAATAGAACCCTTCAAAGAAGCTTTTGGATTTTTTGGCTCTTTTTCTTCAATTAGATCAATTTTTCAGTATGATTCAATAGGTAGGTACACAGCTTTTTGCTCCAGCAGGTTGTGCAGGACAGGAGCAGAAGCTGAAAGGTAAGAAGGAAGAACAGGGTTAATTAGGCAGACTCGCTCTTGAGGTGATTTACTTTATTTTTGAGCGTAGCTTAGTTCTGACATACAGGATTTGGCTCTATATTATTTATAGACAAAGGTGTGTGACTTTTCTGGGAAAAATCTGTATTGTATTCTGAGACTTGGCTCCAATGGGATGTGTATTTATTTCTCATAAAGAGGTCAGGATGCATTTTGGAGGTGCACACTGCTACTATGGTGTGCTTGTGAATTGTGTATTTCTGTATACTATATACTGTTCTTTGTGACCATAAGCTGCAAGTCATATTCCTCTGCCTTAGTAGTACTAGTCTGATATAAAAGACTGCAAAATTTAATTTGCAATCAACCACATCCTGAAGTTATTCCAGTGAACATATGCATTCTATATCCTTTGATCAATAAAACAGCTTGCTGCTTTCTGTAGAGAACCCAGAAGTGAGGTTACAACTTTCTTAGAATACTTGGATCAGATGTTTCTGGACACAATTCAAATGTTTGTTACAATGTCCATAAATCTAGGTTAACTCCAGTAATGCTGAAAGTATCTGGGAAAATTGTTATTTAATATTAATTTCCATTTCAGAATGAGCATTTATGTATTTTGTTGTAACTCATTTTTATGTTGATGAAAGTAGGGTTTTGAATACCAGTAAAACAAATTTCTGTCTGCATACACTCAGCAATGTTAAAGCCTTTAGATTATTCTCCCGTAGTAGCAGTCTCAAATGTACATCAGTTTTCTGGTTTATCATCCAATTTAAAAGAAGAATTGGAAGGATGGCAATACCCAATGCATTTCACAGAGAGATTATGCAACTGCCTGACATCATCCATTTTAAGGTGCTCACTCACTCTCTGTATTTCTCAATGTGCCTTCCATCAGTAAGTAAATCTTTTTTTTAGCTCTTGAGATTGTTTCATGATTCTCATACTTTGTATGTATGAATGTTTAGGAAATCTTGAATCTGAGGGTTACTACTTTCTTTTCCCCTTGTTTTGTTTCTGTGGTGTCTTGCCAAAACTATCATTACATCAAAGGCCTTCTGGTCCTCCCAGAATGCAGCCATTCTTTGATCTTATAAAAAGGACCAGGAGAGGAGCAGCAGTTTGAGGCCCTCTGTCCTGCCCGCCTCGCCCTTTCCTTTCCTTTCATCGGCAAGCCAGTGTGTCACTTCCCTTTGCTGAGGTTCACTGGGTCCTTCCTCTGCTTGCTCCCACCAAGTAACTTCTGCCTCCTGATGGTGCTTGTAGCCAGCTGTTTCTTTTCTCCTTGTTCTCACCTTTCTCTTGCCTTCTTCCTAGACGTTGTCTTCTTACCTTCCATCTACTGCTCTTATTTAATACCCATCTCTTTGTTCATCCTCTTCCCCCTACTATTTGGTGTTTCGCTTGTTCTTTCAGTTTTTTGCTAATACAGCCACCTCTAGTTTTCTTCTGCCAACATTTTGATTTTTCTGTAAAAGAATTTCTTTTGCAGCTAAGAATATGCTCTTTTCAGCAATTGCCTTTCTCTCCCATTCAAATGTGCTTCTTATTTTCTGCCTAATTCAGGAATTCAGAATGGAAACTAAAAATGCTGAATAAATAGATTTATAAGACTTTTCTGGATTTCATTTAAGGTTGTGTACTTGTTCAAAGTCCACAAGCGAAATGTATTTGTATATTTCTAATGTCACCTCTCTAATCCTACTGCCCTCAAAAAAATGCTGTATAAAATGATTTTTTATATTAAAAATGCTCTTTGCTGTTTTATAAAAAATAATTAGTAAATTAATGCAAGAAATCAAATGGCATACTGTTGAAAATTAATTGAGACTTTGGATACTAAATTTACAGATAAGCATAATCAAGAATATCTTGCTCTGTATTTGTTAAAGAATATTTAAAATTTTGGCCTAAGAATTAAGTGCTAAATTGCTTTTAAGAGACAGGTTATGAAATGTAGGTAACTCTGTAAATTTTATTAAACTGCTCTTTCTTTGGCAGTCAAGATGACAGTTTTATATTTGTTTATTGACAGATAATCACTGTACATGTCTAACAACTTGGTCTAACAACTTCATAGTTTCTCCAGCAGTGATATCAGTAATATAATACATTACAGAATCACAAAATGGTTGAGGTTGCAAGGGGCTCAAGCAGGGTCACCCTGAACCAGTTGCCCAGGACTGTGTCCAGAATACTTTTGAATATCTCCATATAAGGATGGAGGTTCCAGAACCTACAGGGACAACTTGTGCCAGTGCTACGTTGCTCTCACAGTGAAAAAGTGTTTCCTGAATACTTGTACACATTGAGGAAATCTCCCATAGCCTTCTCCACACTAAACAACCCCAGTTCTCTCAGCCTTTCCTCACAGGAGAGATGCTCCAGTTCCTTAAAAAAATAGTTGCCCTTTTCTAGACAGTCTCCAGTATGTCTCTGTTGTACTAGAGTATCCAGGACTGGACCCAGCACTCCAAATGTGTCTCATCAGGGCTGACTAGAGAAGAATTATCACCTCCCTTGACATGCTGGCAACACTCCTCCTAGTGCAATCCCTACATTTTCTAACTATCTAGCTCCATTCGAAATTATGAAAACATGCTCCGCATGTTGCAAATATCAAACATTTTTTCCAGAGTTTAATAAACCAAAATCCTTTGGTTTTCAATTAGAGAAAGTACAAATCTCAAGATAAATCTTCACTACATTATCTGAAGTTGTTTATCTTAGTTGAACTAGGAGTAGTAGTATACAGTGTTCTTCATATTCTTTTTTTTTTAACATAGTAGGTGTATGTTTGTAAATGTAACTTTAAAGAGAAATCCTATGAGTTCCATCCACAGGATTCTCTTTAGAAATCATGGAATCATTAAGGAAGGCTTCCAAACATCATTATGTCCAACCTTTGACCAAACACCACCATGTCAACTCAAACATAACATTAAGTGTCTAGTCCAGCTATTTCTTGAACTCTTCCAGAGGTGGTGACTCTATCAACCTCCCTAGACAGCCCATTCCAATGCCTGACAACATTTTCAATGAAGAAATTCTTCCTAATGTCCAACATGAACCTTAACCAGAGCCACGTGAGGCCATTTCCTCTTCTCCTGTCTTTAGTTGCCTGGGAGAAGAGACTGGTCCCAGCCTTCTTTCAGGTAGCTGTAGTGAGCGATAAGGTCTTTCCTGAGCCTCTTTTTTTCCAGACTAAACAACTCCAGCTCTCTCAGCTGCTCCTCATATGAATTATGTTGGCCTTTCATCTGTGGAATATGTATCTATGAGTTTTTCAACAGAATATAGGATGATTACAACTTGCTACGGTATAGATGTATGTGGTATAGCATGCTTGCTTTATTTTTCTTTGTTTGGTTTATATATCAGAAAATAAGTTAAATTCTGTTTAGACAGTCAACTGTTGACTAAATGTTTCTAATGTGCAGCTATGTCCTTCGTTTTAGATTTAAATGTTTTATCTTTGATCTAATTATAACTTTAGGAACACAGACATCAGATATCAGTTACACCTATTGATGGCACTATAGATTTTTTTTTCTTTCATTATTGTGCAGATTTTGATTTAAATGGGGAAATCCATAAGGCAAACTCATAATTTTTTTCCTACTCTGATAATGGTTTGCTGCAAATCCTTGGTTAAATCACTTCTATTTGTATTTCAGTTTTTCTCACCTGAAGAACTGAACAGTATTTCTTCTTTCCCATGAAAGCTGTGTTAATTGAATTTTTGTAATGCTTTCAGGAAGGCTTGATGAAATACTGTTAACGTATAAACCTTTAACGTAAATTACATGTAAAGATTTTTATCCTACAATACTCCATAATGCTGAAGATAACATTCATGCATTAGCAACAGGGAAGTCATACTTTTTAAGAATGTGTTCCCCATAACATTGCTTTACTTTACACATTCTACCTCCTCTGTTACATTTCTTTTAATTTCCAGGTAGTACGTCTGGATGTTTCTGATCAAAATCCTAGTAAACGATAAAGAATGTATTTTCAAAAACTAGTCTTATGGATCCTTAGTAGTACTTGGAGCACTAGCTGATGATTCACAGAAATTTGTCGTGTCAAAAGACAACACTGTTTTCTTCATGTTTTCAGCTGCTAGGATGCAGCAAACAGGAAAAAATTCATAAAATACTTTCCTAAATTTTCCCATGTAAACAATTCTCCTAGTTATAGGGATGTTATGTGCTCAGGAATGAGAGAAGAGGCAATCCTTGTCATTGCAAACAGGAAGGGAAATATCCATGAAGCTCCACTATTTAAAATGTGGTCCAACCCATGCAAAAACATCTGGAATCTAAATTAAATATTTGACATTTGCAGTGCTTTGTTAGCAAAGGTCATTTGTTTTTCATTAGTATAAGCATAGTTTTTGCTGAAAAACTTTCATGTTAAAACTTTCATGGAGGAATGTAGTATAGAAAAAAAGCCAAATGAACAAGCCTGCTTTGTAACTTGATGAAGGAGAGGTGAAATGACTTGCTGATGTGTTGAAATCATAAAAACAATGGTACAATTGGAATAATGGTATGCATAAAATATAAAGGTACAAAATAATTTTTTTGTTTTGTGTTCCCTCTCTATGTATGATGTACCGTGCACAGAATGTCCCAGCTATCGTGAAGTTTGCCTAGCATATGAAAGTCAGCAGAGCACCTCAGGCCTCTTAAGCAGACCCATAATACAGAAAAGAAGAGCATATGATGTATCAGATGCATCAGGTTGAAGCTGACAGTGCATAGTTTTACAGATCTTAATGGGAAAACCAAACAATACCTTTATACAGGCTGGATGCATTCTATTCTTGCTATTTAAGTGTCCAATATGCTAAGGAAATTTAAAAATATGTTATTGCAGGTCAACTCTAATATTATATCTTTCATCTGATTTGTAACTGCCTGCTGACATGCACTGCAGTCTGTTAAAATTACATTGCATTTAACCTTTTTATGGTTATTCTTTGGGGATTAGGTAACTGGTACTTAAGTCAACTCTAATTTAAAAAAAAAAATATCTGTGCAATACAGATAGCCATTTGTTTTTATCTACCTCAGAAAAGAAAGGAGCACTGTACTTGAAAGTCAGTGAAGTTTGGTTTATATTTATGTGTTTTCAATATATTGACTATAAAGGCAAACTTCAAGAGTACTATATACAAACCTGCTTTGATTTATTTGCATTTAGCATTGCAGCTTTGAGACTAAAAATAAAATGTGTCTGATTTTGATTTGGATCTGTCCTTTGAGACAGTGTGAAACCATCTATCACCAAGAACACATCAATATAGGAGGATTAACTGTTCACATGCAGTTTAAACATCAAAGTGTTTGTATGAAGTCATGGAAAATAAGTAATTTGTTTTATCGTTCTCTGTGAAAACATAGAACACCCCTTTTTAAAGTAAATAGTCTTTATTTTAAAAACAGAAAGATTAATAGCACTCAGTCTATGGAAGAGACTGCTGTTAAGTAAAATGCCATTAATACTGCCTTAGTCAGTGCAACTGGCGTTTTTTCCTCTTATCGGTACCATCAGTGCAATGGGTCAGTACCTGCTGTTCCCTGTTAAACATAAGCAGAGAGATGTGATTGCTGTCTTTAGGATTATCTGTATGCATTATGGCATACAGCTTTCTGATTTCTGGGAAAAAATGTCAGAGTACTTAATTGCCCTCTATGTCAGGTGCTTCTAACATCCTTTTTCACATTTTATCTGTGTAGCTAGATCAATCTCTTTTAATAGAATAGAGTGTAGTCATTAATGATACAAGTATGGCATTTGAACCATGTTAAGGAGGTTGCTGTTCATTTCATTAATTACCAGACCAATTCTGTAGGCCAGCTAAAAGCTCTTTCATCGCCTTTTCCTCTCATTCTTCAATGTATTCTTTTATTGCTACCTTCTTTATTGCATTTTCTCTGACAAACTTGGCTTTTTCTCTTTTTCTGTTTTTGTTTGCACATCACTACCATTCTTTTCATTAGTTTTTATGGAAAAGGCATGTTTCTGTCCCTGAAAATGTTAGCATGCGAGTTGTTCTGTTCAAGTGCCTCCACAAACTGCTCAGAAAACTGTGAGAATTTTAGAATCTAAAAGGAACCATTCTAGTTAAGAGCAAAGGTCAATGTAGCCCACCTATAGACATCACAACAATGGCCATATAAAATGCTTAGGAAAGACTGTGTGATCAGGACTGATGTATATATTGTTTCCCACTCACTCATTCTGATTCTGGCTGTTCAAAGCTCAAAGACACACAGACTTAAATGTAGTGTCTATGAATTTGGAACTGCTCCATGGTCTTTCTCATTCATTAATTTGCCCAGTTTTCTGCTTAAAGCCATATAAAATTTTCTACCTTTATGTGACTTCTGATTTTGTGCAAATTGGTCATTACTCCCCTCAGACATCTCTCTTCCTGGCTAAAAAGTCCTGTTCTTTAGAGTAATTGTATTTAATAATTTCTCGCTTAGAAACTCCACTCCATGACTTTGATCATTCTTGTACTTCTCTGACCTTTCCCTATTTCTCTTCTCAGATAAAAATCCACCTCTGCACTCGGTAGTCAAGATGAAAGTGGATTTATATTCAGGAGTAGTTAGTTTCTACGGCTTTTTTTTTTTCCTTTCCTGATTATATTGAGTGTTGCTTTTGCTTTTCTGATTGGTATTGAGCACTGAGTTAGCAGGTTCTTGGAAACGTATCATTTCCGCATGGTCTACTTCCTTAGTAGTAATGGTTAGCTTAGAACCAATCATTTTGAGTGTGAAGTTAGGTTTAAACTTTAGGAAGCTAAGATGCCTTTCAGAAGTCCATGTAGCCTATATCATCCTTTATCCACGTGATTCTCAACAAAACCAAAAAAGCAAGGACTGAGCATGCATATAACCCAAAGGCTGGTCTGCTTTCAAGACTACATTTAATAATGTTACTAATGAGGATTAGCTGAGATTTAACTAATTTTTCTTCTAAGAAAGTGCATGAAATAGAGGGGATATATTTAAAAGGCACTTTGGAAGAACAGACAATTAACATATTCCTTAAATTTATTTACAGACAGTGTTGACATGAGGTCTTGGCATTGAAATTTAAAAAAAAAATTGAGAAATGGGATGGCTTAAGGGCCTAAGTCACTTCTTTTTGCTGAGAACAGATCACAGGTCATCTTTTTTAAAAAGGGGGCAGGGAGGGGATACAAAAAGCTTTGTAGTTGAAAAAAAATTGCTGTAAATTGAATATGCAGCATAGCACGATGAGGAGCTACTATATTAATTCTGCCCTATGTCCCAGAATGTAATTCTGCCCTATGTCCCAGAACGCTTTATTTCAACTGTGTGACATCTCAAATTTATATTCTTCTCAGTTCATACGTAAAATAGTTTAGCAAAAGTGTTGGGTAATATATACCATAGGCTTAAAATATTTATAGTTCATTTTGATGCTGGAACAAGAGAAGAGATTGAAGGGCATTACAATTTTGGTGAGAAAGCATTTTATTTCTGACAGAGTAAGGGAGTTGCTGGTGTTACCAGTAAAAATCTTTGTGGACATGTCTCCATCAGATCTGTGTGATACTAGGATGACTGCTGGACATTAGGATTCAGTACTTTGGTTTGCATATAATTAAGTTTGGATTTCTTAGGGTCTGTTGTCTCAGCTTAGAAACCCACACACAGACTAGTACCACAGGCTACTTTGAGAAAAAGCAACAACCATTGCATCTCATCACAAGTTAATGGGGTGGAAAATCTATGCTTTGATGGACATATGGCCATGGTAAAAGAAGCACAAAATATGAATGAATACTGCTTTACTGTGGTAAAAGTGAAATGGTTGATTCTTGTAAGAGGGAAACATTAGAGACTGATAGATACCTCTAGGCAATTTTACTTTCAAGTGTGAATGTTTAGTAGCATTTGAAAAATTAAAAGAAAAAAGAAGCTATTTTATAGCTCTAAAAACATTTCTACTCTATAATCTGTGAAAAACATTTAAATGCAATGTGTAGGCCTCCTGCCTGATTGCATCCAGGAATATGAAAATAATCCATTTTATATATTCATTATTAATATAAAACTGCAGATTCTAGAATTATTTTTTGGTAAAGAACCATATATGTTACAGGAAAATTAATTTTTTTCTTTATAAAATCTTAGGTGAATTTTGCAAGTAAAAAAATCTGATTGCAAATTAAATTCCACATTAAAATGTGAGACTTTTTATGAAGATAATACAATAAATGTTGGTTTTGGTCCTAATGTAGATAGCTAAGTGTGAAATTCACTGAACTTCCTTTCTGATGCAGCAGGTGAGAAAGAAAAAAGTACTGTTTTCTTGCTGGAATAAATGACCTTTTTAAATTCTGGCTTTGAGTTTTGAAAAGTTGATTTGCTCTACTTTATTTACTACAAGTCAGCACAAGTGCACACCTTTCTGCCCTTTCAGGCATTTGACAACATTTGCCATGGGCAGTATTTGACGTTGCAATTGGGGACTTTTTCATACTGGGCGTCCTCAGTGCTGCCCATTTCAGGAAGTGATTTACGTGTCTTTCAGGCATAACTTCATAAAGTTATTCTTGTATAATTCCTGTAAATTTTTAAAAGTCTAACTGAATGAATGTGTTAGTATAAAAGAAAAGCAAAACTACTCGTTCTGGTTTTGTGTTCTTACCTAAACAATCTCCACCCTATTTTCCCTGTCTTGTTTCTATTTACCTGTTCTCACTAAATGACTGAAGAGTCTTTGTTTTATTCTGTTTCACTTTTGGCAGTTCTTCCTGTTGTTCTTAAAATCTAAAGTATCCTTCTTTGCTGGTTAATCCTTTTACCCCACATTGTAGGTGGTTTATTCTTCCTATTGTTCTTGAAGCAACAATTCATCCAACCCTCTTGTAAAATTCTTTCCCCTTACCCATGATAATGGAGTTGTTATTGGTCTAGTACATTTAACTGTAGTGTATTCTTGTTCTCTTCTGCACCTGCACTTTCTACTCTGTGAAGAGTAGAAATTATCCAGGGATAAAAGGGCCAAACTTTGGAATTCTCAAATATTTCTCTCCTGCATTTTGCATTCCTGCTGCAGAATGTAACAGTGGGACAAGAAAGTCTTTTTTTGTCTAAGCATACAATCTAAAGATCACTCCGTTCCTAGAAAATGGGAGACATTTTTTGAAACTTAATTATCTCAGAAGGAAAAAACCCCATCAAATATCTGGAAAACTAATTTACCATGTAGTTGTTTTATAGAAATAAGTCCTGTTATCATCAGCGTGTTAACTGTCAGTGTAAATTTTTCCTGATTACGGAAGACAGAGAAATACTTCTATGTACCTAATATTTTTGCATACATATAATTACAGAAACAGAAGAATAAGTGTCATATTCTCTACCTAATTTAGTTTATTGGAACTGAGTATTGGTTACAAGACCAGACCTATGAGCTGCAAATGAATTTCATTGCTTAAAAAACTTGACATTTGTTTGTTATGGGGAAAATATTTCTTACAGTCTTAAAAACTGAATGCTTGGAACTGACAACAAGGCAGACATCATTCCTTCTGAGTTGATGGTGTATCTGCGTTTAGGTTACTCTGTTCCCTTCTAGTTCCCCATTCCTCATCTCCATCTTGTGCTGAGAGGTTCCCATTGATTTTTCTTTTCTTGTAATGACTGAAAGTTTTAGGCTCTTTAGGTCTTAAGTCTTCAATCTAAATGGAATGTTTTTCATGTTGGTCAGGTTAAGACTTTCCAAGACTAGTAACAGAGCTTTTGTAGTTAGGGTAAGTTAACTCAGTTTGCATAGACTTTACAGCATAATGATATTTGACTTCAGGATTGATGAATTTTATTTCTTTTATAGATTTTTCCTTTAAAGTACCAAGGCAGTAATATGGTTAATGAAGCCCATTATGGGTAGGTTGAATACTAGTTTAGCAGAACCTTACCCAAAGAGGTGTGATTTATAGAATTGTGGAGGAAATACCAACTGTTGTTCAGAAAATGCAAAGGGTGCTGGTTTTACTTGCTCTTCAGCAAATAACAGAAGGGCCACCTCTGAAAAGCTGCAGGGGCATCTGGCCTATGGGGCATGACTGACCAACTTCATCTGTGTCCCAAACCATGATACTTACTTTCTTCTTGCAGTAGACTAGATTTTATGTGTTTTGGGTGTGGATATGAAATCTTGTTGGGTCCAATCCTAACTCTCCCTAGAGTGGTAATTCATTTTTAATCAGTACATACTATATGTCTAAACCAAAAAATAGGAAACTTGATTGTTCTATATCTAGCTAAGTGCCCATTGCATATATTTGTATTTGAAAAAAACCCCAACAATTAAAGGATGTTTTTGCGATTTTAAATGTAATTTACTTCCTGAAATACAATCAAAGAAAGTTTCATTTAGGAGGCTACATAAACTCCAAAACTGTAGATAAGTATTGTTCTACTCAATAAAGTGGTAACCAGTTGTGGAGATTCAAATTTAGGAGACTGTGCTATGTGTTTTAATTTGACTGTTTTCCTTAACAACCTGTTTACTGTTGACCTGTTCAATTTACAGACACATACATACCTATAAGCCTGTTTCCATAGATGCAGTAGGTTTTTAATGTTTGAGGTGGATGAAAGAATTTATTAATTTTTTATGTTTTAACTTGTGTTTTGTTCTCTAGAGCACTCGAGCAGCTTTAGACCATCTGGAGTCTGTTCCTGAGAAACTGAGCCTGTTAGAAGAGCTGAAAGATACTGGAGTGAGAAGGATTTTATTTGACTCAGTAGTTCTAAAATATTGTGGTTAATTATTTTCCTCTCTAAATATACAGATAAATTGTTTAGTAAGAAGTTTACAATTGTATATATAAATATTATATAGGCAAAAACATACAGAAATTGATTTTCGTGTTCATATGATTCCTTTTGAGACTATAAATTTAGTTCTAAATAGTAACTCTGGTGAGGTGCTTCAAAATGCAAGCAAACATTGATAACGGCATGATACGTCATGTGCTAATTACTGGTTCAGAATACTTGTATTGAGTGGTAAATTCTGATATTACATGTTAAAAGATGAAATTTTTGTAATTAAATAAATTCTGCCAGTTATTTCAATATTTAACATAGAATGAAGATGGATGGTCTTTGCAGCTTTTTGTTTTGTTTTGACATAAAGTCAATAATTGTCACTTGTTTTCTCAGTACCACTGTCAAATCAAAGTGTGTTTGGACACAGTAGGGCATATTGACAATAGTGGCGACATACTGTCCAGAGTGATAAGCTTCAGATAAGATCTTAAGTGGCTAAGTGGCTAAACCCCTGTGCCATAATTACTTTTCATATATAAAGTTGGTGGTTTAATGAAAAAGAATTTGGAGCCTCCTTGCTAAATATAAATATTTAAATAAGTGTGATACCACAGATCAGCAAATGCATAATGATTTGCATTTGATTTGCTGTGTAGAATTTCTCATCCTGAGGTAGTCATAAAAATTTCAAAACATAATTGTTTGGAGGTTTGTTTATTCTAACTGTTCTTCCATGAGGTCATCAGTTAATAATTATACACCATTTTATTGATGTCATCATTAAAAGAGTTAGGAATGGAAATGCTGGTTAAAATGCTTGGATTTTTTTAAAAAAATGTCATTGAGGTGTATAGTTTTAATTTCACATTCTGGGTATCCCCAGAAGAGCTTTTTTTGCTCTGACAGAGGTTGGTGTTTGTCTTCTGTTTCTGCTAAAGGAAAATTCTGCTCTCAGCAGGCAAAGCAAAGGCTTGAATGTGGGGTATCTGCAATCTCCATCACATTTACCCTCCCTTGCTTAACAATGCTGTGAAATTGCATCGTTGTTTTCTGGTTTGCCAACATTTGTGAGATTGGAATGCAAAGTCTTTGGTTTAACATGAGCTCTGTCCTTCTCCCTCATACTTGATTTTTTTTTAGGACACACAGTGTATTGTTTAGGAAATAGTTCATTATTCAAGGTAAGCTTTAGGTCTTAGCTGTGAGAAGGATGTCATTTTGGAGTTTCATTACTGTTTCTTTTTGATATTAACCCACTGGGGTTTTTTGTACAATAGAATGTTTTACTCTCAAGTGGTATGCATGAATGAAGTATTTCAAAGGCAGTCATTGTCTTCCACTGCTAGCAAGTTCTTCCCTCAGTGTTTTTGTAGGAAGAGAGAAGGAAAGAAAAAGTAAGTCTTTGATAAACCTCACCTGTTGTCTTGGAGTTCTATTAACTTGAGTCGTTAGCTAGTTCAGTGAGAAGCATTATGTTTTCTTGTTAAAAATACTGTTTAGTCCATATCCTTAGAGCCTTTCTTCTTCAAGTGCTTGTTTCTATAGTATTGTAATTAATTTCTTGCCCTTACAGGATTTCTTTGTTAGAAGGTATGATACTGATGAGTTTTGGAATGAATTACAAGAAATCATTCGCCAGTTAAGGATGAGGCCATTTCTATTTTAACCTATTTTTATTTTGCCATTATTTTTCTGTACAGAACATTATGTTTTCATATGGCCCCTGGTATTTCAGCCTCTGAAAGTTAATACTTAATTCATTCTATTGTATTGAAAATCTTTGACGACACCTGTGTTTACAATAGTCAGACAACATTCACTAATTACTTTTCACACTGTGAAGTCATCTAGATTTTTCAATGTGTTTCTAGGAGTCCCATTGCCGAAGGCAGATGATTGAAGAAAGGTATATGAAGTATAAAGAAATAGTGACTTCTTTACAGCAACAGCTGAATGATTCAAAGGAAAGAGTCCAGCAAGTCGAGGTATGTGTGTGTACTCCACTTTTGTGTCCCACTTACTTTTAGCCAGCAACATAACCTTAATTGATGTGTATTAACTCCTAGTACAAACACAGAGTAAAATCACACATGAATGTTTCTGTTTAATGTAGCTGTCACAGCTGATGGCATGGCAGCTGTATTGGCATGGCATGAAATTTGATGACAGAAGTGTTGCCTTCATTGTAAAGTGCCATGGATACTTCCCAAAAATCTTTGCAAGTTCAGAGTAAAGTGTTTTACTGTGTCTTACTCCTCTGAAGTGTTTACCTGCTTTGTGGAATTGTGGTCTACACCAATTTTTTGAATGTTTTGTTCAATTTTCTCTTGTCCTTTCAATAAAAGGTAGTATAGAAACCCATTTCCTCCATGAAAAGGGTGATTTATAGGTCACATATAGTAATTTTTCAGTAGTTGATCTTTGCATTCTTTACTAACAATTCTGTATGATGTCTCTTTCATATACAAATGAAATCCAGGCAAATAGAAGGGAAGTGATTTGTGAAAGGTCACTCAGCATACTGATAGCAGGGCTAAGGATGAGTAACTAACTCCCTGGAATGCAAATCCAGTGCTCTTGTTTAGAAATATTGCTTATAATGAGTTCACCTTTCCAATTCTTAACAAGCTTTCTTTTGCTTCTTATTAGCTTGTTCATTGTTGATCACTCCTCACTGCATGTCTGTGTGATAGCAGCTTGCTTCAGCAGAACTACAATTTCTTATAGACATGATTGAAATAAGGGATCAGAACTGAAGGCTCATACTAGTATTTCTGCTGCCTATCTCAGTCAAATCATATTCTTTGGCAGTGAATCATACCTCTTTCTCTAAGCAGTTGAGCTCAAATCTAGGATCACACACTGTATCCAAAACTTTCAGAAGTTTGTGTTTCCCACCTCATCTGTAGCCATCTTCCTTCTGTAAAATGAGGACATACTAACCAGTATGTCTTTGAAAAAGTGGAAAAGGTAAAATAAATACAGAATATTTTAGCTTAGTAAGTTGCTGTTGTAAGAAGGTGTTGAGGTACTTGAAAAAGCCATCTTGCTTTTCTGTAAGAGAGAATTGAAAGGAAGAAACAGGGCACAATCACTTTCAGTCTGTTGCTGATGATAATCTTCAGTTTCTTGAATTTCTCTTGCCTCCACACAGGAGTTACTGAATCAATAGCCATTGAAATCTGGGAAACATTGAAAAGCTAAGTGGAATGCAATCAGCTGATGGTAGAACATACTGTTGCACTAAGCTGACTGAACTTACTGAGCTTGTGTGATTTGAACTCTATATTCAGAATCCAGTATAAAGCTGATTCTAAAACAATATTTCCTCTTTCTTTAGACAACAGAAAGCATTTAATGGCTTCCATTTAGTCAGGCCTAATTGGGTTTTTGCATGGCATACAGTACTCTTCACTGTCACGGCTGTAACAAATAGAACAGAATGTTCAAAACCAAGTAACAGACGGGTGCTAATCTGATTTTAGTGATCAGGCTAGCTTAGACTAAAAAAAACCCTTTTTAATGCTTGCCTTTCTTACCCTCCTTTGGAACTAGCTCAAATGCATTGTTCTTTATTTTTTTATAATTTTACTATTTGTCCAGTGGGAGTCTCTAAAATTGATTGCTGGAAGAGTGTAGGTTTGAGGACATTAAAGTTCATTCTTTCTGATATTTTTGATTCATGCTCTGTACAGAACATAGTGCCTCTGCTCAATAAAGTAGACAGATATTTGGTAGGTGATAAGAAAATGCATGTTTCTTGTAAAATTTTTACACTGACTATTTTAGATAAAATAACTTGTGGAATTAATCTTTTTCCTCTGTTATGATCTTCTTTCTAGCCTTTCTTACAATATACTTCCTTCTGCTTGCTTGCTAACATTAATCTTACGCAGGCGTTATCTAAACCTGTGTCCCAGCCTTTTTTCATTCTAAGGAGGAAAAGTTAAACCAAAGTTGAATGTTCCCCTAAAGGCAGTTACTTTTCTTCTTTATGACTTCATTTGACTCCACTCAATCTTCCTACTCTTCTGTAGGCTTGTCAGATGTCTGTAAAATACCTGTTGCTTAGAAGCCCAGAAAAATCATAATTGCTGTTTGTATGTGTTGAAATGTAAGATTTCCAGTGATAAAAGGAGGCCCGAGGCTGGCAGAATACCAGCGCATGTAACAATCTTGATTTTTCAGCTAAAAGGGCCAAGTGATAGTAGATAAAGAAGTAATTGGGAAAAAGAAAAAAGGGAAAAATAACATATTAAAATAAAATAGCTAAAAGTGAATACCAACAGAAGCAAGATCAAAACAGAAAGCTTGAGAAAAACTAAAGATAAATGTTATGATGGATAGACAAATATTTTAGGACAGTTTCCCTGCCACAGGTAATTGACCATCTAGTCAAACACAGCATACAGATGTAATTGTCCATGAAACACATGAGCAAAGACACATTCTGTAAGTTTAAATTTCTGTAAAGAGAAAGCCATTTTGTATTCCAGATACTGGTAGAAGCACCTTGCTTGTTTAAAATCTCTGTTCTAAGGTAGCATTTCTGGAAGCAGAATGGAAGGATAAAAATTTTTTTATTCTTAAAAAGGTGTTATTGTGCTATGAACATCTTAGGTATTAAATCTCTCATCAGCATATAAGGGGATTAATATGTATAATTCCCATTAGTCTTAATAAGAGTAAATCCTTCAGTGATGGAACAAAAGCTCTTTGTATCTCTAAATTAATGTTGAATTTTATTTTGTTTTCTGTTTAGTTTTCAAATCTTAGTATCAACATGAATGATAAATTGCAAATTGTTCAAACAATATTCACTGAGGCTGTTCGTGATGAGAATTCAGTAGCAAAATTGAGTGTTTTATGAACTGATGCATTTGTGCATTATTACCTCTTCTCATTTCAAAAATCTGAGTAATTCAGATACTAAACCAAACTTTTAATCTTACTTTGGTTGGTATTGTAAGTGGATACTACTTGCTGCTGAGGTAATAGGGATTTTTCAGGGATTTTTGTTTAAATGACATTTATAAAATTATCTTTTCTTTTTAGCTTATAGACCAAATGACTTTCCTCACCATGAAGCTATGCTGTATGGGTTTAGTCATAAACAGTAACATTGTACTTCAGAATTTATTTAATGGTTTACAGAAAAATTAAAAAGCACCCTCAGGTATTTTGGTATGAGAAATCAATGAAGTTTGAGTTTCATCAGTGGCAGGGAAAATGCCTGTAATATTTATTACTACTTACTTGTGGAACTTCAGTGAACTGATGAGGTATTCATCATTCACTGATGTCTGCCCTGCCGCTCTGGTTTGACCTGAACTGTGGATGTGATGTGAACAGAAAAGAGAGCATTTTTACAACTTACTGTACTGACAAAGACTTTCAATGCCACTATTACTTTTCTCAAGGCAAAGCAGTTTTTTGCAAACAGTTTATAGTGATGAAATGGGAATGAAATTTATAAGCAAATTAGTTTGAACCTAACTGCAATACCGAGAATTCTGAGAATTCAAATCAGTATTGTCCAGCATGTGTGAAATCACAGCATCAGCTTGTATGTGTGTTACTGTATGTTTTTTGTTAAAGTTAACAGCTCCTTGATAGTAACAGATAAAACTATTTTTATTTGGCTCCCATAGGATGTGAAAATTGATGCTGAAATTTCTGATATAGAAGTGACTCCTCACTCTTCTAGTTGGCAAGCTCAAAACAACTCTTTGTCCAGCTCACTGCTCTCAGATTCAGGTTGTAAGTATTATGTCACAGAAAAATATCTACAAGTAATATATTCTCCTCATATAAAAATCTTTTTTTTACTTGAAAGAGTAAGACACTCTACTTTTCAAAAAAGAAGTGCTTATACCATCTTAAGCATCCTTCTGTGTTTTAGCTTTAGATGCTGGATGGATGCCTTTGCCTAGGAAGTACTTCATCCCAGATGGCTGTTTTTTTTTAACTGGGCCTTACAATGTATTCTGTTCATCACCTAAACCTATGGCAAAGAAACGGGCTGCACTTGGATTCTGAATCTCTGCATGATGAATCATACCTCTGTAAGCTGTGTATCTTTTCAGGCACCAGAGACGTCCTGAACCGTGGATTCTTTCCCAATCTTTCATTTGTACCAGTTAGTCTCATGCTTGTGTAGCATTTTCACAGTAAAAGCTGAATTCACTATTTGTACTTCAGTAGTGTTTGTTAACTGTTCTTTCTATCCTCTTGTGCTTATACAACTTCTGGTCATGTAAAGTCATAGGATCTCTTATACACTGTTAGAGAGCTCAGTAAAAGTAGGACATATTAGGTCTTGATCTGGTACAGGCACATCTTTGCATGAGTGTCAAAAGTAATCTTAAAAAAAAAAAGGTTTTTATGGAGGATTTTTTTGAGCATATCAGTACATGGGTATCAGAATACTTTTCTTCAGAAAGGTATCACCTTCCATTTTTCATTTCGATACGGCCAGTTCGTGTACTGGCAACCTATTCAGTTGCATTCTATGTAGCAAGTTCTATTTCAGGCTTCATTGCACTTTGAAACTGTTGCATCTTAGAATGAGTGCTGCAGTACATTACCACTCACTAGTAAGTCCTGAGTTGATCCGATGAGGTTAAACGTACTTGGCTTCTTTCTCTTTCAGAATCTGTGGGTTGTGCTTAGTATCTTTTTGCAGAGCATACTGAATTACAACAGTGGGAATAAAATATAAGAGCAAATGCCTCCATCCCACCTGTACTATAGGAAGACTTTACCCTGACTGGATGTTTCCATTTTTCCTAACCTCATCCCTGTCAAAGTCTTGCATATCAAACTACATTTCAGCCTGTTTGGGGTATAGAAAAGAAATAACCTAGGCCTTGCAGGTATATTGGACTAGATGACCTTCAGCAGTCCCTTCCAATCTCAACAATTCCAAAAGTGATTCCACTGCAAAATCTTACTGAAATTTAAAAATGCAGCATAAATGTTCCTAAAATATTACAATGTCTTTATATTGTGTAATGTGAATGGAACATTCTAGGAGTTTGTTCCTTTAATACTTTTAAATAAATTTTACGCAGTTGTAAGTGAAATAGGATCCATGTGATCTGAATACCAATCTGATGAAACAGTTCTGTCTATTTATTCTCTGATTCAACTGTTTTTACCAACACTGGACACTAAGCTTTCTGGAGCTAAAAACCAAAGTGATGAATGAAGGACAGTAGTGATGCAAATCACTGCTTGGTGCTTATGGCAGTAAGGTATGTGGGTTACTCCATCGACTTTGGTTAGTGACTGGTTGGCACTTTATGCTGAACCTGGTCTTCACCAGTCAAATGTGTATTTTGAAGTTGTTACTGTAGTTCTTGAGAATAGTTGAAAATTCTGCAGTGGTATGAACACTAAGGGGATTTTCCAGTGAGTGGCAAATGATAAAGTCAGCTACTTGAGTCATAAAGTCACATAAACACCATGAACTTTTAATTTCAGTAATGATATTAATTAGTTATAATTTGAGACTTTGACAGTGAAGGATAATTTGAGATCCTTGCTCCCAAGCCTCCTGTAGCTTTTAATAAATCTACCTATAAATGTCATCTATTTTCTGTGATTAATTATCTCCTAATTTCTTCAGAGAATGGACTTTTTTTTCATTTACCTTTTGGAGCAATCTGCAAGTCTTTGTGATTTATGTTTCCCCATTCCATCTTTTTGAAATTCATGAAACCCTACAAACTGTGGAGTCAATAAGTAGTACTGGAAGCTTCCTTCCCAGTATGGGTCTCCTGTGACTTGTAGAGAGTACCAGCAAGAAAAGCAGACACGTTTGATATAATTTAATTATCTGTGAGGGGGGTCCTGGGGTTGAAGTTTAGAGCTGGTTGAAAAAAAGACAAATAGTATGAGCAAATAAATAAGGGAATAACGATCTGCTTCCATGTATATATATATTTACTAAAACGTCTATGCAGCAAGCAGTTAAAAGGAAAAGCAATTAACGTTCTGTTTCTGGTATAATTTCTGCAATTTTAGCGCTTTTCTATTACAAATTATTTTAAAAGATGCTGTGGGAATGTGCTTTTATTTCTAGACCCATTTTCTTAGAAAGGAAGAAGTTTAAATGAGAAAATAATTTATTCAAGGAAACATTCATTAGACATGGTTGCAGTCTGTATTATTATCAGACCAAAACAGTTGGTCCAAAAAGTCACTACGAGTTGTTATCTAAAGAATAATCCTCAGAAACTGTTTTTAATGGCCACTATATTTTCCTGAATTTTTTATTACAGAGGTCCCTAGAGTTACACATGCTTTGCATTAGCTTTGTGAGTTTAGTCCTGCCTTTCTCTTTGTATATTTCATCACTTCGAGGTTTTAACCTGGATGGTTTCCCAGAAACCATATATGGCTTACAGGCTTTCTATTGTTGTTGGGAATTTATGTTCCAGGGCTTCATAAGCTGTGACTTTGCAGCTAAGAAAATAGCCACCAGTTTTCCCAACTTCTGTAGCTGGCGTCACAGTCTGCTCTGACCTTTAGGCTCTGGTGATAGACAACACTCTTGTCTCAACATGGTATCTAGTACGAATGATACCATGGTTGAATGAAAGCAAGTTGTTCTGAGTGCGTGGTTTATTGCCATAACAATTAACTCCTGCAGTGTATTGCAGATGCCTGTCTTTATCCCTCTACTTTTTCAGAAGTTCTTAAAACTCTTTGTATTGGCATTTATAAGTAAGTAATGTAATTAAAAGTAAAAAGACATTGCAACATTATTATGCTGTAGGACACAATTCTGGAACAAAACCTAAGGCTGCTTAAGCATAAGAATCTGGAATGATAGAAACTTGACATCATCACTTAAAAAAATGCAAATTGATTTAATTTAACAATGAACTTTGTGATTTTCGCCTTACTTTGAATACTGTCCACAGGAGATACCACTGAAATAGCATACAGTAGCATAGTTTTAGACCAATACTGAAAACTTCATGTTGCAAACTTTTAACTCCCTGTTATACTAGTGTCCTGAACAAACCAATTACATTTTCCTTCTGGAAGTGAAAACATATCACTCCTGATCAAACTGTGAAGTCTTGCTCCCTATTACATAATTTCTGGTTATATACTGATACAATTTTACTGGATCGTTAAAAATTACACTCTGGATATTTATTACGATCAGGAGGACCACTTTTCTTACATGCTTGTGGTATAAGGAAGGCCATTAGAAGAAGCTGATATCCACTTTCCTTTGCTTAATTTCTGCCTTTTGCCATGTTTGGGGGTTTTTTTCTTAGTGTTTTATCATGAAGTGTTCTGTCAATTTATATTGTCTAGATTTTGATGCAATATAACTTATTTAGAATTAAGCATTATATATGCACCCTGCTGTGAAGGTATATACACAGTATGATAGTGTATGAATACCTGTTCGCTGTCACATGTTGAGTTTAGTCCATGCTATTGGTAAATATATTCTTTATGAATTTTTTTGATTATTTTGTTTTGTCTTATTTAAACAAAAATTCTGGAAAACTAAATGGGAAATATATCTTTCTGAAATTATCAAATTTTTTAAAATGCAGTTTTTTATTTCTTCTGTATAAGAAAGCTCTTGGCCATGCCTGTATTACAGAGTATTAAAATCTGCTTCTCTAGAAAAATAAGTCAATTTCTTAATTCATAGCCTTATTAATATTGAATATTTATTAACACCATACCACTTGCTGTGTAAATTATAATATTGAGCAATAAAAGAGATATTTTAAATAAACAGCAATGGTCAGTCAGCAAAATTGGGGAATCATAGGTTCAAAAAGGCCTCTAAGGTCATTGATTGCATGTGTTTCTCTGAAGATGCTTAATTACTTTTTTGTGTGACTTATTTCTAGCACTTAGGAAAAGCATGGTTCCTTTTGATACAAGTGCCACCAAGGCAGATTCTGCGAATGTTCCTGTCAGTGAAATGAAGCTGCAAGCAGAAAGAGGAAAGCACTAGAACATTTTAAGAAACCACACCAGTTTTCTCTGTGGTAAACTCCATTCCAATCTTTTTTTTTGTTTTGAACAGTAGTAATTCCATCTGCTATAGGAGTGATGCACCCTTAATGATTCATCAGTTGCCAAACACTCAAATGAAAGAACACCAAGAGTGATCTTGATGAACTCTTATGAAAATTTACGAGACTTGTACACCAAAGGCTTTCTGAGATTTTGTTATTTTGTATTTGTTTCAGCAATCCTCCTAGACTGAATGTATTGTATTCCTGAAATATTATGAAGTGAAATACCTGTGATATTAATCTTTCCTATGAGCTTATTTACCCTTCTGCAGGAATTGTTCTGACAGTTGTTTTTTTATTGCATTTAATAACATTATTAATAATGAAAAAATATCCAGAAATTACCTATTATTTTGAGAGTCATTTTAAAGTGTTGTACAGGACCATTTGTGATTTTTAGTTCTTCAGTTTGCAAAAATCATTTAAGAAAGAAGTGACAAACAAAATGAAATTTTCTCAAAATTAGTGAAAATTCTTGTATTGGTTTCAGATTCAGCATGTATCTGTTATGAGCTGTCTAGAATTATTCTGGCCAGAGCAGTCTTGTCAGATGGCCTCTGGTAAGGCACTTTAAAGCATCTGAATCTCAGCCTTCTGTGTCAAGAGTGTGGAATGGCACTGCTATGTGGCTGTGAAAATTTTAATAGCAGGGTTTAATGATCATTTATTTATTCTATGTTGTTCTCTGTTAGAGATGTGTCATATTGATTGTAAAATGTTATGAAAATACAATATTGTACATTTTTATTTGTTCAGATATCTCTATTCTAAAAAAACTGGACACAATTTTGCATTGCAGTGGTCTCAAAAAGCATATCACAGAAGAATTTTCTGCGATCAAAAGAAATGCAAGTGTTTCTGGTGGTCCTTGTTTTATTCTCCTCTCAAGTGCTTCTGTCTTAATCACTGCTAATGTGCCTTAAAAGATTTGCCAAATCTATCAGGGTACTGTAGCAACATTACCATTCAAAACATTTTGGTTTGTAGACTTCTTTCTATTTAGGAAGCCTATTTCTTTTCTGAAACACTGTCATTTAGTACTGTAGGTGTCTCAGACATAATTCACAGATCATCACGTGCCACCTCAAAACAGGACCTTTTTTCTTGGGTTTTTTTTGTTTGTTTTTGTTGTGGTGGTGGTGTGGGGGTTTTGTGGTGTTTTTTTTCATTTTCTGAAGAAGTGTTTTGCAGTCCCAGTGGGTTCTCTGCAGGGACAGTGCACTTACTTGACAATCACCTTGTATTCATCCTATTTCAAACAGAACATGCTGAGAACATCAAAATCAGACACAGAAATGAGAAAAAAAATTAGTTAATTCTCCTTTCAGTTTTACACACTGAAGTTGCTTAAAATTTTAAAAAAAAAAATCTGATTTGGTTAAAAAAGTTTTCCTTGCCTTTTGTGTGTGTATAATGCTGTGCATGGCAGTGCTGGCATTGGCTTTTTGCAGACTTCTGGCACCTGTGCTTATTCAGAAGGTCAAGAAAACAAAACAGGCACATCAATCTCTTCTGATCTCAACAGCAGTGACAGTGAGAAGAAAAAACCAACAAATAAACTCCTGCTCTCCACAAAGAGTGTGGATGTCATGAAGCAGTGTTCAGCCCAAGCCACAGTTACCATAAACTAAACTTAGTTCAAGTGGATCCAACATTTGTAATTTATTTTTTTAATTAGATCAGAGCAGAGCTGGAAATATGGTGTTTATAATATTTTAGCTAGTATGTCTGCTGGAACATTAAAAAATTGCAAAATGAAATGTCACCAGCTTGCAGACTTTATGGTACCTACAAATTATGGCCAAAATATAGAAAGGTCACTTTAAAATATATTGTGAAACAGTAAATCATGCTCTCAAAACACCTTGTGATTTTTGAGGTAAAAGTGCCTGTTGGTAAATGAATGGGGCTTTAAGAGTCTTAGCTGAGATGGAATACACAGAAAAATAATGTTCTCTCTTTTTCCAAAGGAATTTGTAAAAATCTTACTATTTTATGTTTTTGTACATTTTTTCCTCACTTGTAACTTAAACATCTGAAGTATGTTTTCTTAAAACTACAGCTTTAGAGTGTTAGAAAACTATGGATAAACAGTCTGATCTCCCTCGCTATTACATCAAGTATTGAATCGATTTTTGTACTGTACAGGACAGAAATTACTACTAGGTGAATAATTTTAGCTCTAAGACTTTAAATATGCTCAGTGCTTAGTATATTTGCCTTTGGCCATGTGACTGGGTTTTCAGCACAGGTTTTTTAATCCTTTTGCAAAATTTTCTAAAAGGGTTGGATGAAC
>VWZG01000452.1:49672-70308 GCA_013396735.1 Grallaria varia
CTCTACTGACCACTCTCAGCTTTTAAACTAGAAAAGCAGATAATTTTTAAATAAAGCCTTTTGTATATTTCAGGTTTTAAAAATTGTCATTCCTTCTGGTTGCCAGATTTTTTTATACTTTTAACCATTTAAGTACCTATTCCTCAATTCTTGCTTAAAGCAGTGGTTTTTAATAACCAAAAAAATGTGGTATCATATGAAAAAAATAGTGTTTCGTTTCTTAGTTCTGTTTAGCATTTGATAAATCTGGCAACTTTTTATGTATGGACTAAGTACATATGGATTTGACAAGCTAATCAGGCATTCTCTTTTTTTAATGTTGTCTTGAAAGACAATTATTTAGTATTGTGCTTTTAGAAATGCACTGGCCCTCTGTTTCAACATCAAATAGTTGTCACTTGAATAAGCTATAAATTTTATGCCCTTCATTTCCCTAATGTTTTACGGGAGACTTGAGAGTTCTTAGTTACTTTTGAGGTTATATTTAGTAAATAGCCAAAATAATTTCTTTTTATTATGTAATTATGTCATCCTAAGAAGAAATGTCCAAATAAAAGTAAAACATAGGCTAAAAATAAATAAAAATTACAGTGTAAAACAAAGAAACTTTCTTATATTTACTTCTCAAATTTTTGATGGAAGCCAGTCTTCAGTAATAGTGAAAATAGTCCGTGGATATTCAAAACTCAGCCACATTTTTACTAGCTAGTCCAGCAAAGTTAATAAAGAAGATACATACAACAAAAAACTACTATTCTAAAATCAATTTTTGAGCTAAAGAATCTGCATGTCAGTTCATCTATGGCATACAAGGCATAGTCTCTGCACTGCATACCACTGAATGTTTTTTTCATGAATGCAAATGCCAGTATTACCCTGACAGTAAACCAGCAGGTATTTATGAAATACTGATATAATTTTTGTGGCTAAAAATGAATAGTATTTAACCTGAATACGATCTCATGTCTACAACACGCAGAAAAATGTATTCATTAATTTATGTGGGACTGCTTGTTATAGTCAAATTTTACTATAGCTATGTTAAACTCCTCACGTTTGCAGTGTCTTAGTAACATATTTATCTCTCTCTAGGCCCTGTCTTCACCCCACAGAAGTAACTGATAATGAAGTTATTGTGAGCTGCAGGCCAGTATCTGGGGATACAGCCTTGTTAAAAATGGATGTGCAGGAGGCTGTCACGCAAATTCCTAAGCTTTTGATCTAATTGTAGAATTTAAAAGCAGGTGTAGAGAAAAAGTAGTGGTGGGAGGAATGGAAAGCGGTTAATGATTAAATTAAAATTTCAGAACACTTTTATTCTTGGTGCCTTAATTTAAAAATTGCTTTAGAGCTAGTATTTACATCAGAATAAAAGTAATCCCTAAATAAGATTCCATCTTAGCTAAATTATTTTTTTCACATGTTAAAATACTTTCTACTCTAACACAACTCAACTCTTTACTGTAAGCATGTTGTGAGTTTGAACTTAATTGCTTTTCTCTGTAGAGAACTAAATTAGATTTTAAATCTGAAGAATATTTTAGTCCTGTACACAGGAGTACAGCAGAGCAGAATCCGATAAGCTGAGTCTTTCACAACTCTGTAAACTAATGCCTCTGGGAATGTTGACAGCAAAAATGAAAGAAATTGCTGTGGTTAAAATCCAGCAACATCCAGCATTTATCATTTGTGCTAACAGCAATAGCTCTCATGTTTCTAAAGCTGAAACTGCACATCTGTCATTTCTCAGTCTGAAATAATGAGATTTTGTTTTCTCTTGCCTTAATAATGTCAAAATATGTGATGTGAAAATATGCAGTGATGATGTTTTTAAATTTCTAGTAATTTTATTTAGAAATCTACTAGGTGCTATTTGGAACTAGTTATTTTTGGAATCTGGTTGTTCACATATTTTCATTAAAGTATTACATTTAAGTAAAAGGACTGCATAAAGATATCTCTTTTAGGATAATTTTGCTATCTTTTTTTAGGGACCTGGCTCCTTTATAGGTGTTTTGTCTGAATAGGCATAACAGTTGTTCCTGAGTCGTCTGTTATTTTCATCTATCTTCAGACCAGAGTTATTTTGATTTTAGGCTGCTTTTTTCATCTGCCATGTACAGTGCACTGGTATGTTAGAAGACATACCATCATTTCTTCACTCCCCCTACGTCAATAATTTTGGTAGTTGATATTCCCATGGCATTACATCAGTTATGAAGGCAGTTGTTTCTTACATAATCTCTCTTCATAGGAATTATGCCTCTCTTGGTTGTTTACTAAAAGAAAAGCTACTTAGTAAATGGACTAACATCAGGTCATATGCTGTCTAATTTTAAAGATTCTCTCACAGGCCAAAGGAAATGTGTAACATTTGTCTAGATTTTCTAAATGCTTCCATTTGATTCTCCTATCACTTTGTAGAAGGAAGTGGTAAAGGGTAGACTTTGTTGCAATAACCCTGAAATACTGATTTCAGACAAAAAATTAGACTACAGCTAATTTTGAATGTCTGCTTAAGTGCTTTGTCTAGAACCTAAAATACTCGTATCACAAAGTATATTTTTAGTATGTTAATATCAAATTGCCTTCATTACAAACAGTTGTTTACATCTAAACTATTTCTGAAAAGCGATACTGAAATTTGCTAATGATGATCACAAAGTATCATTCTGCAAACATGGATTTCTGTGTCACTCACATTGTTAAACAAGCATGGAACTGGGAAGCCAGCCCGATTTATGTTCTGGCATTAGGTTCTTCACAGCAACCACAAGTGACGCAGTGAAGATGAGCTGTGTTTTACTGCTAGCCAAGAGAACAGTTTGCATTTGTGGCATAAGCTATTTTGTGTATGGAGCTCAATGAGAGCACCATTTTTATTGGGGCTTTCACTGCCGGGTACAGCAGTAACAGTACCATTTCAGTCAAACAGCTGCAGACATAAAGGCATTATGTAGCTGGCAGAACTTTTGTTATATGTTTTGACTAACAGAATATCAACAAGTCCATCTGAAACCTCAGGGTTGTTTGTTTTGTCTTCATTGGAGCCACAAAGCTATAAAATGGAGAAACCTTCGTCAGTGAGGGCTTCATCAGCAGAGAGGCTCACTAGCCATGGAAGGTGAATCCATGTGGCAGTGAATAAACAGTATCAGAAATGGAAGAAGCCTTGTGAGAAATGGGCCAGTGAAAAGGGTATAGAGGCTAGCAAAAATCCCTTAAAAACTGAAGCTGTTACTATTGTTTAAAATGGAGTTTCTGTGTGTTTTCCCTGAGTCACTGCTTCTTCTTCCCAAAATTCCTTGAGAAAGTTCTTATCTATGTAGCCAGGACTGAAAAGAATGTGTCCTTGAAGTTTGTTTAAGTTTTCTATTGGCCCTTAGTTAACCCTTTCCCTATTGGCTATTATCCCTAGCTTCTTATTGGACCCATTAGGATTCTCTGGAAGGTTATAAACAGCTCTACCCAGGTAATAAACTCTCTCTGCTTCCTCTCTGGTGGTCTCTGTGTGTCTCTCTGTGGGGCTTGAGGGCCACATAGAGGGGGACCTTGGGGGAGCAAATCCCTACTATGTAAAGGAGGGCAGAACTCCCATTTTAGGGACGTGATCACACCCATTAGTCAACTATTGCAAATCCACAAGCATGTTATCCATTGATTGATTAGAGGTCTATAAATTAACAAAAAATTAATCCACAAAGTTTTTAAAACATGGGACAGATTATTCTTATTTGATAGACAAAAGATCCCTGTGAAAATGGAAAAATGAAGTATGAAAGTCAAGAAACACTTAATGTTTTTCTAGAATGCAAGTCATTTCTTAAACTTCACTAGTGACAGCTTTATAGACTGAAATGAAGCTCCTGAATATGTTAATCAACAGACATCAATCCCACTTCATGTCATCTCTTAATGTGTGAGACTTGCTCGCTTCGATTTAGACTTAACTATGTTCCATACTTAGGGAAATTCTGTTAATTGTGCTGTGCACTGAATTGCAGAGTTGAAATGGTTCTGCTGGAGACAGCTGATGTGCTACAGAAGGAGTACTGGCTGGTACAGTGTATTTTAACAAATAGACCAATTGTTCGGATTTCAGCTGTAGTATTACATTACCAGAAGAATGTGACAAATAGAAAAATATTTAGACTGTAGGTAAGATTGTCAATTCCGTGTATTACTGTGTTTTTGACAGTGAATCAGTTTTGAGGCTGAAATTTCTGTATGTGCTTATTAGCAAATGCTGATATTCTATTTTTTTTTCCCTTGGAGTGTGCGTGAAGAAAGCATGTTATTCACTTTTGAGTTCTGAAATGTTTTGCCATTTTTTGCTGCCAGTTTCTATTTAATTTGGAGTTAGCCAAAATACCAACTAATTCTGATACTTCATTACAAGCACTCCTAATTAAGTTAGTTAATACATGAGTCATTTTCCTCCAGATCGTTTGTTTTCATTTCATTTGAATGAATTACAGTGGTTTTTGCATTTAGTGTTCTGAAACTGGAGCAAAATCAGTCTTGTGAACTAGCATTTAGGCTGGAAAATTCTAAAATTAAGATTGCCTGCATGTCTCATACATGTGACACCGAACATACTACATTATATTTCCCAGTCAACTATTGCCACTACAGTACAGTATAAAGTGACCATAAGGAATCTGCAGAATTTCAACAAATTATATGGATGCAGAATGTTACTGTGATGGCGTGAAGTCAAAAAGGCCAGTTTAATACTTCTAAACCTTATTGTATTGGTTAATGTAATAGAAATAGGCATAGTGGAATAAAATTCCTCAATATTGAATTATTTCTTGACATGAAGTCCTTGAAAGTTGAGCAAAGAGTCCAGCTCCTGATCCATGTTGAAAGTGGCATTGCTGTAGTAACCAGACCTAGTGCATTTTCCTTCAAACTTGTTTTCTGCAATGTAAAGGTGTGTTCAGACTTTTAATAGCTATGTAGCATCATGTATAGCCCTGTTTGCATAATTTTGTTTCCTTCAAATAGATACATATTAACATCTTCATACACTGTAAAATTTTACTGGTCAAAAAGAAAATTAATCCTTTTATGCTTGGAAATCCTGACTGCAGTAAAGCTAGCAGAGGCTCTTTCTCTAATATCAGTGAAGTTACAATTTCATACTGAGTTTTAGAGAAGGGGAGGGAAATATTTTCTTAACCTAATTTTTCATTGCATTGTGAAGGTCTGCAAGACTACAATATGTGTGAGTCTGATGAGCAAAAAATACTTGCTGAAAAATCCATGATCTTATAAAAATAATTTTGTAGCAAACTGTAAACATTTGAAATAATTTGCCAGTATGAGGTGTGACTCATGTCATATCAGAACACCAATTTTATTGTTGAGTTACTGCATTGACTTCAAAATGCCTGTAGCTACCTGATTTATACCAATATGAAGCCAGAATCAAATCTCATATATAAAGCCTAAGTACCAATTTGACTACTAAGAGCTGAGATCATGTCAAATGATTACGTATGAAGTACATGAAAGCTGCTTTTTGTGCTGGGAGTGTGTTGCTGCAGACTGATAGCTTGGCAGAGAGTCTGCGGATATGTTTAAGTTTGGTTAAGGCCCTACCAGGAAAGTTCATATGTTAATTTACCGTCAACATTTGAACCTACTTGCTGCAGTCAGACTATAAAATGTTGGCCAATGAGGCAGTAACAAAAATATCAAACTACGTTCCTCTTTTGCTGACTTGGGACTTAACTCTAAGCTATTCCTAAAGGCAGGGTTGCAAGTCTTGATTGCATCGCAGGAGATAGTACCTTTGCAGGATCGAAATTGCTAGCTGTACTTGTAATTTAAAGTATAACATGAAAACCTGTAGTTTTTGTAAGGTAACAGAATAAATTATTTTTCCAAGCAATGCATAGCATCTCTATTTATTTACCTAAGACTGCCAAACTTTTGTAAAGACCTGTTTTATGTAATTGATCTTTTTGTTTTTGTCAAATATACATACGTGATGTGGATTTATGTTGCTCAATTTTCTTATTAGCCTGCCTCTGGGAACAATAATATGATCTCAGATTTTTATTTTTGTTTTCTTTCTTCTACTGTAATATTTGTTTAAAAACTAAGTTGGTAGTTTCATTATAATAATCAGTAGTTTTCTTTAAAAGTGTGTGTTTAAAACACTTATTTAGGGTAAGGATTTGTTCACCATTAAGGACCAAAAAATCTGGTATTATAGTGTTACAATAGGAGTGGGTCTTTACATTGGCCATGAAATGACGGTGTTTCCAGAGGTGTCCTTAATTAGGACAAGCTGTTGTGCCTGTAGCCTCTTACAGAGTGTGAACAAGATTCATCTGCTTGAATGTGGGTTTCGACAGAACACATGCCTCCATCTAAATGAAACCTGCCTTTTTAATCAACAGGATCAGTGGCATCCTTCATCTCAACCCAACTTAAACAGCCAGGGTTCAATCAAATTGCAAGAGCAGAGTTGTTTCTTTCACTTATGTTCACTCCTCTCTTCCAGCTGTGTTGCACAAAACTTCCCCCCCTTCTTAAGCATGCTATTCCAGAGGCTACAGCACCATTGCTGATGGTCTCAGCCTTGGCCCCAGCTGGTGCTGGCCCCATTGGACATGGGGAGAGCTTCTGTCAGCCTCTCACAGAAGACACAACTGTAGCCCTTCCACTACCAAAACCTTGCCATGCAAACCCAATATAAATCAATATATTCGTTCTAGTTTTACCTGGAAAGCTAAGGTCAGTAAGGTTGAAAATACAGCTGATACTGGACAGTGTCCTGTAGCTATGTCAACAGAAACTGCAACGCACAAGCAGTACATGAATAGGAGTAGTCACTGATGCCACAGAAATGGCTTCAAGAACCAGTTTTACTGTGAATGTTTTCCATTTTATTGGAGCAGGTATTATACAGAAATATTTTTGAAAGCATTCTTGCATTCATGGCCTTTAGCATGGTGTTGTGGCCTAGTGTACTGTCACGAAGTAATGAAACAGGTCTTTGGTGCTTCTGAAGGAGGTACCAGGCTACAGCTGCTGCTGGAGGCTTGGCTTGATAGGCATCCCCTGACAATAAAGCTCTTGTGGTGGCAGACAAATAGGCTCATTTACAAGTGCAAACAAGTAGTTTATGCCAGTCTCCTTTTGGATACTGAAGAATATGATCCTTAGGTAGAATATAAAAAGTGGCACATACTGCTGTCTGGAAAAGGCTGCCTGAAGACTGCTGGAAGCATCAATGGTTCTACAGGAGACAGGATGACTATGAGGACAAGTCAATCAACATCTCTGATGTGCTTGGCTATGCACCCCA
This sequence comes from Grallaria varia, assembly GCA_013396735.1. Lineage (NCBI taxonomy): Eukaryota > Metazoa > Chordata > Aves > Passeriformes > Formicariidae > Grallaria > Grallaria varia. The sequence continues at coordinate 56,997 of VWZG01000452.1, forward strand.
CTACAGCTCAAACAACATTTCTCAATGAGTAAGGAAAGCAGGTTGATAAAAAGAATGGGAAAACTGGTTTCATGGGAAGTTTAATTGTAGTCTCAGGAAAGTGCATTTGTTGTAGACCCAGCTGGCCCTAGGTCTGTAGTGTGGACGTTACCTTATGCTTGTTTTATAAGCTGGGAACCCATTGAACTACCAAGTGGTAGTTCTTCCTGGCTTGACTCTGTGTACCTCCTGGTGCCTCAAATTCAGATAGGAACTAAACCAGAGTACAAGGTTGGGTCTACAGAAAGTTCCTGAAAACTGTGGAATAAGAACAATAGTGCTAAAAATTAGAATTTGGATTTTATCTCAGGAACTGAGAATTCTGAAACAGTCTGTGTACAGCAATGTGCAAGCCATGGTCAATTGTGTCCATTTTATAATAATTTTCAATAGTCAATTTTGTGATAACTTCCATACAGGCAATGATATATCTAACAGTGAGTCTAGCATAGAGTCTAGCATAGACTTGCAACCAAAACCAGTGATAGAGTGCTGCTTATGATTTCCTTAAAGTCCCTTGGAACAAACTATACTCTGACTTTATTAAAGAGATGGTTCCAAAAATTCTCCCCACATATACCCTGCCTAGAAAAGTAGTGTTATTTGTCTTAGCTTATTGTAAACTCCATTTTGTAGTAGAAATAAACACAACTTTTAAGAGATTCACTGAATACGTGTCTAACAAAATTTACCAGCATAAACCAAGTTAAGAGGAATATGTTTTCAGATTTTATAGCCAGGTTTTTCGTAATTTTTTCAGAGTTCTTTAGAGTTGCTCTCTTGGTATCCCTTCTGTTGATCTTACCCTCAAGGCACATACAACTTCCCATTTCCCAAATCCCTTTGTCTTGTAATCCCCATGCAATGGGTCACATTTGCTTTATTAGTTTGAGACTGATGGGGTTGGGAAAAAGGCAGGAAGATAACTTCTCCCCAAGAACTGACTGACTGTGCTTAGGCAGAGAAGTTTTCAATATGTGGGANCCTTTGGAAAAAGGCAGGAAGATAACTTCTCCCCAAGAACTGACTGACTGTGCTTAGGCAGAGAAGTTTTCAATATGTGGGATGGAGCACTTGGAGAGGGAGAACTCAGCTTTAGGTGAAAACAGGACAGAGAGGAGAGAACAGATACACAACCACTCCTGAGACTGATGAAAATAATAATTCCTGGTGACCTAGGAGACACGGTGCATCGTTTGCTGCATCTCAGAAAACCATCATGTCGTTGAACTGAGACCAAGCCTGAAAGAAAGAACTCATTTGTGAGCAGGATGAAATTTGTTTAGAGATGCTTTAAATCCTTCTCTGTTTTCCTTAAACATTTGTGATGACCTGTTCCTGAAGCAGGGTAACTGAGATTCTTATTAATAGGTCCTTTGGTGCACATTAGAGCAAAATGACACTGAATGACCAGTGTGTGTATATGTGTATGTGTGTGTGTGTGTATATATATACATGGCAGGTATATTTTGGAACAATTTTGTTGTAATGGAAAGGGGTATGTAGCCATTTTGATTATTATCTATAGTAATATAACAATATAAAAGTATAAATATATCACTTAAGAAAATATGTAAGGAAAGAAAGAGAAAGAAAGGATAAGGGTAGGTAGTGGAGAGGAGAGGTATCACCACCCATGGATCCACCAGCAAAACTTGATTGTTGCAATTTAGATACCTGTTGGTTAAAGTGATAGTCACAGTCTTGATCTTTTGGGGTCGTGGTGGGGACGGGGATAGCCTGGGAAACGAAAAGTTCAAGGAGTTCAGAAGTTCAGTACAATCAGTTTCAGTTGGGAATGCCCAGGTACCTCTCCTGATGGGGAATTTTTACACTGTCTGATGCAACACTGTGGATTATGTGCAGTCCTCTGATGGAAGGCAGAAGAAATTAGTCTAGGGATGCTCCAGGGGTCTTTGATATTTTACAACCCCTTCAAAGACATGACTGCTGTTCTTCAAGCTTTAGTAGCTGAGCCAGTTGTGCCTTATCAGAAGGGATGAATACCTTCAGGTCTACATATGAATGTCCCGACACCTTCCCAGGAGGAGGGGAAAGATTTACTCCTGAGCCTTACTGTGAGGGAGGACATTGGCATAATAAAAAGCATTATCCTACCTCACAGGATCTGCTTCTCATTGGCCTTTCCCTTATCTGGCTCAAAACCCAGGTTGTTGCTAAACAAAGGTCAGACTGCTTTGGTCATCTTCTGGTGGTGGGCGCACCCCTCCTCTGCACCTGGGCTGTTCTCATGCAGATCAGAGGTTTCACCACCACACACCCAAAAACTCTCCTCCCCTTTGATTGGGGGCTGCAAACCTGGCCTTGGCAAAGCATCTGCTGCTTCTGCAAATGGCCAGTGGTTTGAATTATTAACCTTTAACATTTCAGTCTCTCACATAATTTTAAGATTTCCCTTTTTTTTTTTTTTCCAAGAAAAGATAATTATTTTAACCTGTGTTCTGTCAGTGCCTCTTTTTTCCTGCTTAAAATCTTTGAAGTCTTGCAGGGGGAAATTTGCTCTAGGATGATTGTTTATGATGATCCCCCTTCTATCTCTAGTTGACTCAAGGCTCCTTCATGCTGTGTCTTCAAACTTGCTCTTTTCAAGAATTCTCTCACTTCAGAGCACATCAGGTGCTCCAGCTGTATTACTCATTACCCTTTACCTCAGGGTCTCCATACAGAAGCCTCCTGCTCAGCAGGATTATTTATGTGCACCTGTCCATTCGCTTGCTTGTTCCTGTTCATTCTCTGCCAGCTATTCTAGTCTGTCCCCTAATTCTCCTTTCTGCTTCCTGTTTTTAACTCCAGCCTCTGTCCTTGCTATTCCTCTTCTACCAGAAGGCAATTCATTAGTCACAAATTGACTAGAGATTTTTCTTCTCGATATGCATATAAATCCTCCAGTAAGGAAGCTTTTTGCTAGTCCTGAGCAAGTTGTATATTCCATCTCCTTTGGGGTCTTTCTGGTTAGGTTCACGAAGGAATCCTTTCTTACTCATTTCCAGCTATTCCACATGTTCCATCACTGCCCCGCTGAAGTATTTTGATGCTATGGCTGCAGCTGTCACTGGCTGGCATTAACCACTGACTGAGCCAACTTTTACCAATCACTTCTTGTAGAGAGAAAATTTAGCTCAGGAAGAACTGCCTGATGTTAAGTGCTGTGTTGTGGCGGAGAAGTACCTGAAAGCAAAATAAGATTTTTTTGAGGAATGTAAACACAACAGTTACACAATTTCAAACAAAACTTTCATCTAATCTAGAATCCTGTCTCTAGATATCAAGAAAAAGTATTGAGAATGTTAAAAAATATGCGAGCTTTTAAGGGTCTTTTTCTAACGTGTAACAATTTTTGTTTCATGGAATTCCTGAACATGTGGTGATAGTCTTGAATTTAATAATAGTCCTGAGGGGTTTTTTTGCTTCCATGAATTTGTGCTGATACTTTTTGAACTTTTGTGAACTTCTAGCATCCATAAGACTCTTTAGCAGAGTTCTGTGACTTAACCATGGTGTATGGGTATAGTCGGCCTTCTGAATATGCCTTCCACAAGTTTCTAACTCAAGTGACCTAATTCTTTCTACAGTAAAAGGTAATTCTGTCTCCTGAAGATCTTACTTTTATAATGAAAATGTACTCTTCTAAAAATTACATGAAAAATAAAAGATTCAAATTGTTTCTTTTCTGTCTGTTTCTGCTGTGGCTGCCTGATAGGTTGCAAGTACTTCAGCAGCGAGGATCCCATCTGGATGGAATTTTTTTAACATGAAAGAGAGATTTGTTGGAGTTGTTAGCTACTGGAAAGAGGTTTGAGCCTTCTGTCTTTATTCTCTGGCACTTTGAAGACAACACGTGAAACAGGTCCCGTGACCTCTGGTGGAGGCTCTGTTCCTTAGACACAGCCTAGCCTCAAGAGAAACCCGTTTTTTTTCTGAGGAACCAGGGCTGTTCTGATGAACAGATAAGACTGGCTAATAAAGTAAATGAGACAGCTCATTTGGGTGCTCAAAGGGAATGGATGGACAGAAGACACCTGGGGCCTGGCAAAACTGCTTTCTTCAAAGTGGAGTTACTGAATGCAGTTGGGAAGAATAAACGTTCCCTGTTCCCTCACGTAGCCTGGACTAATCAGGTACACAACTGCAACTGTGTCTTTTTATCTCACAGTGAAAGTTTGCTGTTTCATTTTGGTTAGTTGTTTTATACTGGAATTCAAAGCCCATGTAATCTTTTGTTCGATCTCAACAGACTGCTCTAACATAGGATCATTAAGAATCATATAATCATTAAAGTTGGAAAAGATCTCCAAGATCATCAAGTCCAACCTTGTTAAATCCTGTTAAGAATGTACCATTCTTCAAGATGTTTCTGCAGCCTCCTAGATAGTAAATATCCTATTTACTGTAATTTAAGATAGAAGGCTTAATTCACAGTTTTTGTCTCCATGCTACTTTCAAAGCTGGGAGCAAGTGTGCATTACTGTATTGTCCTATAGCAAAAGCCCATCTAGCTCAGTACTCTGTCTCCACCATGGGTAAGGAAGAAATTGCTAGACAAGAGTTTAGGCAAGCATTTGGCCCTGCCTTCTCAAACTATTCTCCCACCATCTGGCAAACTGTGTCTCAGAAACATCCTAAACCAGAATTTGTATTTTTGTGTTCTATTTCTCTGATTAGACATGTGTGAGTTGTTTTTCAGCAACTAGGAAAGAGACTTTTTCCTTATTAGATGCATGAAAGGAATTACCCTTTGTGAGATACTACAGAGTGCAGGCAAACTTACAGTATATCCACAGTTCTGTTAAAGTATACAGGGAATTTGATCTGCAAAATAGCGGCCACTGCTGCACACAAGTGCACTCTTAAATCAGTTCTCATCTCTGCTATCTGAAAGTGTTTTCATCCTTGTCTGATCCCGAAGGATCCATATTTTTTCAGACTTAGCAGTTCTGAGTAAGTCCATTGTTTTGTGGAATATAGGAGTGTTTTTCCCTAACAATTCCGATGACCACTGGAGTCTCGACCTACTGCTGGCCGTGCCTATGCTACAGACAGTAGAGAGGTTATTGCAGGGAGGGGCTGTTCTTCACTAGAGTCGGTGCTGACAGCGCTATCCTCCATGGTGCCAGAAGGACTGATGTGGGTGACTCAACAGGGATTGTTCTTCCATTTGTTTCAGTACCAAAACAATGTCACAGCAGGATGCTGGAAGCTGTACGGGGGATGAGATGTAAAAGCCTACTTTTCAATGCTCCATTACTCTATTCAGTGTTTGCTTGCCTTCTCTATTGTGTATTTGGTGAAGTTTTAATTATTTTTTATATTGTTAATGCTACGTGCCAAGTACTGTGGATGCAAGGGAGATAGTTGATAAATAAAATAATGTTATTATGCATGAGGATAATGGCCCCTTGCACTATGAATTGCATCAGAGAGCTGGTACTTCTGCAAAATGTTTTACTATTCATACTCTTGCTGTACCTTTTCTTCCTACATGCCAAGCCTCTGATTAAATCTGCCCTCTTGTTTCTTGTGATAGATCAGGAGTTATATCTACTTTGAATTTTCATCTTAATTTCCAGGTATGTAAAGTGCCTTGGCCAAAGTAAAGCTGCAAATCTGTGGCTAAACCAGAAAGAATCCTGGTCCCAATCTCCTTGCTTTACCTGAAAGACTCTGCAGTAATCTATTTAAGGTATTTATGAGTAAAGATCTTTGTCTGCACTAGAAACGACATTAAAGAATCTAACAAATTGCCTTTGATAGTAGGCTAAGCAGAAAAAAAAGAGTACAGTGGCACTTTTTTCATCAGAAAATGTAAGATACTATTCTATACTTCCATTTTGAATTTTTTGAAGAATACTGACAAGAGCCTTGAATTACCTCTAGATTTTGCTTTGCTAAGTCTGTGTAAGGGAGCAGGTGAGGGACACAGCCATGCCAGTCACAGAGGAGAAATAGATATCAGTTAGGGGAGTTGGGAGTAAATAATTTCAGGAAGACCTTGAAAGAAAATGTACAAGTCACAGAAAGAAAAATGTACTTCAAAAGGCAGGAGTCTGTGACTAGGTACAGCTGTCAGGAAACATCCGTCCTTCGGATCCAAATCTTCACTGTTTAAGGAAAGAAAAGAAATCTGAAGAATTTAATTTTAATTATATAAAATAATATGCTAGGGAAGACGACCATGCCTGAGCCTACTCTGTTTCTGTTATTTCCCATAATTCACCTGCGGCTCTGGCTGAGGTCTCCCTTATGTGCCTGTCATGTGACCTGCGGTTCCCCAAGGCTTTGGGATTATTTGGTAACGTTGATTAATGAATTGGAAATTGAGTTGATTTAGTACTTCAGGTACCAGCATAAAATTAATGGTTGCAGTAACTTTTTCAGATTTTTTTTTTTCTCAGTAAATATTNTTTTTTCTCAGTAAATATTGCCCATTCTCCCTGTTGTCTTTGAAGAAAGGCGGAGAAGAACAGTAGGTTAAATTTCAATATAGCTATGTTTCATTAAGCTCAGCAAACTCAGATGCAAATGAAGGGAACAGAAGCTGGGTGTAAGTCATCCCTCCCAAGGCAGTCTCCAGGCAGTGTTGGGACAGGTACATTAGCTGCAAAGACATGCAAAATTGCTTCTGAAATTTGTTCACCTTCCAGCTAGGANATCAAGGGAATGATCAAGGTCTGCCCAAGTAAGAGCAAATACCTTTCTTATCCTCCTTGGTGCTGCCTGGCATGACAGTAGTCGAATGTCCCACTACCCTGCAGGGAGTTCAGAGCATAATCCTCAGTACAGCTTGGGAACAGGAAGGGGACCTGTGGAGGTAGCACACCCCTGCTGCTATGCCAAAGTGGCACAGAGCACTACTGTGTTTACTGTGCCTCCAGCTCAGAGGGGAGGTTTTGTTTCATCTGTTCTGGCAACTTCACAATTTCCCTTCTAAGCCCGTGAAACTGAGCCATGGTCGTGTCACATGAGATGCAAAGGGCAGGAAAAGCTGGGTTGGGATCAACCCCACAAAAATCACAAGTGAAGCTAAAGCACTACTGAACGTTTTAGTTATGGAATCATAAAGGTTGGAGAAAATGCTGCCCTTTGCATAGATGCAGCAGATAAAAATCAGCAATCAGGAAAGAAAAGAGCTCTGAGAGCACCAAAAGTGTGCCACTGGGATAGATTACCAAGAGGCTGATCTGCATCCTCTTGGGAGAGCTGTGCATGCCTTAATCTACCCCACAACAATGGATGCAAGGACAAGAAAGTACCAACCTACTGCCTCTGGAAAACAAATACCCACTTCTAATCCTTTCCACCTTTGCCTCTCTGTGTTTATAAAAGGAAAAGGCAAGAGAGTGTAAAGTTCATTGTGGTACAAACTGATAAACTGGCTACATATTTGTGTGTGTGTATATATATATATACGCACAGATATATATATTAATGGGTTATACTCCATTTTGAGTTTTCAAGGATAGTACTACGGATTTTAGAGCCTCAGGTTACTGACAGCACAGTGTTAATATGCTCTGGGTTTGTCATACAGATATAGTACATCTAGTGAAAGGAAATCGCACTTAACTAAACAAACCCAAATAATCACAGGAGTTTATGTAGGATGACGTCTCAGCTTCAGATGTTTTGAACTTTGGGTGTTCATTACTTTAATGCTAGTCTCCAAAGGTCTGCAGTTCAAAGGCAAAAAAACGCTGAGCATATGTGCTTAAATAACACTGTGTACTGTTTATTCTATTAGTGACTGTGATCCAGGCACTTGTATCATTCTTTGTATCAGACTTTGACACTTGGATGTCTCTTATTGGATTGGCTGATAGTTACAAAAGCCTATTGCTTCAGTCATTGCTTGAAACACTGGAATGAAGCCTGGGCCTCTTGGACATTTTAAGTAGCTGGTTTATTTGTCTTTCCAAAGCAATTTATCTAAATAGGCCAACACAATCAAATTACATGGAATTCTAAATACATTCCACTGCCCAGTCTGACATCTTAATTAGAATTTAAAAAAAAAAAAAAATTATTACTTTTTGGCTCTCAAAATTTCACTAACCTTTCTGAAGAATTGGCCAGTGAATATCACTAACAGCCACACAAATCTATTTGTTTTTCAAAGTTGATCAGACTTTCCACTGGCACATTATCCTGGCCAAAAAAAAAAAAAAAAGGCTGCGAGGAGAAATAAAATTTCTGCTGGTTCAAAAACACAAAAGCAGGGAATGACTGATTGTTCCAGTTGTGATCTTTATCTTACGTAAACCCTTTTTCATCCACCTTTGTCTAAAATACTGCTTTATAAAAACATTTATTTTCCCGTATAGTGTAGTGTAGTTGTATTGCACAATATTGTAATTTAAAATACCCCAGTGATTGCATTGGCTTTTCTCTGCTGCTTTCAAATTTTTTTTTGCTGCAGGGACTGTGTAAGTGGAGCTATTTGCTGTTAAGCGTCAGTTTGACTTTTTCTGTACTCATTTATAGATTGGCTCACGTGCCTCAAAGCAGATTATCATCTGTGAATGGAGGATAAATATCTACTCAGAAAGAGAAGATCTTGGGGTGCCAGAAAGACAAACAGCATCAGAGCTCAGGGATGAGGATTTAGCAAGATGACTAGCATTACTACCCCCCTTAGTTTTCTGTGGGTCACTAAAGTAGAGTAAGTTTTAGATAGTTTACAAACCTCTCAGATGCACAGTCAACTAATTTACACTGATTTTCTAAAACAAAACCAAACAAACCAGAATTTCAGTTGTCAGAATTGCAAACGTTTCTTTTAATATTTTGTTCCAGATGTGTTTCTTTGAAGGTCTAGATACTGAGCTTGAAAGATTGACAGTTTCTCTTAAGGTAGTTATATCAAAATTCCATTACTCAAAGTAAAGTACATACAATTTTCTAGAGACTAAGGTTTGTAAAATATTAGTTCAGTTATCAGCTTTGGTGCATAAAAACAAGGCTCCATTCAGTGGAAATTAAATTAGAAGTTTCATTCCAGCATGCCAAATGCTCAGCCGCCCCTAAGAGACACCAGCAGCAAGAATGGGCCTTGAGACAACTTCAAACCGTATCCATGACCACTTTCACCCTAGATGACCAAAATGAACATAGTCTGACATCAAATCCCATAAAAAGCAGACAGCTGAGATGTGGGAGTTTCAGAACCAACTGCTGTGATCTACAGATCCTCTTGTATTATTTGCTAATGTCGACAACCTTTGTGACTTTGGGAAGTTTCAGCTCCTCTGTCTGTGAGTTCTTCATTTACAGTGGTTGGCAATATTTACTGTTTTCTTGAATATCACTTTCACCTTCACAGATATGTGGTACTGTTCAACTGCAAACTGTCTGAATAAAAATAGCTGGATAAACACATCATGAGGTGGGTGAGCAATTGGCTCACAGGTCGAACACAGAGGGAATAGTGAATGGGGTGACATCAGACTAGTGACCTGTCACAAGTGGGGTTCCACAGGGCTCCATCTTGGGCTCTGTGGTCTTCAACATCTTCATAAATTACTTGGATGCAGGACTGGAAGGGATACTGAGCGAGTTTGCAGTTGATACAAAATGCAACCACCTGTCAACTCCCTGGAAGGCAGGGAGGTCCTGCAGAGGGACCTGAACAAATTAGAGGGCTGGGCAATCACCAGCCATATGAAGTTCAACAAGGGAAAGTGCCAGATTCTGCACCTGGGATGGGGCAACCTGGGATGTTTGTACAGACTGGGGAATGAGATGCTGGAAAGCAGTGCTATGGAAAGGGACCTGTTAGTCCTGGTCGATGGCAAGTTGAATGTGAGTCAGCAGTGCCCTGGCAGCCAGGAGGGCCACCCGTGTCCTGGAGGGCTTCAGGCAAAGCATCGCCAGCTGGTCGAGGGAGGGGATTGTCCCGCTCTGCTCTGTGCTGGGGTGGCCTCGCCTGGAATATTGTGTGCAGTTTGGGGCACTGCAATATAAGAAAGATATTAAGCCATTGGAGAACATCCAAAGGAGGGCAATGAAGATGTTGAAGGGTCTTGAGGGGACGTCGTGTGAGGAGTGGCTGCGGTTACTTGGTCTGTTCAGCCTGGAGAAGAGGAGACTGAGGGGAGACCTCATTGCAGTTACAACTTCCTCATGAGGGGAAGAGGAGGGGCAGGCACTGATCTCTTCTCTGTGGTGACCAGAGACCAGACCTGAGGGAATGGCCTGAAGTTGTGTCAGGGGAGGTTTAGGCTGGATATTCGGAGAAGGTTCTTTACCCAGAGGGTGGTTTGACACTGGAACAGACTCCCCAGGGAAGTGGTCTCAGCACCAAGCCTGACAGAGTTCAAGCATCATTAGGCCAGTACTCTCAGGCACTCTTGGGGATGGTCCTGTGCAGGGCTGAGTTGGACTCCATGATCCTTGTGGGCTCCTTCCACTCAGACTATTCTGTGATTCTGTTTTTCTGCAAAAAATAATGAGCATCAAAAGTCTGATGTTGTGTGTAGAAACCATAAGACAAATCAGTTCCTATATTCCTTATCTCCTTGTTGCAATTCTGTGGTCATACTTCTTTTATTGCGCTGATGACTAATATTATGTTTCCATTATCACAGTTAGAGTTTTACCCAGTATTTTCCATTAAATTTTCAGATTATTTTACTGCATAAGACAGTCTAATTTGGATTTTATGATAGATTAAATAACATACAGAAGAAAAAAAGGTCAGTACCATATATTTCTGTGATTTCTGCCTTGTAATTTAATTGATCCGACAGCTTTTTAAGCATAGCACTCACTGTTTTGGGCTGGCACAGGTTCTTATCCTGCCTTATTCAATACAGTCAGTCTTATCTGCTTTTCTGTGTCTGTATGGAGACAGTTGAAGGATGGGGTGAAAACCAAGGGAATCTCCCATCCTGAAGCCATTGTTAGTAAAGCATGAGCAGAAACTGGCAATTGGATGGATGGATGGATGGATGGATGGATGGATGGATGGATGGATGGATGGATGGATGGGTGGATGGATGGGTGGACGGACGGACGGATGGAAGTCCAACAAACAGAATAAAGCTATCAAACACTGAGGAATGCATGTAAAAACCTACATGAAAGAGAAGAGAGAGAATTAGGGGAGTCAGAGGTTTGTGAGCTGCAGAACTGTTGGAGACACGGCTGCAAAACACTGGTTGAAGAGATAATGAAATAAGAATTCATGAAATGCAGAGTGAGAAAATGATGCTAAAAGACAGAAGACAGAGAATCTGTGAGGACAGAAGTTCAGCTTGATCACCTAAGAATGTCTGCTCTGCATACGTGCATCAGCTTGTATTTGTGCAGTAGATCAAGTAGCTGTGCTGCTTGCCAAGGAAATCGTAGCCAGTTGGCAGTTCCAGGAGACAAATTTAGACATGAAAATAATGATTTCAAAGTGAGAAGTCCTTGCTAATACCAAGAAAAAGTATGTGAGACCACAGGTCAAAAAAGCTTCACATTATCAGTGATGTAAGAAGGGAGTAAGAGCTAAAAAACCCCCCCAAAAAAACAGTGAAAATTGAAGGTGAATGAGATGCAGAGAAAAGATAAGAAAGAGGTTTAAGATTTAATATAATATACGATCCAATGCAACATTATCTCTGTCAAAAATCAAACAGCATGCTGAAATAACTGAGATGACTTAAGGAAAAAATATTGATTTTATTAGGAAGAGGAAAAAGAACAATTAAATTCTTATTGATCTTCCTAAAGGGGTGAAAGGACAAATACACCGAGATATAAAGAAACACTGCAAAGATGATTTTGTTTATTGGCAAACAGGTAAGTGATAATGGAAGATTATGACTAATAGATCAAAACAGTTTGGAGGCTGTTTATGGAAAGCTTTGTGGGAAACAACAGTCAGAGCTGTCCTGGAAATGAAAACTTAACTGTTGTGCACACTAAAATACCTTTTCTCATGCTCCTGAAACAAGCCAACCTTCTTCAGATATACTCTAAAGAAAAGAAAAGGACAATGCTTTGGTAGCCTGCATTACATGATTTTTGATTTATCCAGAATATATATAACCTGTCAAGATCTCTACTTCTGTAGCAGGACTGCTTCCAAAGCAGGGTAACTCAAAGCTTGTCTTAGTTTCCTGTGCAAGTAGGATAGCCTTGTCCAAAGCTGTTGAGTTGCTGGTAAAAGAACAATTTTTATTAATTGAAATTTTCATCTTCAATGGCACACATTAAAATAAAAATGAGACTGTCAAAACCTTACTGATAATAGAAGCATAACAATTTCCACAGCAGAGAATGTGGAAGAGAAGAAAATTGTATCCTTCCAAGCATTAAGATTTTTTTTAATTTTTTTTTTTTTTTTTTTACATTTTCTTGGGGAATTCCAAATACTTTTGGAATTTTGTTGGCTTTATCTAACCAAGCAATGGGTGCTTGCACAGGTGCTGAACAAATACTGCCCTGGAGATAACTATACATTTCCTTACACCACTAAACACAAACAAGTACCAGGCTGAGCAAATGTTTGTTTTCCAGCTGAGTGAAGAAAACCTAAAGTGCTTAATCCAAACTGATTAGGTAGTGCTTGAGCTTGTACTTTCATGCAACTTCTTTATTAAGGTGTTTCTGTTGGCAAATATTCTAAATACCCACTAGTTTTTTTCTGAGATACTGAGTGATAATTGTCATTTGAAAAGAAAGGAGAGACGTCTAAAATATCTAAGTAAGAAACAGAACTTCCACTCTTCCACAAAATTAGTTAGAAATGAGACATCACCTAAATTAACCTTCTGCAATCAAAAGGAAAGCAAGACAGTAAGGCATCAAAGTTCATTTATGGTTGTCACATATAGACCATGGGTGAAATTTTATCCCAGAAAAGTACATTCCAAAATTAGCAGTAGTTTCAGGAAGGACAATCAACCAGGATTTTCTTTCTTTATCTTGACTATATCCCCTTTTTTGTGCCTTTGAGGAGCCTTTCATTCTCCAGTCTCTTGATTGTTGTAAGTCAATGAGAACAGAACTCTGACAGTTCTCATGAGCAGGATCTAGCGCACAGAGGTCCATCTTTGATCAAACTGGCACGATTTTGGGATTCCCGCAACAGTAACATGAAATTCAGTATTTCATACTGCAACCTAGAAAATATTGTCAAATTACAAGACTTTCTGCTCTTCAAATTTTGGCTAGCTTAACAACTTCACAATTCTTGACCATGAAATCTTAAATTCAGATATATCACAGTTCCAGTTCTTGCAAATTGCTCTATAATATTAATATATAT